>OV884013.1:118583826-119137606 GCA_930367205.1 Acanthosoma haemorrhoidale | reverse complement strand
ATTTTCCATGACCATTTGGCATAAATGTGGTTGAATTTCGTAGATGCAGCGTTGAATTTCCTCTTTTGATGCACGGGTGGATGTGGGCTTGTGGACATACACCTTTGACCTTTGACTTTCAAATAACCCCATAAAAAGAAATCTAAAGGTGTTAAATCACACGATCTAGGGGGCCAATTCTGATCACCGAAACGAGAGAGTACACGACCTGGAAATGTCTCATGCAGTATTTGATTTGTTTCATGGGCTGTATGGCATGTGGCACCATCTTGTTGAAACCACATATTAGCCACATCAATATCATCCAATTTCGGCACAAAGAACTGTGTTATGGATTTTCAACAACACTCTCATGCACTGCTTCGATTTTGACCATATTTTGTATGAAATTTTCTAACTGCGGCGGCCAAACTTTCATTATTTTTTATATAATGTTCAACAATAAAGACACGTTGTTGTATCGTGTAACGCTCCATTTTTACTAACCCTAAACTGTCAGCTGTCAAATTGTTTTTTTTAGGGTTGCCAGCACTTTACTGCACAAATGGCGGCAAATTAAAATCTTGCGCTAATTCTGGGACACCCTTTAGTATGGTATTGAACAGTATATTTCCGATTATTTAATCTACTTTGTAAAAATGGTGCCTAGACCTTTAAAGTTTATTTTATTTTTTTTATTTCCTAGTTATTATTTTTTTTTTCTACTATTTCTGGTGGACCTTAAAAAAAAATCGTTATGTATCTTCTTCCTAGTCATTTTTTTTAGTGTTATAAATAAACTTAATGCTAGTGGTATCATGTAGTCTGAAGATGGTAGTAGTGGTCTTGGTGAATTGGTTGTTGTTCTTTCAAATGTATTCTGTATTTTCTGTAGTTTAAGGAATTTACTAGTACAGAAGTCATACTCCGGGATGGTGATGTACATGGTCTGATAATTTTATCAATTATTGCTTTATATTTTGTATGATGTGGGACATGTTAAGAATTAAACATTCCTTATGATTCATGTGTAGTTTCTGCAAACATATATTCTTGTTTCTCTGTATGGCAACTCAGGAAACTGCCCCAACAACTTAATTCGATGAGTTACAAACTGCGGAGTTCTTGCCGGCCACAATGAGACTCAAGCACTGGAAGCTGGTTCGGTTCGGAAACAAGTTAACTCCCGTCGGCTAGATTATATCTGCTTCGACTTAGCACTCCAACTTTCACAATCACTGTTGCCACAACCTCAGCTTCTTCATCACCACTCTTCAACATCGGCTGCTATCATCTGTAGCTTACAAATAGCGAAGTTACTATTGTTCAATGTATACTTGTTTGGTAGTAGAATACCACCCTTCGGGATTGTCAAGTGTGTGTCAAAAGAACAAAGTGATATATGACGAAAAAAACAAAATCCGATGCTCTAATTCGTCACGAGAATAGAACACGTCTTTATGATAGAGAGTATAAATGACATCATCGTCCAGTTGATTGATTGCAGAGCATTTCCAGCTTGAAAGATTTTTGCCATCCAGGGGAAGGCAAACGGAAAACAATGCAGGATATCAGATAATCTTCACTTTAGCTCTCTATATTATAAATTATTTTGTTTCATCTTATTCCATTATACGATTGTCAACATTTGAGAAATGCAATCACTCCTTGGACAGCTCAACAGACTGAGTATTAGCCTCACCAAGTTGACGACTCATCTTGTAGGCCTCCACCTGTCTGCTTGTGAATAGTATGATGTAACACCCATCTCACAGTCGAATATTTGTACGCATGCTCAAACTCCTTAAAGGATCGGAAGAATAACATTGTAAAAACTTCAACTCCATCTAATAAATCAAGCAACTCCAGTACCTAAAAAAGATCAAGATCATTAACGATTTGTAATGCCAAAAATAATCATTACATTTGACGCGTTGTAAAATTTAAAAACATAAAAAAATAACTAATTTTTGTATATTTTTGCTCTGTTCCGCTTCTGCTAGATTTACTTTTACGAGTTTAAACTTGGCCATTCAGAAACGTTATTAAGGTATGTGGCGTTGGAAGCGTGAAAGAACGTTTCAAACGGCAGCTCGAAACATTAACGTGACATAGATTTCATCCTTGAAGACGAAGTCTAGTCAGAACTTGGAAGAACTTCAGTTGATGACGACCGCATGTGAATGTTTATTGAAGAGAATACAAAAACAACTGTTTGACAAAACTTTTGGTTGGAAAAACAGCCATTACTGACCACGAGGGTAGATATATGCCTCTGCCCCTTCTACTGTCTTCTCTAGACCTCTTACTTACCGTAAGCTTGGAACACTTCGCTCAAAAAAACAAATTTGAAAAACTCCTCTTTAGAATTCTGATAAATACTAGCGAGTAAATTAAAACTATAATTTCTGATCTAGAAATAGAGAATGTAAAAGATAGGTCCAAGGAGTGTGAGGAAAATCACTCTGAAGTGGTGTGAACCCGCTTATCCAACAACAACAATTTTATTATGATAAAATTACAATCTGCTTCATTGGGCATTAAGTAATTGTGATAAATGATCTCATTCATACAGTATTTACAAACAGCACAGAGAACTTCCAAATCCCCATGGTTGTAACCTCCCTCGCATGCCGAAGAGGAAGCGGAGTCTTGGGAAGTCCCCCACGCTCCTCCGTCAGCCGCGTCATTGGATACGACGGAGGCTGACCAAGAGCGTGAGAGCCACATACACTCAAGACATGATTGAAGAAGCTGGTCATTACCAGGACTCACACTGTTACGCATTTATAGTGAATGATGACTGTAAATATGGTATGAATGAGATCATTTATCTGTATTATTATTGCCTTATAAAAGGCAGATTGTAATTATTGCACAATAAAGTTCTATATATATTTATAGCAGGTCACGAGGCCACTGCCGTTTTAGTCTCCGAGGAGGTTATAGGGATGAGTGGTGCAGTGCCATGACTGTGCTAGGGGATTAGGGTGGTTGGATAGGCTACTGTGGAATTTCATGAACTTGGAAGGGATGAGTTTAAGAATGTAGGGTATATTAAGATCGTTATGAAGGGTTTTGTTGCGGACGTAATAAGGGGCATTTACTATTGTTCTCAGGAATTTTGATTGAAAGATTGGATACGCTTGGATGTTCTACTTTTTTGCTGTCCCCCATAGCTCTATTCCATATGTCCAGATTGGCTTACGTATAACTTTGTAGGTTAGTAATTTGTTATCTATTGAGATATGGGATGTCCTTTGAAGTAGTACCCACTTATACAGAGTATTCAGGGAACACTTTTAAGTCTAGGAACAGAACATAGACGATTCCTCCAAGAATGAGATACATCGAACGAGAGAGGTTTGTGATAAATCGTGGTAATAAATTATTTTTGAATGATAGATAGTAATGAAAATTGATACTAAAGTTACTAAGAATAAGACTAGCGAATAAGAAGGACTTGATGGCTCTACCACTCTAGTATATTAGTCATTATTTAGCAAAAGAGTTAACCAATTTAATTTTTGTGTTGTGTAACCCTCAGAGCTGGGAGCGTCCTATCAATCATATAAGTGCTGTCCAGGGAGTAGCCGAAGATATTTTTCATTTTTTCAAAATGTAGTGTGTTCCTGGCCTTTATTACTTACTGTGGAATTTGATTCCAGTTAAGATCCTAAGAAAGTAGTGACTGAAAACAAAAACTCGCATTGCCTTTTTAAAACTTCGGTACCAACCTGCCAGGTCCTATTTCTGCATTAATTTCTTTTTAGTTATGTTTATGTGTGCGAATTAATGAATGAGATGTGCCTCCCTATAAGGAAATGGTCGATCCGCTATTCACAACTTGCTTATTTCGTCAAAATTTGTCAACCGTTTCAAGGTTTTTTTTTAATGCGAAAGATGTAGTTAGTATAGAAAAAATGTCGGCCCTTTTACTCTGAATAATTAATAACCCTTTTTCTATTGTAATTCGATGATTAGTCGACATTGGCCAATAGTTGCTCTGTATATAGACTTTTTATCCATCTGTGGACTGAAATCTTCAAGACTAATTTCGGGCATTCATCAAAGCATCTATCCTGAAAGAGGATATAATTGTTAAATGCCCCCTTCATGGGAAATTGTTTATGTAGAGGATTATAGGTGATTAACGGCCAAGCTCGATTAAAATTAAACTTAATATTTAAGAAAACGTTAAAAAAATGTAGACTGTATAAAAGGGTGATTCATAAATTGAATATGCACTGTAACCCGATCCAAAATGAAATATGTATTAACACAAGATACATAGTAAAAACCGAAATAAAAAGTGGCTACCTAATTATGGTATGGCAATTAATATTAAAAATAATAAAAAATAACCTAGTTAGAATTAACTAAAAAATATATCTAGCAAAATAAAATGAATGAAATGTATAGTCTGTTAATTGTCTAATTATAGGAATAAAACATATTCAATAGCATAGATGGGGAGGGGAAAAATATTGTAGCTAGTAAGGAAAATGTACGTTTATGTTTAAAGAGTGTTTTTGTTTCTTCTTTTCTCTTGTATTTTTTTTGTATTATTATTGTGTGTTTGTGGTTTTTTATGAATAAAGGAGAAAAACAGAATAACGTAAGGTGTGCTGAACGGTGCAATCCCATTGCATCGGAAATCGCGCACCACATGCGACGTAACCCCACGAGCTCGCTTCACGTGGTTGTGGGGAAACCCCTTTAGAGGTTCACCTCAGGAAGGGTGGAAAGATGGGGAGGTGTGTTGGCGTAAAGCATATCGCGCTGAGAGAACTTGAATCCAGCTATCTTATCTCAAAAAAATGTGACGTGGGTTCTTGCACGGTATCAGTGTAGTTGGCATGATTTGTGGAAGTGTCAAGGAGCACTCAAAATACTACTGTTTTGTAAAGCTCAAAAATAATAAATTCCACGACAAGGCTGACATTATCTCCACCTCGGGGGAGCAGTCTGCCGGTAGCAAGGAATCTTCGCGAGCGTCTTAAAAGGTTTTTCGTTCGAATCTTCAACAAATATTTCACGAAGAACGAATTTTTTGGAGCTATTGCTTCATTTAATTGTAATAAAAAATGTATTCACAATTATTTTTGCTTCCTGAGTTATATATACAAGAATGATTTCTGGGACGGGACGGAACCCTTAATTATGAATGTACTTACACGTATATCTCACTTGATACGAATTGTTTTATCTATTACTTATTATGGTTAAGAAATGTATGTCTTACCACTCTATTATATTAGTCATTATTTAGCAAAAGAGTTAACCAATTTAATTTTTGTGTTGTGCAACCCTCAGAGCTTGGAGCGTCCTATCAATCATATAAGTGCTGTCCAGGGAGTAGCCGATGATATTTTTCATTTTTTCAAACGTGCTTGTAGGGAAACCCCGTTAGAGGTTCACCTCAGGAAGGGTGGAAAGATGAGGAGGTGTGTTGAATTTTATCTCCGTCCGGAGATACGCGAACTTGTCTCGAGATATACTGCTTGATTCATTAAATCGGTCCATAGACCAAGAGGTACTCTGTCTTTGACTGAGTGATATGTGGCAGACAGACACAGGGAGAAGGTACTGAGAGAGGGGGTTCTCCCCGTACGCGTGAACAAATACATTTGTGTCAAGCACGTACAAAATTCGCACACATCAAACATAAATAATAAATTTTAATTAAAAATAAATTAAGAGATTCGTCAACAGAAGTATGATACTTACAATGTTGAACACATAGGTGTAAAGCATATCACTCGCTGAGAGAACTTGAATCCAGCTATCTTATCTCAAACAAATGTGACATGGGTTCTTGCACGGTATCAATGTAGTTGGCATGATTTGTCGAAGTGTCAAGGAGCACTCAAAATACTCCTGTTTTGTAAATAAATTCCACGACACTAAAGATTAATCCAAGTTGTCCTCTTTGTTTATGTAAAGATTTCTTGGTATGAATGATTTTGGGAGCCAGTGTTATCGTCCCACTGATCCAAGTGGAAGGGCTGCCTTGTCTGTCACCTGACCTCCTTCCCCTCCCAGGTCGCTTCCTAGGAATGGTTCCCTAGAGAGTGTGTACTGTTAAGGGATGCGTGTGTACTGTACAGTAGGTTCTCTGGAGACCGGCGCTTTGTAAACAACCGCTACCTAGTGTGCGAAAGACAATACTGAAGCACCGAGTGCTGCGACTCATCGAAGTGGCACAGAAATGTGTGACCGACGATCTCTTTGTTCCGAGAACAAAGGCCTAGTGCATGTCAAAGGCTGACATTATCTCCACCTCGGGGGAGCAGTCTGCCGGTAGCAAGGAATCTTCGCGAGCGTCTTAAAAGGTTTTTTGTTCGAATCTTCAACAAATATTTCACGAAGAACGAATTTTTTGGAGCTATTGCTTCATTTAAATGTAATAAAAAATGTATTCAAAATTATTTTTGCTTCCTGAGTTATATATACAAGAATGATTTCTGGGACGGGACGGAACCCTTAATTGTGAATGTACTTACACGTATATCTTGATACGAATTGTTTTATCTATTACTTATTATGGTTAAGAAATGCATGTCTTCATGGATGATTTAATGGCAGACTTTTTTATAGTTTAATGGCTTCTTATGACATGCTTGTATTATTCAAGGGCTTTGAGCAACTATACTGCCGTTTTTCAGTGGTCAGTATTTTGCTAATATTAGTGGTGCCAGACTTTTTCTCTGCAAATTCTGGGGATTCGCTCTATTTATCAAATTTCCCCATCAAAAAAGTAGGTATAAACTGAGCCATTTTTCCCCCAATCATGTGTTCTCGTGACTCGGTATAATTTAGTAACGCATTCTATTTCCAAAGTATTAAATTGGAGTGCTATTTGTAACTAACACAAGGAAATGCAAATGAGTGTCCCGGGCACAATAAGCAAGCAAATAATTCGAAAATATTTTATTTTCTAAAGACGAGAAAATCTAATTTAGTGCTGAGCTGACAGGATAAATTGTCGACGGGGAATAAAAAAAAAGAAAAAAAAGCTGAAGGCCAGCGAAGAGCTAACGGCTTAAATATATTGCGGCGGGAGATGGGATCGGGAGTTAGGAGGATTGTGGCGGGAGGAGCCAGTCTGCCGTGATATCCCTCCCTCCCGTATAATACGCTCCATTTGGGAGGTCTTTGAACACTTAGGCTCCATCTTGTTGTATCCAGCTCTTTATCTTTATATCTTATACAAAAGCAGGTATGAGAATTGAGTTAGGTTTGTAGGGAAATTAGGGGAAAAATGGCGTCTTATATATAAAACAAACGGGAGTGACTGAACACCTCTTCCGGCGTGACGACATATTTTCTGACAACAAACAATTAAATACGGACTGCTGACAATAATGAACCTTTCTTCTTGAAAACCCTACAGCAGACTCTTAAAAATAAATAGATCTGGGAAAAATGCAAACAAACAAAGCAAACAAAAACCAGTTTACGACAATTATATTTATTTTGCTCAATAACTCTTAAAAGAAACTTTATTTGGTATAAAACACAAATGTACAATCATATATGGTTACAAGCAGAGAGCTCAATGGCTACTGAGGTGCGTAAAGAACCAACCATCTTATGCCTATGTGTAGAAAAAGCTGTAGCGGGGGTAGCAGGGTAGGGCCAACCAGAAAAGGTCGTGGAGCCAATTATTTAGAATAGAGGTCTGGGAAGGGAAGATATGAGACACTTAGAGTGTTACTGATAAACATACCATTTGTTAATGTTAAGATTATATATATGTGACATAACTGACTTAAAAACAAATATGAGATGAAGACGACAGAAAAGGATTTAATAAGCTGTTTCCGTGGGCTAGTGTAGTCTTCTATTCGGGGATTCATTATAGGACTATTTGAGAATGGGTCTTGACAGAGCACCTATGCTGAATCAAGTGAGCTATAATGAGTTTGGAGCTGTAACAGATAACACTCAAATGGGTTTCCGAGATTAAGTTTAGAAGATTACGTGCCAATAATTATGTGGTGACTTGGGGTAAGCATTATCTTTATAAAATGTCCAGCAGTGGGTTTATTTATAACAACAACCAGAGGCCCTTGGTGTCTGTCGATGGTAATAGGACTTTAGAATCAGAACCGTGTTGTGCAAAAATACAATTCGATGGGTTGGAGATTTCAATAATAACGATGTCGAGCAGAAATGGATATCCGCACCAACAGTACAATGGCACAGGCCGAGCTTTAAATCCTAATTGTGCCGAATCCTTCGGGCATTCGCCACTAAAAACTATTTTTTCTCTAATACTGGTAAACAATTTATGGATATTATTTGGTCAAATTGTCCACTTTGGAATAACTCTAGCGATGTTTCCAAATCGAGTTTATTCGATTGCTCAAAAATCACATACATTAATTAAAATTGAATAAACATTATCTTAAATGACGGGTGTAACGATATATTTCCTGAATGCTCAAAAATAAACATGGTTATTCTTTTGGTTTAGAATTACTAGAGTTTGACTTGAACTGTGATTTTTTTAGTAACTGCTTAATCAAAGAATTCTCAATTTTCAGATCTGCTGACAAAAAATCTCTGATACCAAATAAACTAAATAAGCTAAATCAACAAAAAGTGGTTATTTGTCAACTCCTTGTGAATTGGTACGGAGCGCTAACCTATAAGTGGCTGGACAGGTTAGCTGCAGACAGAGACCTAATTAAGAGAAAGGCTAAGATTGATGAATGTGCGGACGCATTGTCTGGAGCCTGGCTCCGTGGAGCCCTGGAGCATGGAGCCGAGAGCATGGAACCTCGTGTACCACTGACTAGGGCCCCTTATCAGCCACTGACAATGCCCCAGCTACCATTGTTAATGAACAATACCATTCCGGAAAATAACTTTTAATGAAACACAATTTTTTTAACTTTTCTCTCTATTTTTTTTTTTTTTTTTCAACTTTTCTTTTCTTTTGCGATCTGTTAGGGACTCGTCTCCCCGAAATTCCCCTCGTCGAATACCCCTTCTAATAATGACATCCTTCCTCGTAACAATGGGCCTACTATTAAATTAATTTTTCTTGTCTTATCTGCTCGCTGGCTGAATGGTCTAACCAGCCATAATATTTCCGAAAGAAAATATTTTTGAATTGCTGAATTAGAATATTATTTGCTCCTTTAATTCAATTAATGTTGATAAGTTTGTTCATACGTTGTCAAACTGTATTAAATATACATTATCATGTATGTATTTACACATAATAATACATTATTTACAATAATAATACACAGATGGTTTAAGCATTTATATATACATCCCAGGACACACAATTTTTCATGAATCAAAAAAATAGACGACCAATTTAGCCCTCACCTGTAGTATATAATGTAGTACAGAGTATATTATTAATGTATATCGTTAATTTGATCTAATGAATATTATAGCGCTAGTTGTTTTTTAATTGATAGTAACTGATTACTATTATTTTTCATAATGCAGCCTTATTTTTTATTTGATAAAAATAATAAACTTTTAAATAATAGGGGGACCGGAAAGTAATGTTGTTTTTTTTGCATTAAATTCAAACAGATCAATTTTTAACTAGTTTTTGTTTTTAATCAAGGAGGTAATTTCCTCGTTATCAACAACCTTTTGCCATCTAGAGTGCAAATTTTTAATTGCAGATCGATAAAAATCGATTGTTTTTTGTGCTAAATATCTGGAGATAGCATTTTGGACATTAGCGGTCGGAATAAATGTAAATCCGATGGCGCAATATCGGGCGAGTATGGTTGGTGAGGCTGGAGATGAAAAATGGGTCCTCTATGATAATCCAAAACGCAAAAGGCAGTGTCTCTCTGCGAATGAATCGTCACGAAGTACAGCTAAGCCAGGTTTACACTCCAAAAAGGCGTTTCTGTAGAGCATTCGCGGGGTCTTTCATTTTGAAGTGATGAAACCTGGACAAAATGTGAATGCAGACCTTTTCTTTGAATAATTGGATCTAGTAAAGTAATCTTTAATTTTAAGAGTGCTCAGTGATGGTCAACAGAAGGCGTTATCTGCAACACGATAATGCAAGACCACAATGCACCAGACGAACCCTGGAAAAATTAATTAATTGGGGTGGCTTCATGACTTCATAATAATTATAGTCCATTTAATTAAGCGAATATTTCATATAATTGGGGATCTTTAATTGGATACCCTAGGCAGTATGATAGGAAAATGTCAACTAGGGAATATTTTGAAAAAAACAAAAACAGGTATTGGTGTAGGCTATAAAAGTAAAGTAATTTTACTCAACTTAATTTTCTACATTACTCTTCGTCAGCCTCCACTGGCTCGTATCCGGTGACGCGCTGACGGAGGAGTGTGGGGGACTTCCCAAGACTCCGCTTCCTCTTTCGCATGCGACGGAGATGACAAATATGTGCACTTGGGAGGCCTCTGGGCTTTTTGTAAATACTGTATGAATGAACGAGTGAATGATGAATTGTGAATATGGTATGAATAAGAACATTTATCTCAATTACTTATTGCCTAGTAAGGCAGGTTGTAATTTTAGCATAAAAAAGAATATAAAAAAAAAATTTCCACACTAAAGACCCGCTTCGATTAAAAGAGGGAGTATGGGTAATCCAATAAATCATCAGTTGGTAGAACAAATAGACAATTATCAATTATATGCAAAGAAAATCTATAACAAAAATCAAGCCAATTCTATCAACACTACAAAATACACCATACAAACTATATAATATTAATTAATAGCCTGGAAAATATTTAAATAGATTCCCTAACATCAAATAACATAAATAAAAAGGAAGAAATAGCAAATACGCGGATGCTAAGAAACCCATCCCTGTATACCTCGTGGAAAAAACCCAGTCGTTGAGAGGGAGGATGTAGCAGACCTGGTTTAATAGATAAAAAAATGTACTAGTCTTTTTGATGAGTATCTCTGAGATTGATTTATAGTTGTGTTTTTATTAGGTTTTATAATTATATGACAGCTTTTAATAAGTTTTTATTGGTTTTAATGGTTATTTGATAGTTTTTAATTTTAGTTATTTTCTACATAGGTATATTTCTGAATTTTAATCATTTTTAATTTTAGTAGAATAGAAGGAAAATTTCAAACTAAGTACTGTTGAGTAATGTTAGTGGAATATATTTTATTCACTGACTGTGGCCATAGTTACCTATAATAATATTAGTTAGTCTCCATGGGAGCAGGTCATTTGACTTTTTATTTTATTGTGAAGATGACTGAAAATAACAGCTGCCGAAAGCGCTATTACAATCAAAAAGAGGTTTTATAACGTATTTAATTGTTTTGTTTAATTGTTGACTCCTTGTAACCGTATTGCTTAATCTGTGATATTGTTAAATATTCGATTCGATATGTTGGATAATTTTCACATCTAATATCGCAGGACGTACCCTTTGGATAATCTTGAAACCGGACGATTCTGCTTGAAAGGATGCTTCTGTCTCTGCTGCCTTACCATTAGTACATTACTAATAAACTGAACAAGTACAAAAGAAAACTGACATTACATATTGTGTCTTAGTAACTTCTGAATAAGGACAGTGTGTGACAGCTGACTCTGCCGACAAAAGGACCGGGAACTTGCAGAGTACAGTTGAGCCGAGGCGGGAGTTACAGGCAAGTGTAGTCACAAACTTAGCTAAGTACCCACGAGGGGACTTGAAGTCATTTCCAACTTGCAGGCAACAATACTTACATGGCTCACAGTCAAACTGAACACAAATCAAAAGTAACATTTTATTTTATTTACACTCAATATTACTTTTTAAAATTATACAAACATATATACAGTATTTATTATATATCAATATTAACCGGTTAGGTTTAGAAAAGTACATTTGCATTAGATACATCTGTAGTGGCAAATCATTGACGTCACTTAGGAAGGCTCCAGGCTAGGAGGTAGAACTAGAAAGAGAATATTACCGCCCGATGTATTTGTCTCTTCGATCAGAATGGGGTTTCTAGAACGCTATATTTGTCTCTTAGATTATAATGTGGTTTCTAGAACGCTATATTTGTCTCTTAGATCAGAATGTGGTTTCTAGAACGCTATATTTGTATCTTAGATCAGAATGTGGTTTCTAGAACGCTATATTTGTGTCTTAGATCATAATGTGGTTTCTAGAACGCTATATTTGTCTCTTAGATCAGAATGTGGTTTCTAGAACGCTATATTTGTGTCTTAGATCAGAATGTGGTTTCTAGAACGCTATATTTGTGTCTTAGATCATAATGTGGTTTCTAGAACGCTATATTTGTCTCTTAGATCAGAATGTGGTTTCTAGAACGCTATATTTGTGTCTTAGATCAGAATGTGGTTTCTAGAACGCTATATTTGTGTCTTAGGTCAGAATGTGGTTTCTAGAACGCTATATTTGTGTCTTAGATCAGAATGTGCTTTCTAGACCGCTATTAACTACTTTCGGGACATGTATATGTTTTGTAACTTGCGCAAGTAATAATTTTTTAGCTATCTAATATTAAGCACTTAATAAGTATATATTTATATAAGTTAACGTTTTCTATTAAACTGGCCTATTGTATCTGTTTTAATAACAAGTATCAAATAGTTGTAGAAGTACTTGATCATTTATTTTTTTTTTTCTTTCATCATTCTTAAATGATCATTTGGTTACAAGGGAGGTAGGTGGAAACTGGCCATTTCCAGGACTCCCACTGTTACGCATTTATAGCAGGTCAGATGACCACTGTCGTTTCAGTCTTCGAGGAGGATTATAGGGATAAGTGGCACAGTGCAATGACTGTGCTAGGGGATTAGGGTGGTTGGATAGGTTACTATGAAATTTCATGAACTTGGAAGGGATGAGTTCAACAATGTAAGGTTTATTAAGATGGTTGTGAAGGGTTGTTCTCAGGACTTTTGATTGAAAGGATTGGATGCGCTTGATGTTCGACTTTTTTGTTGTCCCCCCCCATAGCTCTATTCGGTGCGTCTAGATTGGCTTAAGTATAACTTTGTAGATTAGTAATTTATTTTCAATTGAGAGATGGGATTTCCTTTGAAGTAGTCAGTACAGTTGTCCAAAGTGTCTGTTTAGTTCTTGTCTTTTTAGCCTCGTGTGTGGGTTCCAGGTCAGTCGTTTGTCGAGATAGAAGCCTAAGTTCCGTACTGTCTCGGATACAGGGAGAGGAAATTTGAGTAGTCAAGAAGTTTGTAAATGTACCAATAAAATCTTTCTATTTTCGGTCATTATAGATAATCAGCATACATCCAGTTGTTTCGATCTAAAGATTTACTCTGTATTATATATTATATGTGCACTTTATATTATATTATATTGTATACCTATAAATCTTGAGTTTTGGAGCCTTACCTATGTTTCATTTTATTGTTTATAGCAATAAGATTATTTAGATGAGAGACATCGGGGGTGGTCACTCACTATCTGTCAACAAACGAAAGAATGAATGTTTTTGTTGATTGTTTTCAATTCCCCATTCAGTGTTTTTTTTAATTTTTGTTTACGTCAATTTCTCTCTTACCTCTTTATTCTGTGTTTTATTCGAGTGGTTTAAACCCCGATGATTGAGAGTATAATAAGTACAATCAGATACAGATAAAAAAAACTACTTCAATGGACATCCCATCTCTCAATAGAAAACAAATTAATAATTTACAAAGTTATACTTAAGCCAGTCTGAACGCACAGAATAGAGCTATGGGGGACATAAAAAAAGTCGAACATCAAGCGTATTCAATCCTTTCAAGCAAAAGTCCTGAGAACAATAGTAAATGCCCAAACGATCTTAATATACCCTACATTCTTGAACTTCTTATCCCTTCCAAGTTCATGAAATTCCATAGCAACCTATCCAACCACCCTAATTCCTTAGCACAGTCATTGCACTGCACCACTCATCTCTAAAAAAATACAAGAGAGACCGGGAGTCACACAAGATGACCAAATTTAGGACTTCCAAAAGTCACAGATCCTATTGACGATCGCATTGTTAAAATGCTAGTGCTTAAGACGCTTATATTGCCCGCCACATGACAAAATATGATTACGAGTGCCTGAACAGAACAGGTACCTGTAACCTAGACCTTAACCCAATCGAACATGTGTGGCCCAAACTTACAAGGAAGGTTTGGTCGCGACATCCTCCTCCTACTACGCTTTAAATGCTTAAGACGGCTGTATTGGAAGAGTGGGAAAACACCCACCAAGATTTTATTAAAAAACTTTTTATGAGTATGACTGAAAGGATAGAAGCAGTTATTAAAGCCAGAGGAGGCAATACTTTTTATTAAATGCCATTATAAGCTTATAAAATTTACATTTTGTTAAAAAAGAGAGAAAATTTTTTTTTTTTTCTAATCACATTTTAACTTATTTTCAATTTGAATATTTTGTTTGGTAAAATTGTTTATTTAAGTTTTATGAACCTTTTTGTAAATGTAAAAAGATGCTGGTCTCGTGAAATTCAAAAATCAAAAGGTGTTTTTTTTTTCACGGTAAGTTCAAAGCCGTATTATTAAAATATTTTTATTAATGTTCTAAGTGCGTTGATCAAAAAATTTTGTGGCGACCGTTTCTTGTAAAGCTTTATCGCTAGTAATTAGAAACCGTCAAGAAACCTTCCCCCCACTACTATCCCCTCCCTACTAAGGCTCTCTTTGGACTGTGCCTCGACCAATCTCCCATTGCCCAAGCATTTATGTCTACTGCTTGCCTGATCTGTTTCCAACAGAGATTATCTTATTTTGTATTATATTATATTACCTGATAAAAGTTTGTTATGATCAATTAATTGTTTGTTCTCTTGCAATTAATAATACTCCTGCATCAATGTCAATGCTCCTTTGCATGTACTTTGGATTTATATAACTCACAGCATGTTTTCTGTCTCATTATAAGGTTTCGTTGGTTAGTTCAAAACCCAAAACCCTTAGGTAATCAACCTGTTGTATTTTTGGGTGCCCTGTGGAAGTCAGCTATGTCACATATATATATATAATTTTATGTTAACAAATGGTATTTTTATCAGTAATATCATGAGGACAGTGTCTCATAACTTATAATAATCAGCCATATTATAAATAACTTATCTTATCCTATTAGTAACTTATCTTCCCTTCCCAGACCTCTATTCTAAATAATTGGTTCCTACGACCTTTTCTGTCTGGCCCTTTCCTGCTACCCCTACCCTAAGCTTTTCTACACAGATAAATGGCCCTTAGGCATAAGACAGACAGTTGCTTCCTCATGAGCCTCATTTGCTGTATAGCTCTCAGCTTGTAACCAAATATAATTGTACATTTGTGTTTTATACCAAATAAAGTTTCTTTTTAAGAGTTATTGAGCAACAGAAATATAATTGTTGCATTGTAATTATAATATACTTGGAGATTTTGTTTATTATAGAGAAGACATGAAAATATATAGATATCTCCATAAGAGTAGTTGTCATAAATTAATTATTGCTAACAAAGCTCATCTATAACTTAATAAATTAAAGATGAAACTGAAGATCTCGTCGTCGCTTTTCTAAAACGATTATCCCAAAAGTCATGAAGCCTTTATAAAATATTGTACTTGGTATAAACTCATAAGGAGTGATGTTTTCCAAGGTAATATCTTTCGATAGCGCTCAAAATAAAATTACAAATATTTTCTCCTATCATATAGTTCTATATAAATTAGTGAAGAGAGGCAAACATTCTAGGATCCAGCTCAGAGTCGAAGGTGAAGTCTGGTCGGGTATCGACCGGCCCATTTCTTATGTACTAATGAGATATTGGTCACATCGGATCAGTGGAACGGAATCCGATAACGAGGGGAGTTATAGCCTCGCCCCTTAGCAAACATCAATCTAATCCTCTCTTCCTTATTTTACAATCCCCATCTTATTAAAAAGTATAATTTTAACAATATCAATAGTTAGATACTTTTTTTCTTTTAAGGGCTTTTGTTGATTTGAGTTATTTTGTCCGCTTCATCACTTCAAAAAATAGAAGGTATTTGATAGTTCTTATTCTTTCACAACACCCGTAATTGGTCTTTTCGTATCTAAGACCACATTATAAAATATATAATTGAATTCAGTTATATAATCTTATCTTAACAAATGGTATGTTTATCAGTAACATCCTGAGGACTGTGTCTGACTTATAATAATCAGCCATATTATAATTATCTTATCTTATCCTATTAGTAACTTATCTTCCCTTCTCAGACATCTATTCTAAATAATTGGCTCCCACGACCATCTTATCGATTGAGCGTAAGGAACTATTTATTTCTTCACAGTAAACTCAGAGTTGAACATAGTAGTATAAAAAAAAATATTTAATTTAAAAAATATAATTCGAGCATCTAAAATTAAAGTTCATGAAATTCCATTCAAACCTACCCAACCACCCTAATCCCCTTGCACGGTCATTGCACTGCGCCTCTTGTCCCTATAATCCTTCTCGGAGACTAAAGCGGCAGTGACCTGCTATTAATACGCGACGTGACCTGGCAATAGAAAGTTTCTCCAATCATGTACTGAGCGTCTGTGGCTCTCGCGATCTTGGTCAGCCTCCGCTGGCTTCGGTGACGCTGCTGACTGAGGAGCATAGGGGACTTCCCAAGACTCCGCATCCTCTTTCGCATGCGAGGAAGGTGACAACCATGTGAATTTGGTAGGCCTCTGGGCTGTTTGTAAATACTGTATGAATGAGCGAGTGAATGATGAATTGAAAATATGGTGAAGGCAGATTGAAATTTTATGAGATTCGATACATGATATTCATATGTAATACATGTCATTATTTAATAACACATACACGAGTTTACATGGCATAAGAATTCCTTATAAAAAAATATAAAGTTCAAAGTCTGTGTGATCTTTGACAATTGATTCCATTGGCTATTGCTTCATAGCTATTAGAGTATGTTGATATCCGCCCTTTGATTTTCTGATATGGATTCTTGAAAACAATTATTCATACAAGCTTGTTAAATTAAATAAAACATGTTATCATTCATGTTTTTCAGGAATAGAAACTTTCTTATGTCAATATTCCAGATGTTCCCGTTTGAGATAAATTGTATTTTAGGATTTGAAGATAAAAAGTTTCTAGACCCAGTTCTTCTCTCCTCACCTGAACAGTCTCTGCAATATGTGCATTCATTTTGTTTACATTTACTTGACGAGTAACATTATTAATAAAAAAGGAGACCATTGAATATTAAACTGACGAAATCGCTTTTCATACGAGTCTTGTAGTGATTGAGGGTTGACCACAAAAAATAAATATTTAGTTATAATTAATTATTATTATTGAATATTCATTATTTATTATTATACCCAATTATAAATACTTACTAAATAAAAAACAATCAATCATATATTACGTAATTTTAGTAGTAATCATCTATCACACTCATTGCACTACATCACTCATCCCTATAATCCTCCTGGGAGACTAAAACGGTAGTGGCCTCGTGACTTGCTATAAATGCGTAACAGTGGGAGTCCTGGCAATGGCCAGTTTCTCCATTCATGTCTTCAGCGTATGTGGCTCTCGTGCTCTTCATAGCCTCCACTGACGGAGGAGCGTGGGAGACTTCCCAGGATTACACTTCCTCTTTCGCATGCGAGGGAGGTGACAACCATGTGGCTTGTGGGAGGTCTCTGGGTTGTTTGTAAATACTGTATGAATGAGCGAGTGAATGAAAATTGTAAATATGGTATGAATGAAAACATTTAACACAATTCCTTATTGCCCAATGAGGCAGATCGTATTTAATCGTAATGATTTTATCGTAATAAAGTTTTATTATTAGTAGTAGTAGGGTTAGAATCGGGGAGGTCACTGCCATCTATAGTCCCCAGTTCTCTGGTTTAGATCAGGATAACCTTATTTCTCCACCAGATGTTAAGCCCATTAGAAATAAACCTATACATGTAGGCTATTAGACCGTAAATAAAACAAATTACTTAATTGTTAAGCTCTATAACCCCGAAGGAGTGAAGGGTCAGGTATCAACTTTACAAAAAGACTGCAATGAAAATTATTCTCCCCATACTTGGACTTGAAACGTGGCTTCAGTGCCTTCTATAGCTAATCAAGACAACTTTTTTCATTTTTTATTATTACTTAATTATTCTATTAAAACTTTTAAACTGTGTCTTTTTAAGGTTTCGTAGTTTTTTATTCATCATTGTTTCAGCATTAATGGAAATGAATCTTGACAGTCTCATATTGTATTAAAGAGACAGAAGTTAATGAACAAACCCGCCAGTCGTTTTGCCTATTATCGTACTTAATTGGTTTTTCAGAATAGAAGAAATATTAAAAGTTATATTCTCAATTAATTATTATTTTTTTTTTTTCGAACTTTCTTGAATAGAATATGGATTTCGTTAAATCTCTCTGTTTCTTACTTTTGTTGCTTTTCTTAGCGAAGTCTCACTCAAAATTCACAATATTATTTTTAAATGAAAAAAATTAAATTTTTTGTATTTTAATTCTGATCCAATGTGATTTAAACTGTTTCGACAAGGTCACAATCATGATAACCTTTTTTCATTAAAAAACATATACCTTATATAGTTATTTTTACATATGCAGAAACGGTATAATTGGACACTTCAGGAAATCCGATTGAGTTTCTTAGATTCTTGTTAAATGTATGCGAAAAACCAATGAATATTTTTAGTAAAAATAATTAGTTTTCTTTTCAAACCATTTTGGTCGTAAGTAAAAGTTGTTTTATGTAGAATCTTGCATATTTTTTCGTTAAAATCTCTAATTTAAACTTAAGGAAAAAATCAGAATTTATTATCTTAATTAGGGAGACCGACTTTTATCACATTTAATAGTATTCCCTCATTTCCCGAGCGTTTCGACTATCAATATCCTGGAACATACTTACAAAAGAGAAAACACTTTTTTGAAAGTAAATCATTTTTTTTTTTTAGTACTAAATTCAAAAACATTGTATTTTGAGCCAGCCTTCACTAAATTTAAATCTGTCAAATATTAACTTACAAGCTACTTATTATCCATAAAATAGAATAAATCTTTATTTTATCGCATCCATTTATTTATAGGGAAGGGGCCATTGAAAAGCCTTCTTAAGGAAAAATAAGAGTTTAAGCACTTTTTAATTCAGCATCTTGAGTTGGCATTCACTGCTATAACTTTCATGTCCATATACAACTTTATTAATTTTAAAAGTTGGTCTGCTTATAACTTGGCTATATTAAGTAGAGTGCGGTGGAATTTTCCTTCCTCTCTCTCAAATAAAAAATTATAAGCGAGAATTTAACATAGCTCTATTTCAAAACTTCAATTCATTCTTATAGGATCTGATTTGACATAAACCCTTGTGACTCTTAACTGAACTAAAAATGATGTTATTGACAGTTTACTGACTGTATCAATCTTTGACTTTTGATGCCCCACATAAGAGTTTAGGCTAATATTTATTTGCTATTACAATTAGTGATTATTAATTGAGCTTTTATAGGTTATTATGTTTAGCATCACCCAAGAATCACCAAGAAGAACTTTAGTATCATCTCTCTATATACAAGTAAGGTCGCAAATAATTGTGAATACACTTTAAGTAGTCATCACCCCGACACTTATCGGTTTTATCAACGCCTTCCCTTGTCAGCACTTATCTCAAATATCTCCCCCCCCCCCACCGATCTCTCAGCTGTTAGCCTTCATACCTCGTTCCCATTTATTTCACAGCCTTTCAGTCCTAAACCCCCAAACTAGGGATCCGTGTCCCACATGCTGTTGAACCTCGTCCACTCCACTTCATATTGGTACAGCAATGCCTTCTTTATGAGCATGACTGCTCATCCTGCATCAACCTCTTGGAGATGGTTAATTGCCATGGCCCCTGTAAATCCTTCCGTTTTCTGAAAAGCCCTGAAATACTCCTACTTGTCTAACAGCAGTTGCAAGTCGGACTCTTCCAAGCTATACTGGCTGATTGAGCGGAGCATTCGTGGTCTTGCATGCTCAAGGACTCGCCAGGTGAGCACGACTGCAATGTGGGCATTTGGGATTGTCCAGACACGTCCCCAAGAGGATCACTACAACCCGAACGCTGTCCGGTGAGCGTCAAGAATGAGATAAAATGGGCGACCTTTGGTCTTTTACCGTTGCTGGCGGCCAAGTCGGCGGGCAGCTTTACTCGTATTGATCTGACTCCATAAGATCTTAGAAGGTGTACCCCGACAGTGCACCATGTTCAGGAGAATAGGAACAGGGTAGGTATTATAGGTAGTTTATGTGGTCTTGGAATGACCGCGAATTCACACTCGGTACCTAGGGGTAGGAGAAAACCGTCCGGATCTCAGAGACGAGTGTGAAACGGAGAGAGGCAGACTGGATCACTGGGGGAGATGCTACAAAGTAGAGTTTAGAGATCGAAGGAATCCCTTTCAAGGATGTGTTAGTTTTAGCGAGATGAAGATCCCACTAGGAAGGTGTGGGGTCTGACAACGCCTGTGAGATCATTACATTTTATGAAATCTGGAAAGATTAAGGATTAAAGTCTAAGGAAACTTTCGAATGAAAACGTACAAGAGGCTGAGGACGTCTACCATTGAGATTGGTATATGGCGTGACGCAAATCTGCAATGAAGGTGGAGCAGAATTATCTAGCTAGCTAAGACTCATTTAGAGGAGGCCTCATACCCCGTCATTTCAGTCATTGGTGCTTAGCAATGTCCATCTCCTACCACGCTATTAGGCCATTGCAGTTATGTTCTTCCAGGCTTCCTTGTACAGTGTGCCGTGCCAACAAGCAATTTCTTAGATGATATCCTCCCTTAGGAAGGCCTCATGGACGGACCACCTCACAATTCCCATCTTCTCTAGTTTTTCTACTGTTGTATTAAGTGTATAGCTGTTTGTTAGTTCTTCTCCTTTACTTTACTACTGTACACTGTAAACTATAAACACAACGCTGGACCTTTGTTTCGAAGAAATGAGGCACACACTCTTCAGAGTTTTGCTTATTGTCATGATCTCAGATCCACTGAGTAATTCTGTTTTAATTAAACTAGTAAAGAGCTAAGACCTGCCGATGTTGTCGACGAACATGGTAGGCTAAGAGTTAGGAGCTTCACCGCTTAACCATAATTTCGATTTTGTTTGCTCGAGTAGTTAGTTTCATCTGTGCTAATGCTTTCAACGAACTCCGACCCCTAAAGAGCCTCCCTCCCCCTAAAAAAATACGTGATCCACTTTTGGAAGTCGGGATTCTTAAGCACTAAGTTTATATTATTATTATATTATATACTAGGTGTGGATTTTAATTGGTACATAAAAGAAAGATAAAATATACTGTAACAATATTTTTATTTTAAAATGAATATATGGTTAATTGAAAAGCTGGAATATGTATTGTTACGACCATAGGTGGTAGCCAAGGAAGGGTGGGAAAAACACATGATGGATGATGGTGGTATAATTAGCCGTTAGTTGGAGACAGAGGGGTCTTTGTCTGTTAGTATTAGTCATTCATTCGATGAGTCGAGTCGAGTTGAGAAGGTTAGTTAAGACATGCACTTTTCATTTTCTTTCTAACGTCAGGTAGTTTCTTAGCACACTCCGAAGGCCATACCTACCCGCTGTATCTGTACCCGATGACCATAGTACACTATATGCACATAAGATATGGCAACCATATATTCTCTAGAAATTAACCTAGCTCTCGTTGTGTTAAAACTTAATGCGTACTTTCTGAACAACAAGAGACGCTATACAGCTTCCATTGTGGCAAGAACTCAAATCCGGTAAAATTTTGATATTTTAGTCAGTGGCACTTTGTTCCCGTGAAGACAGGTGAGTGCTTTTGATTATTATAAGTGGGGCTCTCCCCCTTAACTGGACGTGCGTCGCACGGAACGTTGCAGGGTATGGTAAGCCGTAGGGACCCTCCAGTTGATGAATTTCAACATCCAAAAAGAGTATGCCGCAAGCGTATGTATATCGATTACGGAGCTCCGACCAAAATGGCGCTAACACAGAGATCGAACCGATACTAGTGATAGGGGATCACACATTGAAGGCGGAGACCTTGAAGCAGCTCCGTCATATAAATAATGTGCTTTTTCGAGTGAGCACTTTTCACGAAAAAAGAGGGATCCTGATGTGCCTGAACTGCCAGGAATACGGCCATACCAGACAGTACTGTTTCAAGCAGGCCAAGTGCGTGAGGAGCAACGAGCCTCACGACATAAAAGACTGCCCAAGAGACGCTTCAATTCCCCTCAAATGTGCCAATTGCGGGGGAAATCATGTCGCGTCGTACCGACAGTGCCCGTACAGGATAAAACTTCTAGAGACTGCAGAGATAAAAAAGCAGGCACAGAATATTACAGCCGGGCCGAGAAGGGCCACATACATGCCTGCCCCCCCTTCACCACGACAGACTGCCTCCTATGCTCAGATGGCATCCGGAAACACCAGGGCTCCGGAAGTTCTCCCAGAGCCCCTACCTCAACATACTAACAGTAATAATGATGCCTTGATGGGTATCTTGGGCAGTATGATGAACATGTTGAGCAGCATAACCGCTGCCATGAATAAACTCACCGAGGCGGTAACGCAGATGATGTCAGAATTCAAAAAATCAAACATCTAAATGATGGGGCACGTAATTTTAAATTACAACGTCTGCGGCCTTCGCCCCAAACAAGCCGACGTAGAAGTAATTCTACGGTGCCATTCGCCAGACGTTGTCGTTCTCACCGATACCCGGTTGAAGAAAATAAACTTCTGCCGCTTCCCGGGTTATACTGCTTACCGCCAAGACACCGAAACTATCTCTGGAGGAGTAGCGGTGTTAGTTAAAAACGGAATACCCTGTAGGAGACTGCCCCCACCCGTCAGCCTAGGCCCCGACCAATACATAGTTACGCTCCAACTACGGCTCACGAACAACATTATAGTGTCAGGAGTCTACAGAAGACCGAAAGCCGTCTGCGACCCGTATAAGCTCCTGCTCACTACGATAGCTCATGACCGAAGGCACGTCATCTTGGGTGACCTAAATGCGAACCACAGCTGGTGGAGCAGTACTACGGCAAACGCCCTAGGCCGTTACATCACTAAAACTCCATTTACGGTCATCCACCCAGGATTGCCGACCTTCCGTCATTTCGCTAACCCAGACAGAACCTCCACGCCTGACCTGCTCCTGACACAACAGCCACACCGGATCACCGGATGCTCCGCCTTAGATTTCACCACCTCCGACCATCGGCCTGTTCTCTATGAACTAGAAGGCGACATGCCAGAGCCACCTGCTTCTAGGTACAGGTACGATGAGGCCAAATGGGACCTCTACAAGCATCTCATCAAGACCGAGTTGCCCACAATCACGCCCCTGAGACACACTTGGGACATAGATTACGCTATTTATCAGCTACAGGACGTCATCGATCGAGCTGCCGATGCATCGATCCCGAAATTTTCTCCGAAGCCCCCTTCTCTGAGAAAACCTCCGGATCACATCCTACAGCTGATTAGACAGCGTAATAACATCAAGAACAGGTGGTTTAGGACCAAAAACAGGGACTTAAAACCGGTTTTAAATTCTCTCACAAACCAAGTAAGGTCCCTGCTGGCTCAGTGGAAAAATTCGGTCTGGGAAGATCGCCTCACCAGTCTGCACGGCGACCATAAGCAATTGTGGAAACTCGTGAAGACCTCTACCTCAAAAAGGAATGGTGTCAGGCTGGCCGTCAACGGCCAGTTCATTCCCACCACCGAGCAAGCGGACATTTTGGCGACCTATTACGAGGAAGTGAGCCGTGGCCAAGGCGAACCAATAGTAACGCTCGATCCCCCCTCCCCCTCTCTCCCCACCACTACCGATATCTGGACCTCTCACAGGCAAGTCGGAGCCATCATTCGGAGAACAACCGGCAAGAAGTCACCAGGGCAGGACTCGATCCAGAACATCCTACTGAAGCAGCTGCCGAGGAAAGGAATCTCGTTCATAACTAACATCTTGAACTCCTGCTTCAGGCTTCATTATTTCCCTCAGAACTGGAAACATGCAGTAGTGATCCCTCTTCTGAAACCAGCGAAGAGTGGATATGAGCCATCTCATTACCGCCCCATCAGTCTGCTTACTCAACTCTCGAAGCTGTTCGAGAGAATTATCCACATACATCTCTCCGGGCACTGCGAAACACAGGAAGTCATCCCACCAGAGCAGACTGGTTTCAGCACAGGCTTAAGCGCGAATAACAACCTGGTGAGATTGCAACACCACGTCGCATCGAACATCCGAAGCAACAGAGCTACCGCAATGATTTCTCTGGACTGTTCGAAAGCTTTCGACTCTGTGGACCACTACATCCTACTCCAACGTCTGAGGGAATACGAATTCTCGGATCA
Source organism: Acanthosoma haemorrhoidale (assembly GCA_930367205.1). Lineage (NCBI taxonomy): Eukaryota > Metazoa > Arthropoda > Insecta > Hemiptera > Acanthosomatidae > Acanthosoma > Acanthosoma haemorrhoidale. The sequence continues at coordinate 119,113,205 of OV884013.1, read as the reverse complement.
GCTGCAGAACCTGATAAGATCCTACCTTACAGGCAGAACTTTTTCGGTTCGTATAGGCACTACGTCTACGACCCGAAGAAACTACACTGCCGGTGTCCCCCAAGGATCGGTGCTAGGCCCCCTGCTGTTCAACATTTACACCACCCACATCGTAGGAGCCTCGTACCCCAACTGCGAGGTATCCGCGTATGCAGACGATATAGGTGTTTACAGCACTAGCATCAATCCCTCCAGAGCCCTGAACTTCGCTGAGAGCGCTAGTCAACGGATCTCCGAGAAACTCGATGCCGTCCACATTCAAGTCAACCCGGCCAAGACGCAGGGAATTATATTCAGTTACAAATCCGGAAAAAAGAAGCTCCCGAAATCCTTCGTCTTAGACGGCAAAGAGTGCCCTGTAAGCAACAAGCTGTGCTACCTCGGGATTACCCTCGGTAGACACTTGTCGTTCACAGCGCATCTCGGCAAGAAATTAAAGAGTGTTAGGAAGAAATTCTTCAGCCTCAGACACCTACTTCACAGCCCGGCTTTATCGGTACGCCTCAAGCTGCTGATATACCAGAGCGTCCTAAGACCTGCTTTGATGTATGGGACCCCTCTCTTTAAGTATCTGACTCCTAACACTCTCCAAACGCTCCAGCAATTTTAGAACAGAGTTCTCCGCACCTCCCTCAAACATACCCCGTTCGACCGAATGAAGAGAGACGAGATGCATAAAAAATTTGAAGTGCTCACCATTCAAGATTTTATCAAGAGAAGGCACATCAAATTTCTTGACTCACTCAGACATAGCCACAACCCACTATTCTCCGACCTTCAACCACCACCAATGCCCGTCAGATGGAAGCACTGCTGGACCGCCGAAGCCTGGAGACAGGGGGACTCCCCTTAGTAAAAGGCACTCATTAGCCCAAAATAATTTTCCTTTATATCCCACATCCTATATTTCCAAGTTTAAGAGCTAAGGGGAAAAAAAAAAAAAAAAAAAAAAAAAAAATTATTCTCTTACACCTTCTTCTAGCAGTTACTCCTAGTACAAGGATCAGCTTAACCCAAATATTCCTTATTTTCCCCTCAGTCCTAATCTTCTAACTAGAGAGCTTAGAAAAAAAAAAAAATTATTATTGTCCACCATAGGTAGACTCTCACTACCTTCCCGAATTCACCAGCCGCTTTTCGGCATCCCACACTCCATATCCTTCTCATACTTCCTTCAAATCATCCCAAATAATTTTTCCTACATCCTATATTTCCAAGTTTGAGAGCTAAGGAAAAAAAAAAAAAGAGATATGCATTATGGTATGAATGAGAATATTGATCACAATTTATTGCTCAATGAGGCAGAATTTAATTTTATCACAATAAAGTTTTTCGAATATAGACATTCGAAAACCTGGCAATTTGGCTGCGTGTTCATTTCCATTATATTTTGTTGTTATCTCGATGGTGTCTTTTGTAGTTTTGCCAGGCATTCTTAATCCTGGTGCGGATTTTAGGTATGTACTGCCATATGACTTCCGAATATGGATTTTCTCATTAGCGCAGTCTTTATTAGCTTGCCAATTAAAAAAATAGCAAATACCAATTCACTTGGTTAAGGTTAAAATCCTTCTTTTAAAGGAAATTACCTCATGTTAAATATATTCATTTAAGAGTTATATAATGCTAAGAATATTGTAATGCTAATATTATAATCTAATATTAATGCTAATAGTAGAAGCTAGTGTATACCTGCCTCGTGACTTCATGGAAGTCACTGATATTTTTAAGTAAGCAACCGCATTCCTTCCAAGACCTCTATCCCGATTCCTGGAACTACCCTTCTCTTATACAAATATGTTTCAGCTTTAGCCCCAGTCCACACTTGTTCCCCAACACCCCACCCAGAATGTAGTAACATAACTGTTAATAGTGGTGTGTACCAGTGTTTTGCTTGTACTTCATAATAAAGCTTTTCTTTCATTTCTTTTAAAATACTCTCCTCTACAAAGATTATTTAACTATGGATTCGGTTGTATGTACATGTATCTCAATCATTATTGTCAATAGCTTAGTATATTTATACGAAATATATTATTTATAGAATGACCTCAGAAATTTTATTTGATTTTAAGGTTTTTGAGTTACTGGAACCTCACAAGAATAGACAAACACACAGGTGAAAACAAAAAGGTTTTTTTGATAAGATCATTTAAGCAACACATACTTGGTAGCTCCGAAGGAGTTTTTCCTTTCATTTTTATTCGTTTTATTCAGACGCCTGTGAGAAAGCGAATACTCAGAGGCCCCTTTTGTAGGAATGCGTGTGAAAACCACGTTTTCTGCGAAGACCCTTTTAGACAACTCCGGTGAAAACTCCCCCCACCCCCGCCCACTTATTTGATCCAATCAGCTCTCAGTCCTCCATTGACTCCTAAAATCGGCTTCTTCTCTTTCTGGATCTTTTTCAGTGATAAAGAAAGGCACTCAATTGCCCCAACCTACGGGGAGAGACGCCGGTCCTAACCACCAGAGACTGAATAACTTGAAACTTTTCACTAGTTTTCTTACACTTTAAGCTCTTTTATTGTAGAAAGTTCTTCATTTGTAAGACTACAATTTGCTTATCAAACATTATTAGTTGTGGTTTAAAAGCTCATACAAACATTCATAATATGTATAAGTTAAAAATCTCACAAGGAGCCCTAGTGAAGGAGGTGACGAAACTCCTTCGTCGTCTCACTCTCCGACCGCACAGACCGGAAAGACGGCACAAGAGAGCCACCGACGCTCAGGAAATGATTGTCAGTGCTAGTAGCCCAACACATAATTATCTATAGGGTGTCCCAGAATTAACGCAAGATTTGATTTAAATAGAAAACACAGTTTTTAGTATTTTTGTTGTTATTTTTTCATTGAATTATAAAGTAAATAGGATAGGGTTATTTATGGAATAACCCATCGGGAAAATGACCTCCACGACTAGTGCTGTCCTGTAGTGACCTGAACGGCTTGTGTTTGGACGACCTGTGTGTTTAGTGTATCCTACTGATCCAGTCTCCCTAAATTTTTCAATTAACTTTCACTTTAACTCTTCACAGTCGATTAAGTCGAAACACTATTCCGACCATATTTTGAATGAAATTTTCGAACTGCCACCGCCAAACTTTCATTATTTTTGAGATAATGTTCAACAATAAAGACACGTTGTCCTGTAACGCTCCATTTTTATTACCGCTAAACTGTCAAATTGTTTTTTTTTAGGGTTGCCAGAACTTTACTGCACAAATGGCTGCAGATTCAAGTCTTGCGTTAATTCTGAGACACCCTTTATTTAATAAAGAGAAAAAATGGAATAATAATTACGTGAAAGAAGAAACATTTACTTGCATATAATGACAAACAGATAACTAGTTAGTAGAACAAATAAAAGCTCTAAAACATGATGTAGAATAATAAAATCCTGAATGACTACGTCAGTCGTCTTTTTCTCTTTTCATTGTGCCTCAGCATATATTGTTAAAAAAAGTCACTAAGTCCTGTCATGTGCTCTAGCATCAGAAACGATGGCATTTCACAAAAACTACTAATATTTAAAATTCGTGCTCATATCGCCTATACCAACATCAATTCCCCTTACTGCTGTCCCTTCAAAAGTTTATAAAGTTTAAATATATTTCATAAATGCAGAAAAATTATCAACAGTCTATTCAAGTGAACTGTGAAGTTTTTTTTTTTCCGCGGTCTTTGGTGACTATAGTTAAAAAAAATCAAATGCAAATATACTTTTTAATGAAGAACGTTTGGATGGGTAATTTAATGATATAGTCCGTATCATAAAAAAAGTAATTAACTAATGGCATTTGATCAAGTTTTTCAGTATTACAAATATTATTCACGTCCACGCTTTATCAAATCGAATATTGATTTATATTTCCTCGGTTCCATTATGTGATATTATCATTGGGCATTGTCTATACAATCTGAGCTATTTGACGTGTTCTGTATTGTTCATTCCCTTTGTCGCAGCTGAAGACAATATTTCTCCCTCGTTCGCTGGAGTCAGGGCGACGTGAGGGAATGTGAGAAATATGCCCCGATAGAAGACGGGACCTTGTGCAAACATCGCCTACTTCCGATCCCCTATGTCCCTGTCTTCGTCAAATATATACCTTGCATCTCTCCACCATCCAATACTCGATCACTCCTCTCACGTACCATCCATCCAATATCAATTCTATCCATTCTCCATCAGAGATCCATTCCACCTGAAGGTGGCGTTTCATTTACATATACTACTCTAAAGATTATGAAAACAGTTCCATTTTAATAATTTTTAGGTCTCTTCAAACTAAATAGAAATTATTTAAATTTTCCATAGTGAACCCTAAGGGAACCTCAACAAGCTTAATTGTTTTGTAACTTTTTAACTTTATCCCAATAGTTCTAATAATCATTAAACTTGGAAATGAATTCGCTTCTGTGAGGAAAAATCTTGTGCTTTTTTTATCGTGTAACGTGAAGAGGCAGTCTCCAGGTCCTTTAAAGATTCTTCGACCGCAGATTATGTCGTCAGTGTATTTGAGAATGTTGCTGTAGGAATTAGGTTAATTGTGAACAGATTAGCGATATCAAGCGTATTATCTACAGATATAAGGATTTTTTCATATTTAAACAACTTTATTATGATAAAATTACAGTCTGCCCTAATATTTAATAGGCAATAAGTAATTGAGATAAATCGTCTCATTCATACCATATTTACAATTCATCATTCACTCGCACATTCATACAATATTTACAAACAGCCCAGGGGCCTCCCAAGTCCACATGGTTGTTGCCTCCCTCGCATGCGATAGAGGAAGCGAAGTGTTGGGAAGTCCCCCACGCTCCTCCGTCAGCCAAGTCACCGCATACGAGCCAATGGAGGCTGACGAAGAGCACGAGAGCCACAGACGCTCAGGACATGATTGGAGAAACTGGCCACCGCCAGGTCTCCTACTGTCACGCATTTATAGCAGGTCTCGAGACCACTGTCGTTTCAGTCTCCGAGGAGGATTTTAGGGATGAGTGGAGCAGTGCAATGACTGGTACGGGATTAGGGTGGTTGGATAGGTTAAGAATTTCATAAACTTGGAAGGGATGAGTTCAAGAATGTAGGGTATATTAGGATCGTTATGAAGGGTTTGGTTGCTGACGTAATAAGGGGCATTTACTATTGTTCTCAGGACTTTTGATTGAAAGCATTGGATACGATTGATGTTCGACTTTTTTGCTGTCCCCCATAAGTAGTCTGTACAGTTGTCCAAAGCGTCTGATTAGTTCTTGTCTTTTTAGCCTCGTGTGTAGGTCCCATGACAGTCTTTTGTCGAGATGGAAGCCTAAATACAGTACTGTCTCGGATACAGGAAGAGGAATGGAATTTAAAATAAACTAGTGGACCAGACTTGCGACAAAGGGTGAAGGTAATGTGGGAACATTTTGCTTCATTACAGCATAGTTTGGACAACTGTACAGACTACTTCGAAGGACATCCCATCTATCAATAGAAAATTACTAATATACAAAGTTATACCTAAGCCAATCTGGACATACAGAATAGAGGTATGGGGGACAGCAAAAAAGTCGAACATCAACCGTATCCAATCCTTTCAATTAAAAGTCCTGAGAACAATAGTAAATGCCCCTTATTACGACAGCAACGAAACCCTTCATAACGATCTTAATATACCCTACATTCTTGAACTCATCCCTTCCAAGTTCATAAAATTCCATAGTAACCTATCCAACCACCCTGATCCCCTAGCACAGTCATTGCACTGCACCACTCATCCCTTCTAAGTATATGAAATTCCATAGTAACCTATCCAACCACCCTAATCCCCTAGCACAGTCATTGCACTGCACCACTCATCCCTTCTAAGTATATGAAATTCCATAGTAACCTATCCAACCACCCTAATCCCCTAGCACAGTCATTGCACTGCACCACTCATCCCTATAATATATGGATGGAATGGTGTGAGGAACGGTTAAGGGTTCGTTATCCCACTCCTCCCAGGGATCAGCCATGTATGTCCTATTCCTAGACGGGTAATCTCTTTGGCGTTATCCTGTTCAATGATACCCCAGCTCTTGATTCGTCTTGGTTGTCTAAAATGGACGATTAGTGACTTTGATGAGTTTCTTGACTGGTGCAAAACTCATTCGATCGCGTGTTCTTTGTTTCTGTTAGTATGTCGTTGTAGGTGTGTATATTCACTTGTACGATTTGCGCACGAAAAAAGCATCTTTGGTTTTTTTTAAGCCATCGTTAAGTGCAAATTACTAACAGGTAAGGCGGAGACCGGGTAGCTTGCCTAGGAATATTTTTTATTTCGGATGAATCTGGTCAGGGTTAACTCAGCCGGATGAGTACAAAATGAGTTGATTAAAAACGCAGCAAATCCGATTAAGCTTAAGCTTCCATAGTAACCTATCCAACCACCCTAATCCCCTAGCACAGTCATTGCACTGCACCACTCATCCTCCTCGGAGACCGGAACGGCAGTGGCCTCGTGACCTACTATAAATACTTGACAATGGTCTCGAATCATGTCCTGAGCGTGTGTGGCTCTCGTGGTCAGCCTACACTGGCTATATCCAGTGACGTGGCTGACGTAGGAGCGTGGGAGAACCTTTTGCATGCGAGGAAGGTTTAGGAGGTCTCTGGGCTGTTTGTAAATACTGTATGAATGAGCGAATGGATAAAGAATTTTAAATATAGTATGAATTAGAACATTGAGCACAATTACTTATTGCCCAATAAGGCAGATTGTAATTTTACCGTAATAAAGCTGTTTAATAATAATTAATATATATATGGAAAAATAAATTGCCTCTTCACGAGGTATTATTAGTTAAATGGTTTCATCATTCATGCTGCTATATTATGATACGATTTCAACCGTTTAATTAATAATAATTGAATAATTATAATGCAAAAATAATTGGGTATTTGTTTTAAAATGTCTAGTTAAAATTATTGTTTATGGTAGGACCAAAATAAATTAAAAAACAAACGGAACATGGAGGCAACTGACTTAATTAATCTATTAATGCACGTTTATCTTTCCTCTTAATGAAATGGAGTCAGTTGCTGTTTGGATAAGCAGGCCACTTGGCTTGATTTAGCCAACTGGCATGTGAGAGTGAAAACGTGCACACTAAGGCTTTGCCACTTGACTGCGACATGATGTGGACGCGTATCTGTACTTCATTTTGTATACGTTCATTATATTCATTGTTATTCAATGTTAGTATTCAAAAACAAATGTTATTCAAACAATCTTGCTAGAGCTTTACGGCATCTCTATTTTTTGTCGATATGAGTTGCACCCCTCCTCTGTTTATGCCACGTGGGAGGTTGAAAGCTCCCCCGGAACGGATGGAGGGGGGCGTGAAGTTTGTGCGTGACGTCCCCCTGCTTTTTATCATGCATTAATATGTTAATAGCGGCTTAAATATGCAACAACACTGAGAACCTTCTTTCGAAAATGAAAACAAATGTGTTAGAAAAGTGTTAATACCACTTTTTGCTTAATTGAAGGTGCTACCTTTATCCTCTCCGAAAAATAAAAACAGTTTTCGTTTATGTACGCTTATATTAGCCTGTTTTAATTATTTCAATAAAAAAACAAAACAAAGTAGGGTTGAGTTTGCTCGATTATACAATTAAAGGTTTCGTTGAACGCGAAATAACTCCTTCTTGTTTGATACTTATAATATTAAAAAAATTTATAAAGCTATAAATAATATCTCATGTAGTCACACATTTATTTTTTCTTAACATTTATTTTTACTTAACATTTATTTACAAAAGCGATCTCTCCAACATGCCAGCTTTCTAAGCAGATAAATAGATTTATTTGGGTATTAGTCAGAAAAAGATGAAGAAAATGTGTAATAATAAAACACATACGAAAAAAAGGCACAGCACAGTCGTTAAACCGGTAATATTATATGAGACGAAAACTTTATGCCTTCCCAGTCTAGAAAGACTATTGAGAATAGAACGAAAAATCCTAAGAAGGATACAGGCTAAGATCCAACCAGGAAATCTACAAAGACACAAAACACCTAGAAAGGGACATAAGGATCAGGAGACTGAAATTCCACAGATATATGGTAAGAATGGCCCCGGAAATACCAAACAAGGAAATATTCCAGAAAATCTGAGGATACAAAAGCTCAAGGGGATACGCCAACCAGATGAAGGAAGAAACTGAAAGACTAGGAATAACGGACCAGGATTGTCAGGACGAAGAAAGATATAGGAAAAGACTGAAAGAAATCAAGGCTCTTGTGGGAAAGAAAAAAATCGAAAAAAGGAGTCGCGTGGACAGAAGGAAGAAAACAAAAGCATGCAGAGATAATGAGAGGAAAATGGAAGGAAAGGAAAAACAAAAACAAGAAAAGAACCGAAAGTAATGATATTCGCATGGTCTTTAAGGCCTTTCCATGACCAAAAAAAATAAAAAATAAAATAAAACACATACTGGTGATTACTCATCTTTGGATCCACTAGTTTAGTCTGTCGTTTTATATAAGATCACAGGTAAGTAATATATGTATTGGTTTTGTATCAACTGTGGCCATATCTCATAAGATCCATTGATGGCCATGTTGAGTAGCCATCTGTTGCAATATTGCGCTGTGTATTCTGTTGTTGAATATACTACAATTATAGCAACAACATAACTTGAATGTTATATTCGGGCCTTCACTCAGGCACCTCGGAGGGGGTGCAGGAAGTTTGTGTGGTCTTGGAATGACCACGAATTCACACTCGGTATCTGAGGGTAGGCAAAATCCGTCCGGATCCCAAAGGTGAGTGTGAACCGGAGAGAGACAGACTGGATTGCTGTGGGAGATACTACTAGGTAAATTTGTAGGGCCACGACAATAGTTGTCCAAGAGGGAGAGGTCTCTCACAAGGAGCTGCTAGTTTTAGTGAGGCGAAGGCAGAGAATCCAGCTAGGAGAATGTGAGGCCTGACAAGGCCAGATTAAAACATAGCGAGGTTGGGAAGAGAGATGCAGAGGTTTTCATAAATGAGAAGGCCAAGTTTTGAACATCAGTGCAGCCGCAAGTTCGCCAGTTAGAGCCGTCGTGAGAATGATTTACAGGCCACCCCCCGGGTCTGTTTATAGTTGGTGTCCCTCGTTAGTGCCCAATCATGGGACTCGTTATTGTGGCCAATGACAGCCCAGTATATGGTGGTCTTTGTTCTCGTGACTCAGGCCTTGTCTGGGTCACTTTAGTACCTTCTCTGGGTAGAGGGTGAGGGTTCCCAGCCTCTAACTAATTAACTTGCAGCTGCGTATTTAATTGTTTACAACATTTACAATGACTTATGGTTTGGTAATGTTATTTACATTCATTTAAATTAATTTACAATATATATACAAAAGAGTACAGGGTGATTTATGACCTAAAACATACTAAGATTTATTATAGTGCACGTTCCATTCCAAGCATTATTGAGGTTCGCGTACTCATAATTTGACTTCAACTGCCTCAAGAGACTCTTCGAAACTTAAAATCAATCAAATGAACGAAATAAATTATTTAGTATTGATTCATATGATTCCTGAATGAAAAATACATATTTACTGCTTATTACAGTGAATCTGAAATAAGTGAGTTTGGTTTTAAAATGGCTTAATAAATAAGTAATCTTGATCTTTGATTGATCTTTTCAATTTCATTGGATCAGTATTAAGTTTATTACAGATTAATATTTTTTTTTTTGTAATAATGGTCCGCTAAATACTATACTCAAAAAGATATGAGAGCAATTATCTCTTGGTCAGTTCCACTGGCCCTTATCCAGTGATTCGGTTGACGGAGGAGACAATCGTGCAGCAAGGTGTGGTCCCTGAGCTGTGTATGAATGAGTGAATGAATGCTGAACTGTAAATGTAGACTGAGATCATTGATTAAAATTATTTATATCCCAATAGGGCAGATCGTAATTTTATTGAATTTTATCGTAATTAAAAATGAACAAAAAAGTAGAATGTGTACATTAAATTTCACTGATGAGTAATAAATGGTTCGTATGTACATATGTGATGTCTTTAATTATAAGAGAAAAGAGTAGTCAAAAATCGCTTCTCTAAATTGAGCTGACTAAGACAATTTAATAACTAATCCCACCCCAGCCATTTCCCTGTAATACTCAATTTAACGTGCTGTTAAGTAAAGCCCGTGTACTTAAGGCGAAGTGTGCTACCACTTGTCGACGCTGCGCCCTAAGCCCTTAAGGCCTGATCACCGTACTATCAAAAGCTATCCGTACTTTGCTCCAAAGTCATGTCACGATACCTAATCGTAATAACTTATACTAAATTATATTTTTTCAATTCGATGGAACAATATTTGATTAAATAATTGAAAAAAAAACTTTCTTTAAACACTTGATTTAATTTTTTTTAACCACCTTTTTCATTAATCATTTACTAAAATAAATACAATAAAAACAAATAAATAAAAACTTCCCTATGTAACTGTATTGTGATAAAAATTATTTTTGTCATTAAATCAATAGGTTTGTGTCAGTCTAAAATTTGTATATATATGATTTAGTCAGCTCATTCGTATAATATTTAAGGTTTAGTCCACTAGCGGTTTGGTTTGAACTAGCAGTTCGTCTCAAAGCAGCGTTTGTTTTTCTGTTTTATAATAAATTAATTACAAAAAATAATTAAAATTCTCACTCTCTGCCTACGGGAGTAGTATAAAAAAAATATCGGTTAAAATATATATTTTCACAGACAAATTTCCTACAGTACTTCATGTTAATAGAATGAAACCAATTGCGTGCTCCTCCTCGGTAGACTCTCACTACCTTCCCGAATTCACCCGCCTTTTTTAGGCCTTCCACACTCCTCATCCTTCACATACATACTTCAAATGAGACTCCCCCTAGTGAAAGGCACCCATTATTCCAAATAATTTTCCTTTATTATTTTTCCTACATCCTTTTTATTATTTCCAGAGATGAGGTGGAAAAAAACAACAAAAAAAAACATAAACTTTTTAGATTTATTTAAAGTGAAATATAGCAAAACGTACTTTATCTTGAAAATAAAAAAAGTCATATTAAAATAAATATAAACATATATAAATATAGTAAAATAGGAGAAGGATATTTTGCTGAGTAGTATTAATTTCAAATTGTATCTTCAAAAAATGCAAAAACATTGCTTTAAATTATAAACAGTTTCTGAGCTAGAAAATTGCATGCGGGCCCTTTTTCATCTTAACGGTATTTTAATCAAAACACCAATTAGCATATGTTGTAGCCACCTTTTAATTACGAATAATTACAAGTTCCCCTCTTCTCGATCAGATCACGTCTATCACTGTTTCCGTATGTTTAATAAAGCTTATGACGTCAGTCGGAGTGGGGAGAACAGCCGCTGATGGGGATGGCTCCCCACCACGGCTAGCCTGCGATATAAGAAGAGCCCAATAGGGTGAAAATAAGAAAGAAACAAGCTGGCACCTTAAACACTTCTCTCTCTCTCGGCACTGGCGCTTGCTGCTCTACTCAAACCATGGTCTTCTCATTCAACTACCACTGGCATCTCTCTCTCCTAGCCTCGCTATGTTTTAGTCCGGCGTTGTCAGACCCCACACCTTTCTAGTGGGAATATCTGCCTTCGTCTCGCTAAAACTAGCACCTCCTTGGGAGAGATCTCTTCCTTGCGAACGACGGTTGCCGTGGCCCTACAAGCTTACCAGTAGTGTCTCCCACGGAAATCCAGTCTGCTTCTCTCCGGTTCACACTCGCCTTTGGGATCCGGACGGTTTTCACCTACCCTTAGATACCAAGTGTGAATTCGTGGTCATTCCAAGACCGCATAAACTACCTATAAACCTACCCTGTTCCTCTTCTCCTGAACATAGTGCTTTGTCGGGGCACACACCTTCTTCAAGTTCTTATGGAGTTAGATCAAAACGAATTAGGCTGCCCGCTGACTAGGCCGGCAAATTACTATTGAAGCACTTTTATGACATAGAGAAAGGCGGTAGACTCGGAACAAACTAATATTATGCAGGAAATTCTATTGCTACTCATATAGACTGTTTTATATTTATTTTAAATAAAGTGTGTATGAATGAAATGCTTCATTATTTAATGGAGGTTATGTAACTTGCTGAGAGTTCTTAGTTTAAGTGGCTGTTAGTCCGCCGGAGCGATGTGTGTATAAGGAAGAAATCCTCCCTCCCCTGAGGGTTATAACTGGCCAAATTCCCTTTTAACTGGAAGTTTCCCTGAGCCGGATAAAGCGGGATAATACTTACCCCGCTACACTTTCTCGTTATAAAGTTATCAAGTGCCCCCCCCCACCTCCTAATACGGACAGTTAAAAGTAGCACAAAAGGAACTTAAAAAACTGCGAAAAGACGTTTACGCAAATGTGCTTTTATTGCTCCCAAAAGGGGCAACTTTTAATTTCATTTTAACATGGCGAGTTTAAACTTGAAAAGTTAATTAAGTACTTTTGAACAGCTGCTTGATCCTAAGTTTAATTATCCGGCTGTCGGCCCTAATTAGGGGACGTCTTCTTCGGTTGGCCGGATGTTGGCTGTTGCCCGCTACTTCGGGGCTACCGGCGAGGATCAGCGGATACCTTTCTTTTGTTCTTCGCTTTGTAATCTTAAGGATGGAACCAATTATAATTCGGATGCTATCGGCCCGATCAAATGAAGCTTTGTCGATAGGCATCTTCTGGCTCAAACTTAGATAATGAGCAGATTTGGAGTTCCCGTTCTTATTGAAGATTGTGGACTAGGGACTTAAGGAGCTATCTTTATTATCATTATTATTATTATTATATATATATTCTTTATTGTGCTAAAATTATAATCTGCCATATATTAGGCAATAAGTATTTGAGATAAATGTTCTCATTCACACCATATTTACAATTCATCATTCTCTCGCTCATTCATGCAATACTCAGGACATGATGGAGAAACTGGTCATTGTCAGGACTCCCACTGTCACGTATTTATAGCAGGTCACGAGGCCAGTGCTGTTTCAGTCTCTGAGGAGGATTATAGGGATGAGTGGTGCAGTGCAACGACTGTGCTGCCGGATTAGGGGGTTTGGATAGGTTACTATAGAACTTCATGAACTTGGAAGGGATGAGTTCAAGAACGTAGGGTATATTAAGATCGTTATGAAGGGTTTTGTTGCTAACGTAATAAGAGGCATTAACTATTGTTCTCAGGACTTTTGATTGAAAGGATTGGATGCACTTGATGTTCGACTTTTTTGCTGTCCCCCATAGCTCTATTCCGTATGTACAGATTGGCTTAAGTCTAACTTTTGTATTTTATTTTCTATTGAGAGATGGGATGTCGATGGTGAATTAAAAATATGAACTTACATGTAAATTAACACTTATTTGTTCGATAGAGAAATTTCCTTTTTTTTTTTTTTAATTACATAATGTTTCTTTTTAATTTTATGCTCTAATGAAAAAGTTAATTATATTTACTAAGTTATTAAAAAAAAGGTAGAAAATTACTTTATGAAAAATATGATTTAATGGGACATGACGGGGAGGAGGGATGAAAAAAGCGTTGATTGTCCCAAAAATAATTAATAGTACATAATCGATCAATTGATCAACTGGAAGAGATGAGTTATAGAATGTAAGGTATATTAAGATCGTTATGAAAGGTTTTGTTGCTGATGTAATACGGGCCATTTACTATTGTTCTCAGGACTTTTGATTGAAAGGATTGGATACGCTTGATGTTCGACTTCTTTGCTGTCCCCCATAGCTCTATTCCGTATGTCCAGATTGGCTTAAGTATAACTTTGTAAGGAGCAATCTAAACGAGATAACGATCTACTGTAGCTACAAACAAATTTCTTCCCTAATCCAGTGCACTGCTATTCCAGCGAAAACCTCACGTGTTAACATCTGTCATGGAACCATGGAGTGCTACACGATGGTTCCATTTGATCACTAAAAGACACGGCAATATACTACTATCTCCAAACCCTAGGATTAAGTTTCTGTAATTAATTCAAAGGTGACTACTAAAAGCCCGTAAAATAATATCACCAGTGATGGAGTAATGATTTGATTATAGCATAGTGGCTTGGCTACGTGCTGAAGACGAGTCGAGAAACGGACTCCCCACAAACAATGAAGGCTTGGATGGAAGAGAAATCGCTGGGGAGGAAGCCACCCACTGACGAAGACAACGCAAGATGCTCTCTGACAGAGTGAGGTCTTACCTTGAAGTTATGCAGTATGTAATTTTTATAATTAAAAAAAACAAGTTGGATAATCAGTGAAGGCCCCGTTGCAAAGCAAGGAGCACTGGAGTAGAATCTTGGCCCAGCAAGAGACAACTTGAGGGAGCTTGTTTGTCCCTTTGGGGAGCTACTTGTACTAATTGTAGTAATTAAACAATGATTATCGCCCTATCATTTTGAGTAAGGTATAAATAAAAAGGAGCCCTAATTAACAATATTTAAGATGTAGGAGTTTAGTGGACTGTAATTAAAAGTCTTTAAAATCGTTATCGCGACATTTTCGTTGCCAGAGTTTGTTGGTGTGTCAGGATATGTTTTATGTTAGACTCGATGCTCTTATGATACTTCAAAAATAAAAAAAAATACAATACTCACCCCTCAATTTAATGCAAGATAAACCATCATTGCAATTAGGCCAACAAACTTTACAGACTCCCTTACTAGTGTAGTTTAATTGATTAGTTATTAAGTGAAATTTATCTTCATGTCAAGTCAGTAGAAGAAATACTATGTTATTTGTTAATATTGATAATACTTTTCGTTGTTTTTTATTTTGTAAAAGTATGTTTTTTCCATGTTGTCCAAGTATATCATTCTAAAATAGTAATGCTTTATAATTATGTGACAGTCATTATTTTATATTGTCATCACATTTCTGCTCTACTGGTCTAAAATACCGCATTCTAGCGAAATGTAAATATACGAAATAATGACACATCTCTTTATTTTATTTATGAAGCACCCGTGGCTTGGTCTGCCGTCGGTTGGCGAGTTCATCCGCCGGAGACACATCAATTTTTTTGACTCGTTGCAGCACCTGACAAACCCAGTGTTTAACGCTATGACCCCACCACCCCTCCCGCATCGATGGCAACAGACTGTCAGAGAAAAATTAGGTTAAGAATTAGTATGTATGTTAGTTTTCAGGTTGATAAAAAAGGTGAGCCCCATCACTATACTTGTTTATTCATTATATAATTTTTATAAAATAACAAATCCTGTATATAATATAGCGACGCTACAGGAAATACAGAAATAATTTGTAAATAGATTCGCCTGAGGATTTATAATTATATATAATTAGCAGTAAATTTAAAGGGGCTATGAAAGAAAAAAAAATGACATATACTGCAAACTCAATACTTAAGTAAGAATGAGTTACTGTATTCCACAATACTCACTCCTTCATTTAATGCAAGACAAATCATGAAGGCCAACAAACTTCTATTTTTTTTTTTTCAAAATGTCGCCTCCCTCCCTTCGACTATCCCAGGGATCGAAGATGAGACTCGGACTTGAAGCAGAGCTAGTTCTGAAGATCGACGCCTCTAAGGAAGCAGAAGTTGAAGACAAGGGGAAAATATGCCAAGTGGGCCAATTAGGTCTAAGAGAGGCGATGCTCCCGGCGAAGAGCCATTAGGGGCTTGACAGTTGCACAAAACATCGGAGCCAGACCGCACCTCACTAATGGCTGCGGTTCCACCCTCAGTTCTGCGATTCGGGAACCGTCAGTTTATTTGTCGTCACAGTTACAAGGAGTCATGGGGTTGAACTACCATTAATCACCATTTTCATTTCCTCCTTTGAATATTGGTTATCGTAATATTAGATTTAAGACCACACGACGTGATTGTCTCAATTATTTATTATTATTGGTAACGTGGAATTCGACATCAAAGGTGATCGGAGCGAACTCAACTCGCAATTTAAGTTATTATATTTTGACCGAAATTTCTTCTTCTAAGTCTGTCATTTCGATGAGTTTAGGTCACTTAGTGAGTTAGCTAAGTCAAAATTGGAATCTGTAACAGTGTTGTGTTGTGTTGCAAAATAGAGTATGTATGTCCTATTCTAAGCCTAGCTCGTAGAATCTTAGAAGAAAACTTAAGTGGAGGTTTAAGAAATACTTTGGTGTTTTAAATCGAGAATATGATGAGAACATTGGAGGTACCGTGGACATCTGGGCACATATGTATGTATATATGTACATATAGGTAGGTTATGTATTTTCTCAGCAATCAAATCAGTTTCTGATGTTAATTGCCCTTCTAGTATAAAATGCAGTGTATCCAATACTTTCCTGAGACGAGTTAGATAGCTTCATTGGCTTGTTTCAAAGTTTTCAAGCACCTTACTAAGTTACTAGAGTGGAGTAGAGTAACTCATTCTTACGTTACTTAAGTATTAACTTTGCAGTATATTTTTTTTCTTTCATAGCCCCTTCAAATTCACAGATAATTATATATAATTATAGATCCTCAGGGCGAATCTATTGCAGTATATGTCTTTATTGCGTATATTTACATTTTGCAGTATTTTAGACCAGTAGAGCAGAAATGTGATGACAATATAATATAATGACTGTCACATAATTATGAAGTAATACTATTTTAGAATGAAATACTTGGACAACAGGGAAAAATAATACTTTTACAAAATAAAAAACAACCAAAAGTATTATCAATATTAACAAATAACGTAGTATTTCTTCTACTGACTAGACATGAAGATAAATTTCACTTAATAACTAATCAATTAAACTACACTGGTAAGGGAGTTGACATTTTGAAAAAAAAAACAGATGTTTGTTGGCCTAATTGGAATGATGGTTTATCTTGCATTAAACGGAAGGGTGAGTATTGTGTATCAAGTATCATATGAGCATCGAGTCCAACGAACATGAAACATATCCTGACACACTAACAAACAAAGGCAACGAAAATGTCGCGATAACGATTTTAAAGACATAATTACAGTCCACCAAACAGACAATCTTACATATGGTTGCTTAGGGCCCCAGGACTTTTTTGTATACCTTACTCAACTAGATATATATAGCTAATGTATATACTTATTGTAAGTTTTATTTCATCGATTAAAACCTACAACCAGCTATTATTATATACATATATATTTGAATATTATACATAATGGATATTTCGTTACCTATTGTTACTTATGCATAACTCGATAAACCAAAGGATGTCCAGACAAAAATGTGAACATAATCATGGTTCTTAATTGGTCTTTGGAGTATGATTTGCAATTTAAATTTATTCTCAGTCCGCCACAAGGGTAAAACTCTAAACAAAAGCCTTTTGTTGGGCGATTATTGATACGGATCCCAAAGAAAGTGCTTTTATTCGACATCAGTGTTATATTTCCATTTTTATTAATTTATTAGAGTGGATGAATGTAGGAATTAAATGAATTCTCCGGCTTTTATAGCAAAGCGAGGAATTTCATATTAAAATTAGCCGTTTGTTACTGCTGGCAAAAATTCGTTATTTTTTCAGGAATTGCGGCCTTATAACTTTTTATGAAAGTAAAAAGGATTTTCTGTATCAAGTGCTTCAAGTGGACTTTGTGAACATAATTGTACCATACCTATATTTATGTCATGATCCAATTTGGCAAACTACATGCACATTGATTATTATAGCTTTGGATCAATGAATGGTGAATCTTTTTGTATGCCCATAGGAGGATGGTCATTTAATATGTAAGGCTATTTTTAGCCTATATTTAGCTATATAATATACTTATATATATATATAATATATTTAACTATATTTAGCCTTAACTTGGGCATGCTTACACTGCTTACAGATTTATTAATTGAAGCTCAATGCTCACATTTATTGTTAAATTGTTTTTAATGATCACTTTGTATCTGTGGAATTTTTTTAATAATATTTGAGCAAATCATCTTAAATACATTTGTAAAAATATTCAAGACTCAAGTTGTACGAGTTAGTAACCTCATGCCTGTAATATATCACTAAAAAGAAAAGGAAATAGTTCGCTACTTTTTATGCCCTTTAGTTATTTTAATGTATAGGATATGTTTAATTTTCAAATAATTTTCAGATTTTACAAGCACTTAAGACATTACGTATTAACGCCATCATGCGCCAATAAAAGTAATAATTCTAAAGACAAGCATACATTTAATTACAAAATTAAAATTTAATTTAGAAGAAAGTAACATATGTCGCTGTATAAAGAGCTTTCGTTAGCACTGCCAGACTTTTAATTTACTGCAAATAAATCTGAAATAGATATGTTCTTTAATTATTTTTTATTTATTTGTATATCATTAATTCCTTTTGATGGTTGTGAATTTAGCTTTAAATACAAAAAAATATTTATTTTATTTACCTTTATAATATAATCACCGTAACTTCGTTCAATTTAAATCCTTATTTAAATATTGTTAGGAGTATGTGTCAGTCACCATAGAAACAATAAATATTACATTGCTTTTCTAAAGTATGAATTAAAGGTAGAATAAACGACGATGAAAAATCCATTATAATGAAAGTTTTTTGGTACAATATTTAACTGTATTGTCATGAGTTATTCTTGCTTAAATTGTTATTAAACGTTTACGACAGAGCTTGAAATAGAGAGGTGGGCTTCAAAAATCAATTGTCACTATAGCAGTCAGGTTGACTCCAACAGAAACTGAGAAACCCACTACCGGAAAAACTACAGAAGAAAAGAAATTTTATTTCGTATGATTAAGAGACAATTGGACATTTAACTAGCATCAATCCTGGATCCACCTTTTGAAATTAATATGAGCCAGGCTAGGAAAATGTGGAAGATGGGAGCTTGTTCTCTCATTAATTGAACCTAGATTAGGCTTGAAAGGTGCAAAGTAATATGGTCGGTTGGGAGGAAAAGTTGGTGGGGGGGGGGGTGATCGATGCAATAAAATGAAACCACAGTTTTCTTAAACCCGTCTCTGTTCAGTTTTACCTAACCAGTTCAGACCTTGTATTAAGTCTTTTGCAGTGTCGTCTTCTGATTTACTCAGGTTCTTAGTGATCAGGATTAAACACAAAGTTAGCTGATATTTTATTTACCGTTGTCTGCGTGAGCGGAACAATTTTCAAGAAGACCACTTCTCCGAGACTATATGGACCTGTACACAATAAAAGTTAGACAATTTTAATGATCGTTGAATATTAAGTGCAGCTTAAATTATACCGTCAATCAGTAATAGGGTAAATTATCTTATCAGTTGTGGGCATTGCGGGCCTACTGATCTTATGGGCATTATTTAATGAGTGATACAAGGTTGATTTGTTTCTCCCTATGTTGAGGACCAACAACAGCCTACTGCACTGCAGGTACAACACCTCTCAGTTCGCCTCCTCTGATTAGGCAGGTTTTAATTACAGGGAACAAGCCTAAGAACATACGTTACCATATACCTCTACATTAGGAGGGCTTCCTAAACAAAGAAAACAAACATACCTTCAAATTACACCTTTATTCTTAATTAGTTCCATTCCACCAGACTAAAAAACTATTAATATTTCTAAAAGTGTGTAATACCTAAGAGTACTTACTTCGTGATTTGGCTGAGAGTTATAAAATTTGTTTGGTTTTTGTGATTTTCATTGGTTGTATAAATGTTTATGTTGTGATTCATCTGTGAATACTGCCTTATTAAAGTACTGGGTGTAGGTAGTGATCGGCGAATATGTTTGATTATTGGGTTTGTTTCATGAAAAAGATATGTTCTCTCAACAGCTCAAATCATCTTACGGAAACTATGACTGATGCAGGTGTATATCATATGATTTGCCAGTAATAAAATTGATGAAAATCTCACATCTTTCACTGACCTTACATAACATTGTTGGGGTTCATTGAAATAAGGCATCGCATTAGCTCCTTAACAAATTGTACAATTGTGCATTGTAATCGTTGAAGCATATCTTATTTTATGAAAGTATTTGCATACTGCCATGTAAATTAATATATTATAGTGCTCAATCAGTTATGTGCCATTATATTTTATAAAATAAAATTATTGTTAGCTATAGTTATGTAGCACGTTAAACCTGATAAAATATTTAAATAATACAAAGAATATTTAGGCTTCTGGAGAAGAATATGTATTCAAAAACAAACAGGGACCTTCTGATGTAAGGTTGGGGCGACGAACATAAATTAAAATAGGCAAGATAAATGACAATTAACTAAACAAACGCTATACTTCAAATCATATATCATAAAAGAAATTAAATGTATAAATCGGAAATTGCTGGTGAAGTTAAAAATGGACTTCATGACTAGAAAGACTTTCATCATCATGGCTGCAGACACCAACCGCTTATATGTGACAAGAAAGGAAGCAAGCTTGTAAGGATTTGTTACTTAATGTTTCTTCTCACACTTGAATCTTCATGAAGTTATTTATTTTTGCTACAAGCGAAATATTAGGATTGTCCACCACTTCTCAAGAGCGCCTCGACCTCGAGGTGTAAAAAACAACCAACTGATCACACACTATAAAACGACACGAATCAATCTGCCCATTATGACCGACCTTGGTCTGACTACACACTCAAAGAGCACATTGCCCTTAAGTCGTACAGAGATGCACAGAAACAATACTGTATGCCTAAAGGACTGAAGCAATATATGTACACCAGTCACTTTAATACTGCTCACTTATGAGTACTTGATAGGGAATAATTGAAAGGAAGTGACTGACCACTGATTACGCAATCTTTGCCTGCAGTGAGGTTGATAAAAGGTGGTTTTGAAATATTTAGTAGACGGGATCCGAGGAGACATGAGCCGCTAAAGATGGGATTTAATGCCCTCAAGTCGCTAGGACTGATTACTTCTCCGTCCAATTTCCTTTTCCGGCTCCACTTTACACCAAGATCTTGGTCCTCGTCCTCTCGCCCTGGAAAAATACTCCCGTGCCCGCCAGTATAATCTATTTTTTTTTTTATTTTAAACAATTTATATAGCAATGAAATAAATCATGGCAGGATTACTTTATAAGCTCAGATGTTTGTCTTATCTCTTGGGAAATTAAAATATCTTTAGCTACATATATCAAAGATAAATTTATTTTTTTTTTATATTTTGAAACGTCTCGATTTTTCTAATAATTATTGTTTTTTATAATTCTTTACTGTTCTATTCATTTATTTTTTTATAGCAACCAAATTTTTGGCTCTTCCGCCTTCGGGATATTTAAAGTCCAAATGTATGACCCATTATTAGTTTGGTCACTAATTTTATGGGTGGCCTTGTGTAGGGTACCGTCTTACCCTAGGGGGCGTCGTACAGACTTAACTGTGCAGGGTGCTTTACTTGGCTTGAATGCTGGGCCTGCTAAGCAACAGGATCCAATACGCTTCCTTATAATTATCCTTACCCCTATCCCAATTAAAATATTACATATTGTAATAATTGTACATTTGGGATTATTGTAATGTGGTATTTACATATATATGTATTGACTGACAATACAGCCAAGCAGCATTTCCAGAATCGGGTCATGTAAAAATTACTCCAACATACCTCTTGAGAGAGGCTAAAGAACGCTGACCTGCACCCGTTGCTTGATGTGCCGTCGGTGGGTGAGTTCATCCGTCGAAGACAGATCAAGTTTGTTGACTCGTTGCAGCACCTAACAAACCCAGTGTTTAACACTATGAGCCACCACCATCCCGCATCGACGGCAACAGACTGTTGGGGAAAAATTAGGTGAAGAATTAGTATGTAAGTTAGTTTTGAGTTTTATGATTCATAAGGTGAGCCCCATCAGTTTTAAACATGTTTAGACAATGAATGTATAATGCGCATTATACTTTTGTAACAATCACAAATCGTATGAAATGTAGCAAAGCTACATGACATGTAATGACCTACTACAAATAGATTCGTTTATGTAGAATCTGTATTGATTTCTATAATTTATAGTAATTCATAATGTACATTATACTTTTGCAACACTCGCCAATCACAGTGTGGAATCGTTAGAAATAAAAATAAAATGTAGCCAAGCTATAGGACATATAATGACCTGTTGTAAAGAGATTCATTTACGCAATCGATACTGTAGTCGATTTCCATAGGTTATAATAACAAATTGATACGAAGCGGGGGAAAGTAATGTGCTGGTTTTTTTATAATTGTGAACCCATTGTAATGATGTACTCCCATGGCGGTTTAGTTTGTTTTGTAATAGTTTGTGTCAGTACGAAAAAATACAGCTTTTACACAGGTGGTCTGAAAAGTTTCCGACCTCAACATGAAGATGATAATAAAAGCTAAAATAAAAGCTTTGTTAGGTCGGAAACTTTTCAGACCACCCTCGTATATATAATAATTTCAGCTATTCTGCTCTCACAGCCCTTAGAAGTTCTAGCAGTTATTTTAGTATGTAATGTAGCAAATGATTGTCAGAAATGTC
This sequence comes from Acanthosoma haemorrhoidale, assembly GCA_930367205.1. NCBI lineage: Eukaryota > Metazoa > Arthropoda > Insecta > Hemiptera > Acanthosomatidae > Acanthosoma > Acanthosoma haemorrhoidale. The sequence goes on along the minus strand of OV884013.1, from coordinate 119,090,664 downwards.
TAAATGTAGGCAATAAGAATTAATATTTGTCCATACTTTAGTTATATTATTTGCGTTTTGGAATTCAAAATTTCATATAGGTTGAGATAATTTTTACGACGTCTCACGAAAATTATAGTGGCCTCTTTCTTCAACCACTTATTTGTTAGTTTGGTTGATAAAAGATAGGGCTTCACTTTACTTTCACAAGTTACTAACTGGTCTTTGTGAATAACTTCTTGGTTGTCGATTTCCTTAACTTAGAGAGTACAGTTTATGGAAGTGTTATTGCAACATATAGCATTTTTATGTGACTTTTACAGTCCTGTAAGGCGGGGATATGTATCGTATACATTGACATTCAAGGTGGTAAAATGGTCTGCCTATCATAAGCCCTAATAATAATTCCTTGGAACAATCGCTTCGCCATTTTCTACCATTTTTTCTAAAGTTATAACAATTATAAAAAAAAAATGGAATGCGGTGGTAGAAAAAATGATCATCTGGGGACCTCTGCTAAGTAGCTCGTAATTTATTGTAGTATTTTGTAAAAAAGAAAATTGAACAATGGTGTTTTCTATAATTTCAATTTACTATTATTATTAATTACTTCTAGTTTGGTAATGGCAGTAGCGAAAAATGAGAAGTTTTTATTATTTTTCGGATTGAATCGCCTTCCTAAGAACATATATTAAAAATGAGTTAACTAGAAATAAATGGATTTAAATTGTCCAATTTAGCACTATAAAATAAATGACTTGTTAATTTAATCAAATAGATCTTATTCAGGTGGAAAAACTTTGGAATATAACTCAGGTACGAAATAGCAGACAAAAGATCTAGGATTTTAGAGATTGAACATTCGTTGACCTACTCTTCCAGAAAAATCTTTGTGATTTCTATTTAATAAATAAATTGGTGATGGTTATCAGTTAGTTGAGAATGGCAACCATGATTTAAAAAAGGACCTCCTTTTGATCTGTTAAGCAAACAAGGTAGAAAATTCCGAGTCTTGAAAATTGAGTTTACAGTAATTGAGTGCAGTAGGTAGATGACTATAGGGCTCCACTACAGGTCCCCACCTACCTTTAGAGTTTACGGTTATAGCACTCTTTTTTTGCGGCGTCTTGTTTGAAATAATTGCTGTTTCTCATTAGGAGAGAAGAAGAGATTGCGAGAGAGAATTAATGGAGAGAGAGACTAATAACCAGGGGATGGTGAAACTTTTATGCGTTAGTTCTTTCAGTAGAACCCTTGGGGCCGACAGATTGATGTCACTAATGCCCTCTCTAGTCTAAGGGTATTAATATATTGTAAGAGTGAGCTTGCCTCGGTATTACTTAATGTGTTTGTTCAAGCCTAGTAATGTATTTAATGCTTCTCTTCGTGGTGAGGGATAGCTTCCGGAAAAGTGCTCTCACATTTTAAGTACAGGTTGTTCGCTCTGAGGAGTAGTTTTTGCAAAATGAAATTAAAGATACAACAATAAAAAAAAAAAAGGTAGGTAATTTAAAATTAATTCAAAGGAGAAGGAAGTGAACATTAAGGAGAAAACGACGCGTCTGATGTCTGAAGACCTCTCTAACATAAACACTAATGTTTCACTTGTACTAACAGAACATATATGTTCCTTAGAATACTTTCTGGCTAATTCTGCTGTGAACGGTCTTAGAAACCGAGGGCTCAAAAATGAATTCACCTGGTGGCCCTAAAGTGGACCTTACACGATCAGTGGTAATGTCATTACCTTCATAAGTCTTTCATCATTACTCCTTCATAACTTTTACCTTACATGATCATTTAGAATGACAATACGTTTAATCAGTAAGTTAAAAAGTAATGAAGGAGTAATGATGAAAGACTTTTGGAGGTAATGACATTAAAACTGACCGTGTAAGGTCCACTTAACGGGTGTAAGGGGTAAAATAACCGAAAAGGCCGTCACACTATATGTTACCCTTAAAATCAACATCATTCTAAGAGATAAATTTATTTTGATGCTTCAATATCATTTGAATATATGTATGTACATGTGACCTGAACACAGATGTTTCCGAAATTCAAGCCTTTAAAACAATTCCTTAGTTTGTAGTGCACATATCCATGGGGTGGCAAATAACTGATTTCGCATTATTTATTTATTTACTTACTGTAATACTTTTCAGCAATAAACCTGTTGTCTTCATAAACTTCTTCACCACGAATAATTAGAAGTTCCCCTCTTCTTGGCCCAAAAAAAATTTCCACCTATGTTACCATATTTTAAGCGTCAGTAAGATAGGGGAAAACTGGTGTACGAAACATCTGAAGCCGCTAGAGGTCACGTCGAGTCAACCTCCCGCCTCTGACCAACCTATATAAGGGGCCAGATTAGGGCTTTGAGCTGGACTATCGGCACCCGGCACCTGAAGAACACTGCACGCTCTCCCTCTCTCTCTCTCTCTCTCTCTCTCTCTCTCTCTCTCTCTCTCTCTCTCTCTCTCTCTCTCTCTCTCTCTCACTCTCTCTCTCTCTCTCTGCACTACTGGCGCTTTATGCTCTACTCGAACCATGGCTTTCTTATTAAACTGCCTCTGCAACTCTCTTTCCTTACATTGCCATGTTTTATTCCGGCTTGTCAGACCCCACATCTTCCTAGTGGAATTATCTGCCTTCGTCTCGCTAAAACTAGCACCTCCTTGGGAGAGACCTCTCCCTCGTGGCCTACGGTCGCCGGGGCCCTGCAAACTTTACCTAGTAGCGTCTCCCCCGACGATCCAGTCAGCCTCTCTCCGGTTCACACTTGCCTTTGGGATCCGGACGGTTTTTGCCTACCCTTAGATACCGATTGTGAATTCGTGGTCATTCCAAGACCACATAAACTACCTATAATACCTACCCTATACCTCTTCTCCTGAACATAGTGCACTGGGGCACATATGGAGTCAGATAGTACGGTAGTAAGATCCGTCATGAAGCAGTTGTCCAGGTCATAGCCTAATCAACCCTCACCTCGTCACTAGGGTTAGAGTACTAGGCACCCCCTCGTGACTACCCGACAAAACCTTTGTCTTAAACCATTTATTTAGCCTGAATCCGAGTAATTTAGGAGACGATCCTATGCACTTTAACTTGACTAATTTTTTTTCTCTAGGAATTAATGGTGTAACTAGTTTATGCTATATTATCGTTATATTTTAAATCAAACCATGAAGCCTAGGGAAAAAAAACTGCGTTACCCTAAAAAACACTGATTGCTGGAGTTTTACGAAAATGATGTGACAATTAATTTTGACGTGGACCGTGTACTCCATGAAGGTTTCCAGACAGATTTCGAGACATGGTTCGGACCTCGCCTCGCTCTAGAGGTGGCCACATGAAGGCACATGGATATATAGTGAGCTCGCACCACATGTCGGTGGTTTAGGCTGGTGGCTATTTCTGTTCAGGGCAGCTATTTGTTCAACGGTGTAGTGGGCTACGCTATAGACTTAACTGTAGTATATGTAAGTCCAATGCTTAACTTTCAATGTCTAGCAGTACATAAATTGGATACATTTTTCTTTTTTGTAAATAAGATCTCCACATTGATCCTGGATGAAAATAGAATTGAAATGTGCCGAAGAAACAGGCTACATCTGCAAACTGATTTCCTTCAATTCTAGGTGTAAGTATGAATTCATCAGAAGAAATAAATGAGTTCGTTAAGGAAACTTAGGGGTTAATAGAATAACTTATTTTATTATCATTATATCTTTCTTCTTTATAACTTTATTTTCTTAGAAACTTATAATTTAAAACAAATACCGATACTATAAGTTATTTAAATGTAATAATTGAAATGGGACTAGTGAAAATGTGAAGCAATTCACAGATATTGGAGCCGAGATAATATCCTCTATTAAACAAGGGGACCTCAGACAGAACATGCTGGAAGAATGAAGGAGGGAAGATTGCCGAAACGTGCAGTGTATGAAGAGCAGGGAAGAGTGAGTGGCGAAGGCTATGTAGAAGGTGTGGGGTAGGATTCGAGCAAGAGAGTGGAGAGTAAATGCTCCTAAAGTAAGGGTTGTTTTGGATGGGTCGCTCTTGATCACTTCTGAGGGACCCTTTTTATTAACTGTTTAGTAACAACTAAATTATTATAGTGAACTGTGTTGGCTAGTCACGCGGGGGGGGGGGTTAGTTACCCTAGCCCTAGCGACGAAGTGAGGGTTGATAAGGCTATGACCTGGAAAATTGCTTCATGAATGGTCTTACTACTGTACTATCTGACTTAATCAACTGACGTAATCATAATCTGACGTAATCAACGCGAGCTTATGACTCGCGCTTACTGGGAATTCCTCGTTCATGGGGAACTATTGCAAGCCCCAATTCCTAGCACGAAGGAGGTTCAGCGGGTTGCCCGGTCCTTTCGGACAGGGGAGAACACGCTGATTCCTTCAGTGTAGCGCGCGTGCGGCCCAGAACATCTAAGGGCATCACAGACCTGTTATTGCTCAATCTCGTGCGGCTAAGAGCCGCCTGTCCCTTTAAGAAGAATGAATCTCGCCGGTAGGTATGTATACCGGGAGCGTCCCATCGCCCACCTGTAATGCATGCAAATGCTACTGGCTCTCCAGGTTGGGGAATTCCTACCTTCCTACTTACATCGCTACCCTTCCTAATTACATCCTTACCCCACCCCTCCACATTGCGTGAGTGTCTTCCACACTGTGGCGATGTGGAGCCCTAGGATACTGAATCCTGGACCCATCAGGCAGCGGGTCCGAATCAGTAGACACCTGGGGCGACCCGAATGTCGGTGTGCAATCAGTCACATGGTTCTCCGAAAGGGGAACCGAAATACTGAACTACGGGAGCAAGGCTCTAAGCCAACCTTGCAATTGAGGTAGGATTCGTAGTGGTCGTGTTTTAAAAACAGGCAGCTAGAAGGTCATCCTGACTAGTGAGCCGAGTGGAAGGGCTCCACTATAAAAAACTCGCCTAATGCTGATAAATATCAGAAGTGCCCCTGCTAGAGGGTGCGGCCAACCAAGCTATGTAGAGTGCCTTTCTCTATAAAAACTGGTAGTGGATAATTTTCAGGTCGAAATATCCACGCGTCTGGTTGCCCGTAGGCAACTGCCCTTCAATGGGTCAAGCGAGGAGTGCCCAGCGGGCACCTCTGCACGACGTCTGTCATGCAGGGAAACCTTTCTTGTAAAACTATCCCCAGTACTTGCACTGGGGCGACCGGGTAGTCCTTTCAGGGCAGGAACGGTCGTTAAAAATCCCTAAGTACCGGATGGGAACAGGCCTCTTGGGATGTATGTACTATCTGACTCCATATCTAATAGGTATGTGTCCCGACAGTACACTATGTTCAGGAGAAGAGGCATAGGGTAGGGGTTGTCGGTAGTTTATGTGGTCTTGGAATGACCACGAATTCACACTCTGTATCGGAGGGTAGGCGAAAACCGTCCGGATCCCAAAGGCGAGTATGAACCGGAGACAGGCAGTCTGGATCACTGGGGGAGACGCTAGTAGGTAAAGTTTGTAGGGTCCCAGGGGACCGTCGTCCGCGAGGAAGAGGTCTCTTCCAAGGAGCTGCTAGGTTTAGCGAGACGAAGGCAGAAAATCTCACTAGGAAGGTGTGGGGTCTGACGAGGTTGGACTAAAACATAGCCTTGTTAGGAAGAGAGATCCAGAGGTTTTCATAAATGAGAAGGCCAAATCTTGAAACATCAGTGCAGCTGCAAGTACCAGTCAGAGAGCCGTAGTTAGAATAAACTTATTGGCTAAAACTAGGGGGTATATACATCTCCAATTAGCCAATGGCCAATCGCGTCCAGCCAATAAGGCGAGGCCATTGCAGGATGAAGCTTGAATGTTCTATACCAGGACCCAGCCGTTCCACAAGAGCCCAGGGACTACCAAAGCCCCTGCCTCTGAGCTCGTTGTGCTGCTGAGTATTTTATTGTTTACAATATTTATACCGATATGACTTACGGTTTGGTAATATTATTCACATTTGTTTCAATTAATTTACAACATATTATCACCACTTTACAATGATACAATAGAGTATAGGGTGATTTATCTTATGTAGCTAGCGATCGCTTCAGGCTGTATGATCCCTCTTGCATGACCCATCTTTGCAGGATCTCTGCTGCAGATCTACTTCATTAAGATGAAAATGGCTACAGTAGTTCCACATTCCTTTTCGAAAATTCGGACTTTGATGAGCCTTGAAGTTTTAATGTGCTTTTGATAGAGGCTTCGATTAGGAGCCACTATTAATGCATCTCGGTTCATCACTAAATTACCTTCTTCTGATTCTTCTGGGTGCAGTGATTCCCTAACGATTAGGGACCTAACGCGATCGTCCCTGCGCTCCTTAGTTTGGCTGTAGTGCCAAATTGTACCATCTTTGCATACATGGAATAGTACTTTATCCAATAATTAAGATTAAAAAACGTTTTGGAGAAATAATCAAAAATGATTTTTTTTTAGTTTAGTCATCAAACACAAAGTCAAATCACGTAGCTATGTAGGGATTAAACAGAACAAAGCAGTTGGGTAAAAGATAAAATTTTGAGGTGGACATAAAGGCAGTGTCGATAGCTAATGAATTGATTTTTACTGAGCAACAGTTGGTTGGTTCTACTCACAAAAATAGGTAGACAGCAGCATCTGTATGTAAGACAAGCTGTATGTATAACTAAATTATTTTTTTTATTTTTGTTAATACCCCTGGGAGTGGCTTTAAAAAGAAAAAAGAGAATTTACAGACTAAATGCAAAGAAAACTTTTTTTCACGAATCATTCAACATTCATGTATTGAAAGTTAAAAATGTATGTATATATTTTTTCTGAAAGCCTCAATAATGGTTTTTGGTGGAACCTTGTCCGTGTCTTTGAGTGTAATAGTGTTCGAGCAAATATGAATATTTTCCATATGGTTTTACCGCGATGAAAAATTTACAAATTAAAACAGGTTATTGGAATTTGTCCGTAAATAATCTCAATTGGTTTTTCTGTTAGTGCGAGGTTTTAATTTCGCGCTTGTAGATTTTTTCATATCAGACAACGGCCTCATTCGATATATCTGACACGTGCGCTGTTTGCACTGCTGTGTAAATATAACAATACAAACTATAATCGAAATGTTTTTCTTTCATACGTCAATTTTATTTGGTGTAAGTTTTTCTGTATTTATCTACCTTATAATCATATTACAAATGAATTATTATTTCCTCTTCGCTAACAGCAACCATTTATTGTTTTACCTCTTCTAGTTATCGTCTTCCAGGCTCATGGATTATATAATTACCCATCCCAAATTTTTACTCCCTCTCTCTCCCTCCCTCCCTCCCTCCCGCTCTCTCACCCTCCCTCTCTCTCCCTCCCTCCCTCTCTCCCTAACTCTCTCCCTCCCTCCCTCCCTCCTTCCCTCCCTCCTTCCCACTCTCCCTCCCACTCTCCCTCCCACTCTCCCACCCTCTCTCTATCCCTCCCTCTCTCCCTCCCTCCCACCCTTCCTCTCTCCCTCCCTCCCACCCTTCCTCTGTCCCTCCCTCCCTCCCTCCCGCTCTTTCTCCCTCCCTCTCTCCCTCCCTCCTTCCCGCTCTTTCTCCCTCCCTCTCTCCCTCCCTCCTTCCCGCTCTCTCTACCTCCCTCTCTCCCTCTCTCTCTCCCTCCCTCCCTCCCTCTCTCTATCTCTTCCTCTCTCTCTCTCTCCCTCCCTCTCTCCCTGAAACATGTGTGTCAATAATTAATTAATAAGTTTGTAATTACCGATTGGCTAAATATTATTAAAAGAGTGTTTATCTCCCTTAAGAAAAATAAAAACCTATAGGTCCCGGCTATAGGTCATGGGAACGCCCTTCACAAACATCACAGCAAAGTTCGCCCTCTGCGATTAACGACCCGAGGCTCACAAAGTATTTATCCAGGCAGCATTTAAATACGCACCGTTGCTGACTAAACAGCGACAATTGCTCGTTGGGAAAACACAATTTAGTGCTTATTCTGTGCGAGGGGCAGGGATTGAACAGGTGGAATAAGAGGGGCACTAATGGCAGCTGGCGCTCTCTTCAGCGAATCAGTTTAGTTGTTCGCCTCAATTCGGAATGGTTTAATTCGCGGTCAGAAGTTGTCGAGGTATGAGGCAGTTGCTTGGGCCCGCTAATGAAGGCCAGGCAGGTATATTTTCCACAGACCCGGTGATAGTAGAGTTGTCAGCTCCCATGTTTCCCCTGTAACTAGGTCGGGGGTTGAAATATAATTGGGTAGAATACATGGCTTGGATGTCCTCTCGCTACCCTGTAGAGATGAAAATCTACTGTTCTTGTTCAATATTACAGTCCTCAGGACAAAAATATACTTACATGTTTACTGATAAATACATATGTACATAATATATACAGAGTATATGTTCGCGCTAGTGCTCAAACGTCAGAAAATTGCGCCACGTCGTGAGAAGCTGGATTGAGTCTGTTCGCGTTACAAAATTGCCAACAGTAAGGCACAAACATCAAACAATATATACCAAATTATAATATATAAAAAATACCAAAAATAATAAATGAATAACTATTCATATTATTCAAAAAAAACAAAAAAACAGATCAACAATTTAACCAGGCCTGATTATTAGTAAATGTAAATATAATGTATAATAAATAATGAAAAAATGTTTATAGTCACGATACGATGTTTCGGAGAAGAGTGCGTATAGTCAACTGCAGAGCGGCGATGTGCAGGGAGAGATCTGTAGACGAGATAGGCCGAGAAGTGCAAACTTGTAGTAAACGACTTCTTGTTCGCAGGGGAACAGGCCCGTATTCTGCTATCTTCGACACTGACTAAGCCAAGCTCCTTGTCCTCTCATACGCAAAGTCCTATTTCTTCACTTCCTGGAGCTTTATAGTACTTCAAACTATCTTCTGTTGATGTAACAAAATGAAAACTGCTGTTCAAGAGAAAAAACAAAACACACTTCGTAACCTACACTTTCTTTTGTTTTTTTTAATCTTAAACATATGTTCGTGTGTACAATATTTACATACGCTTATTTTCCTAATTTTCTCTAGCCGAAACAATCAGAAGATAAAGATAAAAAAAGAAATTTACAATTTTCCACTCATCTCATTACCAAGTTATGTCGGTGTAGTATCTGGGAAATCAAACTATTTTCGCCACCTATTGGATGGTTTAAACACACGCCACTTATTTGTGTTTAATCCACTTGAAACCGATGAATTTTGAGGTTAAATGGATTATTTTTTTCAAAGCTCTCAAAATTTTAAAGTGAAAGGGACCCTTTTACTAGGAGGGACCTATTTGGAGGTTGGGTGAAGGAATTGAAGAATGTGGTAGACCTCGGCTGAGGTGTGGATATCTCAGTGGTGAGAGTCTACTGAAGGTTGAGCCTAGAGGCATGTAGTTCTGACTCGTTCAGGGTTGGGTAGCGTTCAGTGGTGTGCCCGTCAGGGGCTTGTTGATTGGCCAAGGGCTATAATGTCCACCAACTTGTCCGCTTTCCCAGACCTTCTATTATTAGGATTCTGGCAGTGGCTCATCGAGTCGAAGAACTTGATGTGAAGACCAATGTAATTGGTTAAATTTTTTTCTTCTAAGCTCTCTAGTTAGACATTCAGGATGAGGGACTAATATAGAATATCCCGGTTGAATGGAAAATATGTGTTTTTAAGTTATGTTTAGTCAATAGTTACAATATTGACAGTGAAAAAAAATGTTAAAATTAAATAGCCGATTGCTATTGTTGGTTTCCCAAAGTTAATTTTTTGAAATTTCATTGAATTTTTTATTGCTTTTTAGTAATTCATATGTCTTTATTATTCGGTGTGTTCCATAATCTTATCCCTTTCCCCAACTCTTGTATTGTGCCTGCGCACTAAATAAATTTCAAGACATTTTTAGAATATTGTCTAAGTTAAGGATATAATATTGTTATTAATAGGGGATCAAAAGTTCATTTGACTGAGTTATTGTGGCTCATAGATCCGAGAGTTGTTAGTAATGGCCCTCTGTCATCTTTATATTATATATTATATTATATATTTACTCTTATAAATAAAATACTGATAGTCAGTTAATGTGGACAGGAAATGTTCTTCGAGCAGAGTACATTACTGAAGATCATCTTACACAGTTTCTGGGCGTTTCATGACAAAACCAAAAACAAAATTAGCGAAAATCAGTTCGTTTTTACACTTTTATTGTTTGTTTGATTTGTCTGTTATGTCGGAATCATGGCGAACTGAGGTGTTACGTATTATTCCTAGTCGATAATGTTTGCGACTGCTTTACTAGAACAAACAAACAGTCAGTCGAATCGACCTTTGGCCGACATCTGTTTGAATTTCAAACCTCCCTCTTCTGGCTGGACACTGTTGTGCAACTCGACGGAAGATGACAGACCCTGTTGAACATTTGTCGGCGAAAGCCCTCCCTACACTGCGGTGACTCGGGACAATTATATTATTTCCGGTCTGTCGAGTGACCATAGGGCCGTGGTGTCGCCTCCAACATATCACATATCTCCCAGACCTGATCAATAGCTGGCCAGGTCCCATCCTCGCTGGTTACAGATAGATCTGGCTCACCAGAAATGGGAGCTTTAATCTTTGCCAAAACTCGGCGCTTAGTTCATCTAAACCTGGAATTAAATCAATAAATATTTCCAAAAATATTCATCTACTGGTTATTACCACAACAGAGAAATAAATGAAATTAGTGACTACGTTGATATTCTCTATTTATAATTTCAAAAGGCAACTTAAATAAAAGCTTCCGACAGTATTACATTCGAGCTGGATAACATAATATTAAACACATGTACAAATGACTTTTTAAAATTTTCCTGCTATAATGTATCAGAATGAAATAAATGAAATTAATACCAAACAACATGTGTGATATTAGTAACTAATAATGCTATTAAGCAATACGAATTCGAGATGAAGACAGAATTACAGTACAGCTGAATGATATGTGAAAAGAATGATACCAAATAAAGGGAATCCAGTTACTATTGAGGTTTGCAAGAAAGTAATTTCGGTTTTTTAGTGTGAAATAAAACTCAATTTTTTCTATACAAATAATGAACTTTAATCAGTCTAATATCTTCCGTTCTGTTTGATGATCTTTTCCTATCTTTCTGGTAACTTCATAATCCCGCGCTCATAGAACTTCTGATCCTTATCAGCAAAAAAACTCAACTAAGTGCGATTTGAGGTCATCGTCATTACTGAAATTTTTACCGATTAACAAGTTTTGTAAACTGTGAAATAAATGATAATCCGATAATGCAAGGTCGGGGCTGTATGGGGGATGCGACATGACTTCCCAACCAAGCCCCAATAGTTTCGTACGTGTTGCTGAAGATGTGTGAGGCCTCGCATTGTCATGGCGGGACCCAAATAACGAGCTTCTTAACAAGTCCAAGACGTCTTATATGATTTTTAATTGTTGCGTGTGACACATTTAGCTGTGGATTATCTTTCAGTAAAAAATCTCTAGAATATGCGTTCTGTTAAGCAATCAACACCATAAACTTCACGTATCTCTTTGTGAGCCTTAGCCACTTCCTTGCCTTTAAATGTCAATAAATGTCGAAAATGCTTATTTTTGCACTCCATGTTAAAACTGACCGAAAAACTTACAGTTGTGAACAAAATTACACGGAATTTGTTTCTATGGCAACCTAAAGATATCGACTACTAAATCTCAAAAGAAAAAATTCTAACATTGACAAAAGAATAACGCAACAAATATAACGCCATCTATTGGTGCAAACCGAAATCACTTTCTTGCCAACCTGATATTGTGCATGTCAAAATTTTAAAAATAAACAAAAATATGAAATTCCGAAAATTTTATATAGGATTTGAAATAAACCTGCAAAGGATATTATAGAAGTATAGCACGTTTTTGTTGATCTTTTTCTTTTTGTGTAACATAGGATAATTTTACCAACCAGGGTTTAATGTTTATTGACTGCGATAAATTAAGAACAGAAAATATTGCAATTATAAAGTTGGGACGTACACCATAAAACTGTCGTAGCGGTAGTCAGGAAACGTAATTATTACTAACCAGTTAATCCCACGATCCGTGGCTACCCGATTTCTTGATTACGAGTTGTAATTGGAGAAAAGGTAATATTTAGATTAAGAGAAACAAAACCGACTTTTGAATTTGAAACTGTCTCTTCTACAATAATCCCATTTATAACAAAGTTGTTGCTATGTAGTTATGTTATTTGTTCCAAAGAAAAAGTTTCTGAATTATTGTATTCTATATTGCACAACTTGATCATATATTTAGGAAGAATAGTTATTTTGAAATCTTCTTCTAAAAAGTCATATACTGCGGTTTTATTTTATATAGTGTATGTTTATATATTATCGCGTACCTATGTTGTACATTGAAGATGTTAAACATTTTATCAAGATAATGCCTGAGGAAAGATTCCTTCCCGGAGAGGTGCCAGGAGGCAGGGATGGTCTGGGACTGGATTAATAGAGGATAAGACTGATCGAGTTAATCAGAGGGCATCTGATTAGACGCGAAGGGTGTTATGTAAGGGAGGCGATTAGCCTTTAGGGCGTCACAATATCCTGTCAGGGAGGGTATTTAGCCCTCGCAGGGGTCCCTCAGGGTGCAGTGTCCCAGCCGCCGCTACGTAGGTAAGTCACACACATAATAGCTGTCAGAACAACCCCTCTTTTGTCAAATCTGGATATTCCCTAATGTGACTAATGAACGTACTAATATTAGCAGTTACCCCAGGAAAGGTGTTTATCGAGTTAGGCTAATCGAGCATTGTACAAGTCGAAATGCTCATCACACGGAAATTACCGCATTAATGAGATGTATTAATTACTTCAACAACAACTTTATTATGATAAAATTACAATCTCCCTCATTGGGCTATAAGTAATTGTGATAAATGATCTCATTTTTACCATATTTACAATTTTCATTCATTCTATTTATACAAACAGCCCAGAGGCCCCCAAGTCCACATGGTTGTCACCTTCCTCGCGTGCGAAAGAGGAAAGGGATTCTTGGGAAGTCCTCCACGCTACTCCATCGCCACGGCCGGTTTAGTCCCCGAGGAGGATTATAGGGATGAGTAGTGCAGTGCAATCACTGTGCTAGGAAATTAGGTTTGGACAGGTTACTGTGGAATTTTATGAACTTGGAAGTTTGAAAAATGGAACTTTTATGTTTCCAAGAAGGCATTGGTGAGAGAGGGGACATCAGCGGTGTATAGATTATAGAGGATGGGACCTAGGACTTATCAGCAAAAACCTCAACCAAGTGCGATTTGTGGTCATCGTTATTACTGAGATTTTTACTATTTCAGAAGTTTTGTAAACATCGAAATAAATGATAATCCGATGGTGCAAGGACGGGGCTGTATAGGGGATGCGTCATCACTTCCCAACCAAGGTCCAATAGTTTCGTACGTGTTGCTAAAGATGTGTGAGGTCTCGCATTGTCGTGGCGGAACCCAAATATCGAGCTTCTTAACAAGTCCAAGACGTCTTATATGATTTTCTATTGTTGTGTGTGATACATTTAACCGTGGATTATCTTTCAGTAAAAAATCTCTAGAATATGCGTTCTGTTAAACAATCAACACCTGTTAAACTTCACACATCTCTTTGTGAGCCTCTGCCGCTTTCTTGCCTTTAAATGTAAATAAAAAAATTAAAATGTGTCTAAAATACTTATTTTTGCCCTCCATGTTAAAACTATATGATTACTATACCATAAAATTATATGAATTTCTTTCTATAAATACCTAAAGGTATTGACTACCAAATCTCATAATAAAAAATTGTAACATTGACTACAGAATAAGGCAACAAATATAACGCTATCTACTGATGCAAACCGAAACCGCTTTCTTGTCAACCCAGTAGCTGTTCAATGCGAAAAAATACTTTTTGTCTATGAGTTAAATGAACAGCAATGAAATCGAGCTTCGGAGAGCTATTCAAATTAAAAACCATTCTATACACGTATGAATATTGCTTCTGCGGGTTTTAAGGTTTTTCTACAAACAGAGGTCATTTTTCTGTGTCATCTAATCCTTAAGTCTTTTGTCGCAAATCCCGAATCGCATATATGCCGAGGCACAAGGAAGTCACTTAGAATACTCATTTGGTATTTTTCACATCGGAAATAACTTTACACCTCGAAGCTGCAATAGCTGCATTCTCTGACGACATTGCTGTACTTGCCATATTAAATACAGCCTACATTCGGAACGAAGGAGTCTTTTGACGTCATGGTTTTGGAGCTGACAAAATTTAATCCGAGCAACACAAATTTACGACCACTTTATCAAAGATTCTAACCCTTTCCACCCGTCACATACTACGACTATTGAAACGAAATCCGTGCTGTAGTCATGAAAGTATGTTTTACAAATGGTTTCCTGTCATGGCAGATTAGATTAGTGGCATCGTGTATCACCAATACATCTGTTAATTATTTATGTAACTTGTGTGACAGGGATTCTTATCGCTTCCTGCAAGCTGGGCTTTACCAGATAACATTTTCGATAAATATTTGCTTCTCAATTAGCCATATGTCAGTTGCACGCTTCATGGCAAAGTCAGGTAACCTGTTTCTTTATCTGTATGCTCACTACAATATAACAATAATATTCACAAAGGCCACAAGTCTCTCCGCATTTCTGTCTTTATTTATTTATTTGTGACATTATGTATGTCTTTATTATTGTCATTATCCTTTCAATCAAAAGTCCTGAGAACAATAGTAAATGCCCCTTATTATGTCAAAAACAAAACCCTTCACAACGATATTAACATACCCTACATTCTTGAACTCATCTCTTCCAAGTTCATGAAATTCCATAGTAGCCTCTCCAACCACCCTAATCCCGTAGCACAGTCGTTGCACTGCACCACTCATCCCTATAATCCTCCTCGGAGACTAAAACGGCAGTGCCCTCGTGACCTGTTATAAATGCGTAACAGTGGGAGTCCTGGCAATGGCCAGTTTCTCTAATCATGTCTTGAGCGTATGTGACTCTTGGTCAGCATCTGCTGGCTCGTATCCGGTGACGCGGCTGAAGGAGGAGCGTGGGAGGCTTCCCAAGACTCCGCTCCCTCATTCTCATGGGAGAGAGATGACAACCGTGTGGATTTGGGAGGTCTCTGGGCTGTTTGTAAATACTGTATGAATGAGGGCTGTTTAATAATAATAATTATTATTGTCATTGTGTATTATATATTATATAATAAACAGATAGGGACTAGTGGTTATTACAAATTTACGATTGATAAAATTCTTAATAGTAACGCTCAAAAAGAGATAACTGTGTATTAATGAAAATAACTTGTGTGAAAATCAGTATTCTAAAAAAAAAATCTTGAAGCCTCCCCCCATAATATCTTATTTTTGACATTTCCATTCTCAGAACTTTAAGTAAGGATTTAAACAAAATACGTACAAAACAATTACACAAAAAATACTCAAGATGATAAATAATATAATTGGAAATAGTCCTAAAAATAAAACGACAAACTTGTGAATGATATTATTTTTTAAGTTCTCATTCATTGTTCTGTATAAAACACATTAAAATTTAAGCATCAATATATATTTAATAATTTAAAAAAACAATTTTGAGGTTATGATTGTGAGGAGGAATGATAAAATATTGGATCCAATAACCTACAGTGGAACTTCGAGTAATTCGAAATTCATTCGAAAGGGTTCACTGGAAAATTCCGAATTGGTCAAGTTTTTTTTTTAAACTCTTACCCTGAAAAAATGTTTATTAGTGTAGATAAAAAGTCCATTTTGATCACCTATATCGGTTTTTCGAGGAAAATGTTAATATGTATGTCCATTCAGCAATAATTCAGCTAAACAATTTTTTTTATAAATTAATTTAGAAATATATATTCAAGCTTTTTTAGGGAAGCATTTTATGTAAAATATGTACTATTAAAGTTAAATTCATGCACGATTTTGTGTATTACATTCAAATATTTTGTAAAAGGTTCGATAAATTCGTTGGTTTTTTATAAGAAATTGTTTCATTCAAACAATATTCCTAACATAAAACATTAAAAGATTGAGCCCCTCAGATTTTGTCAAGAACCTTAGTTCCTTGATGTGGTTCATGGATGATTGTAGGCAATGGTTTCTCTTCATCTTCAGAGAATCTATCTTATTCATTTGAAGGGAAGGAGCTTGTTTGTTGAAGTTGTCAAAGTCTGTCAATTGCCCGCATACCGCCATTTGCACCAAGTCCTCGTACAAAACACCAGATTCATCGATCACTTCTTCCCGGTTTTGGGCAGTAGGGATAATCTCCTCCTGTCGTAAAGACCTTCAAAGGAATCTTTTTTATCCCGCACTTTTTTGAACCATTTTAAAACACGGTCATTAACGTCAGTCTTTTCCGGTCCCTTAGGCCTTTTCCTGCTGGTAAGCTGCTCAAGGATGTTTGTATATTTTTAAGATAAGTATACATGTTCGGTGGAATCCCAAAGTATTTTGCAATTTTAAAATTATTTTTCAATCCTTTCTGCACACCAGGAATGACTGCTGCCTTTTTCAATAAATATTCAGGTTTTGTACCTAGTCAGTTTGGACGAAGACGTTCTCAACACTACTCGCTAATCGCATATAATGCACACTGTAAATCTTATAAATTTTTTCTTATAGAATGATATATAAAAGGTGTCCCAGAATTAACGCAAGATTTGAATTTGCCTCCATTTGTGGAGTAAAGTGCTGGCAATCCCAAAAAAACACCAATTTGACAGCTGACAGTTTAGGGTTAGTAAAAATGGAGCGTTAAACGGTAGAACGACGTGTCTTTATTGTTGAACATTATCTCAAAAATAATGAAAGTTTGGCGGCCACAGTTTGAAAATTTCATACAAAATATGGCCGGAATAGTGTTTTGACTTCATCAACTGTGAAGAGATTAATTGAAAAATTTAGGGAGACTGGATCAGTTGGAGACACTAAACACACCGGTCGTCCAAAAACAAGCCGTTCAAATGTCAATATCGAAGCAGTGCGTGAGAGTGTTGTTGAAAATCCTAGGACATCAATTCGGCGTCGTAGACAAGAATTGCGAATTTCAAGAAGCTCTCTACAGCGTATACTCACTAAAGATCTGGGTCTCCATGCTTACAAAATTCAGTTAACACAACAATTGAAGTCTTATGACCACACACAGTGAAGAGAGTTCGTTGAATGGATTACTGAGCATCAACAAGAGGATGCTGATTTTTCGAGCAAAATTATCCTAATTTTCCCATTTGGGGTTCGGAGAACCCACATGTGATTGTCGAAAAACAAATGCATTCAGAACGTGTCACTGTTTGGTGTGGATTTTCGGTTGGAGGCATCATTGGACCATTCTTTTTTGAAAATGAGGCTGGTCAAGCAGTGAGTACTGGCGCTCGATTTCGCGACATGATAACACACTCTCTCGTTTCGGTGATCAGAATTGGCCCCCTAGATCGTGTGATTTAACACCTTTAGATTTCTTTTTATAGGGTTATTTGAAGTCAAAGGTGTATGTCAACAAGCCCACATCCACCCGCGCATTAAAAGAGGAAATTCAACCACATTTATGTCAAATGGTCATGGAGAATTTCGACAAAAGAGTGCGTATGTGCCAGCTAAGTCGTGGAGGCCATTCGCCCGATGTGTTATTCCATAAATAACCCTATCCTATTTACTTTTTATAATTCAATAAAAAAATAACAACAAAAATACTAAAAACTTTGCTATCTATTTAAATCAAATCTTGCGTTAATTCTGGGACACCCTTTATAACTGGATTGCACTTCGACTTATCCAAAAAAAAAATCAAATGACAGACGATTTTTTTTTACATTGTGTTGAATAGGAAAGGCAAGAGGGTGACCGTAAAGTTTAAATGTAAGTTGAAAAGAATTATTCGAAATTCGACATTCTAATTCTGGGCCCAAGAAAAAATATTATTTCTGAAGGATCGTGACTTGACTCCGACACTTCCCTAAATCCCAGCTTGGTGCTCTGCTTAACTGACGAGCTACCTGTTCACATTATTATTAATTATTTCTAGTTTTCGCATGTTTTTCAGTTCAATTCCCAGGTCACAAGGTTATGCAAGTAATTACCATTATTAAAAGTAATTATTGTTTCATAACGATTGACTGACTTTTCTTTTGTTTAATTTTAACAATATCAATAGTTAGCTTCTTTTTTCGTTTAAGGGCTTTTGTTGATTTGAGTTATTTTGTCCGCTTGATCACTTCAACAAACAGAAGGTTTTTGACTCGTTGCAGCCCCTGACGAACCCAGTGTTTAACACTATGACCCCACTACCCCTCCCGCATCGATGGCAACAGACTGTCGGGGTAAAATTAGGATTATAATTAGTATGTAACTTAGTTTTAAGGTTGATCAATAAGGTGAGCCCCATCACCTTTATTAGTCAGTTTAGTCCAGTCACGTATAATGTATATCATTATACTTGTTTATTCATTATATAATTTCTATAAAATATCAAAACCTGTATATAATGTAATGATGGTACAGGAAATACAAAATAATTTGTAAATAGATTCACCTGAGGATCTATAATTATCTGTAATTTAAAGGGGCTATAAAAGAAAGAAAGAAAAAGTCATTAAACTTCACCAATCATCCCTATAATCCTCCTCGGAGACTAAAGCGGCAGTGGTTTCGTGACCTGCTATAAATACGTGACAATGGGAGTTTCTCCAATCATGTTTTGAGCGTATGTGGGTCTCACGCTGTTGACCCCACTGGCTCGTACGCGGTGATGCGGAGCCTGAGGGACTTCTCATGACTCCGCTTCCTCTTTCGCATGCAAGGGAGGTGACAACCATGTGGACTTGGGAGGTCTCTGGGCTGTTTGTAAATACTGTTAGAATGAAAATTGTAAATATGGTATGAATGAGAACATTTATTACAGCCACATATTGCCCAATAAGGCAGATTGTAATTTTATTTTTAGTTTAATAAAGAAGTTTCAATATATAAAATTATTAGCTGCTGTGATCAAACGGAAGAAAAACATCCCTTGTTCACGAAATACTAGGATACAGCGGTATGAGCTAGTGATGGCAAAACTAGTGCCATTTGACTAAATTGATGCTCGGTCTAGATTGTACCATCGAGCGGCCTCTGACGACCTGTTGCTCCAACATTTCTATAACACCGGCACGGAATGGGAAATGGTTAGTTTTTCATTCTATCTCTAAAGATATTCATTCGGTTGAAAAACGTCTCCTAGATCTTGTTCTTGAATATCATTTACTTTATTGCTTATCTTGTGTTTGACAGATATAATTTTATTGTTAGCTTCATAGATAAACGTGCTTGTTTGTACAGTGAATAAAAAAAGTTAATAACATCTTGAAAATCTAATTTTCTCATTCACTTCATTTAGCTTTATTAAAAGGGTGGGTCCTTAATTAAATTTCAGTAGCTCTTTGTTTGATATCTCTTACCACTTTCCTTTTTTACGAAAAAAACATATTTATTTCTTTAGATATTTTTTTATTATTTATTCTAAAACAGTAAAAGCTCTTCGTATTCTTCGGCTTGTTTTCTGTTTACTACATACACTTTATTAGCTGTCAGTCATGTGAAATGAAAGGTATTATAAAGGCTATGGACCCTAATCCGTCAGCCATAATCGAGCTACAAATAATTTTAAGCATTTTTTTTTTTTTAAATACATTTATACACCAATCTCACGTATGTGTGTGTACAGAGCACCAACATCAATAACACAAATCAATCTTTCAAATTAAAAAGAAAATCTTTTAATTTAATAAAATATATATTCTTTCCAATCCAGTATTCTGAAAACAGTACAAAATGATAGTCTCAAAATGAAAATCAATAAGCATATGGGCAACTAGGGAGCTCTACTTTTTGCTCATATAAATTATTTTATTTCAATTATATTATTTATGAAAATAGTAGTATTGTGTTGGAAAATGTCAATTCTATACTATATTTGAGCTTCGGATATAGCCGTTACCGTCGCTTGATTTAACTTACACTCACGCCAGTCAATAGCGTCACAGATGTTTTTTTTTATTTTTTTTTTTTCTTAGCTCTCAAACTTATAAAATAGGACGTGGGAAAAATAAAAGAAAATTATTTTGGGCTAATGAGTGCCTTTCACTAAGGGGAGTCCCCCATTTGAAGGATGTAGGGTGTGGAATGCCTAAAGGAGGCGGGTGGGTTCGGGAAGGTAGAGAGAGGTGCATTTTTTGTTCAAAAAAAGTTCTATAGTACTCTTATGATAGAATCACACTTTTCTCGAGAATGGGATATTGGTGAATGGGTTGGGGGATCATGGTTAAAATAATAAAATATAAAAAAACCAAATCCCACCACTCGAATCATCACTCACAAGGCCTAGAAAGTATCCAATATTAGTTCTTTTTAAAATTTATAAGTACACTCAGAAAGATTACATGTACAATTATAATATTATATAACAAAAGTATATACAGTAAAGAATAAATAGACAAAAAAAAAAACATATATTGAACTAAGCAAAGTTATTTATTAGTAAATTGTTACTGGTTTGTTATAAAGCCCTGCCTTTGAGATTTAAATATTGAGAGAGGTATTTTGTTATAAACAGCTCGCATAGAAAGTGATAAGTACGGATCTGTAAGACATATGTTAAAATTATACAATCTAAATAAAAGTAAATTCCTAGCCATTAGATTCTAACATTCTATTTTATATTGTCAGTCGAAAATAAAACAAATCAATAATGGGATTTCGTAAGAAAGAAAAAGGACTTATAATCTAATAAATTTTGAAAGAATTTTTAGTAACCTGTTAAAATTGCGAGGTTGACTGTAAGCCAAGAGAAAGTGGCCGCTCTGGCGAAAATGAAAGGTTTCATGGCAGTGGGGTGGAGCAACAGAGTGTCTTTTTTTCTTTTTCTGATAGGAGGCTTTCAAAGGCGGCCAAGCGGCTGCGTCGATCAAGCGAGGAGAGGGTGGAAAAATAATGCCTGAAAGAAGAAAAGATCTAATGAATACTGGGATCCGCAGAGATGGCCTCATTGCGCTAAAATATTCAAATACAGTAGAATCCCGATAATTCGTATTGTCAAGGGACTGGCAGTTTGGTACGAATTATCGCGAATACCAATTATCGGGAGTACAAAATTCAAAAACAACTGCCACAGTTAAATATGTTTGTATTAAGAAGTATGTATAATGTAGTAAGGATAAAAACTATGCAATAAAACTGCTTAATACTAAACTAAACAACAATACATGCTATAAAAAATATGTACATACTTATGTTCTAGATTAAATAAACACGTTTGTACGAAAAAAATCCGTTTTTTGACGCAATCCTTGCAGACGGGTATTGTCAATTCCTTTGTATATTTCCTCCAACTGGTACATTTGAATTCCTTGCTTGCGCGAACCACTTTTTTAAGTTCTCTTCAGGTTGTGGGTAATTGCCAGTCTTGAACCGTTTTACTTTGCTGCTTGATGTCTCGGAAGTGATTTTGTCCTTGTTCTTCAGGATTAATGTGATCGTGGAACGAGGGACGTTAAAACGCTTGGATACGTCAACTTGCTTAAAGCCACTGGCCACGCCCTTTATGATTTGTGCTTTCTCTTTAAAAGAGAGGCTAACATTTTTCGGAGGCATGGTAACATGTCACAACGATAACGGAAACGAGACTGAACTGTAGAAACGAAAGAAAATCTTAGTACAATTCCTAAAACTGTCCCTTTCTCCTCTCCTTATTTCTTTGCTGTAAAAAGAGTACGAATTAAATATGGGATTTCCTAGAAAACATTTATCTCGCACTCATTCTGCTCTCTGGTCTCTCACTGTCCTCTTTCCCTTTCTTGAAACTGTACGAATTAACGAGGTTTTTAAGCTGGAAATTCGTATTATAAGGCGTTTTAAGTGACCTCGAGCATAAAAATAATACGAATTACCGAGGGGACTGAAATGCATTGTTTTTATACCACTTACCGGGATTTTCTCTGGGGACCGGCAAATTTGTACGAATTAGCCGAAAATACAAATAATCGGGATACGAATTATCGGGATTCCACTGTATAACCTCACAAACTTGGATAAGTTAAAGAAAACTGTTTTTATTTTTCCGCGTTATCTAAACATCCGTTATAGCTCCGAAAATTTATAAATTACAAATAGTTGAATACAAAAGGAGTCAAGACTACCATATTTGGTTAATTGCATCTTGATTTGGAAGGTAAATGTATTACAGGATGGAAAGTGAATTTGACTGGTCAATCTGCATGCTGTCTTCCATTATGACTCATATAACAACTTTATTGTGATAAGATTACAATCTGCATCATCGGGCAATAAGTAATTGTGATAAATGTTTTCATTCATACCATATTTACAATTCATCATTCATACAGTATATACAAACAGCCCAGATACCTCTCAAATCCACATGGTTGTTACCTCCCTCGCGTGCGAAAGAGGAAGGGGAGTCTTGGGAAGTCCCCTGCGCTCCTCCGTCAGCCACTGCCGTTTCAGTCTCCGAGGTGGATTATAGGGATGAGTGGTGCAGTGCAATTATTGTGCTAGGGGATTATGGTGGTTGGATAGGTTACTATGGAATTTCATGAACTTGGAAGGGATGAGTTGTAAGGTTCCATTCCAGGATTTCCATTATGATTGAGAAATAATCTTATATGTATATTATATATAAAATGTTAAACTGCATAGAAAAAGTGTGGTGATGCTGTTCAATAATTGATGCTCGTTGTGTAGCTGATTACTTCGGTACGAGGAGGGTGCTCGTAAGGAGAAGCGGGTAGGAAGTAAACGAGGGGACGGATACTTTAAGTAAAATATTCAAGGAAGGCTCTTACATCAAAAAGTTTTCGACCACTTTTCTTAAAAGAGGTTTTAGGGGTGAACAAGTACTTAGGTATGTAGTGATAAGCATGATAAAATGCTACATCCTGTTTTGTTTTTTTATTGTTTTTGGTACTGTCTTTTATGTCGCCCCGAAATTTGATTTCCTTGAAGTGTTTATTTTGTTATTGTACCATTCCCTCTGTCAAGGAGTCGCTGCTGGGTTCGTCGCTCGTGTTGGAATAGCTCAGTTGTTGCTTATATCGAAGATTCTGATTTCCGTAACTATTAAAAGAAAAAATTACAAGTTTTAAAAAAAGAAGTTGTTCACGGAAAAATCAACGACCCGTAGGTTTATCAACAGTTCTACAGTGGTCTACAAACGGAATCGAAGATATTATTATAGCAAATTATATCCGGCCCGGCCCTGTCAGCAAATATTTTTCTTCGGCTAACGATTTTATTATTTTTTATTTATGTCACAGACCGTTATGGACCTCCACATTCTTCTAATAATATTAATAATTACTTTGTCAGCCATTTATATTATAAAAAAACAAACACTAAAATAGGATCTAATGAACCGAATGCTCACCATCTTTCATTCCACAGAAGAAAAGAAAAAAACACAGAAAATACAGGTTGCCTTAAAAGAAGGATACGTTAATATCGCTGAGGACACGTCCTATTAATTTAAAATTTTGTTAATTTCAATAAATCCATGTGGATTTGGGAGGCCTCTGCTGTTTGTAAATATTATTATATAGTGATTTAAAAAAATAATTCAATAAATTAAGACTAGTTTTTATTTATTTATCCTTTTAATATTTCGTATTGCCTGATATTGGTCTAAAGATACGTGGAGATAGTACAGTGGAATCCCGATATTTCGTGTCCCGATTATTCGTATTTCCGGCTAATTCGTACAAATTTGCCGGTCCCCAGATAAAATCCCGGTAAGTGGTATAAAAACAATGCATTTCAGCCCCCTGGGTAATTCGTATTTTTTTTATGCTCGAGGTAACTTAAAACGCCTTATATTACGTATTTCCAGTTTAAAAACCTCGTTAATTTGTACTGTTTTAAGAAAGGGAAAGAGGACTGTGAGAGACCAGAATGAGTGCGAGATAAATGTTTTCTAGGAAATCAAGTAATCCCTTCTACAGAAGCAATAGGGAGAGCGAGTGAGAGAAACAAGTTTTCTATGAAATCCCATGTGTAATTCTTTCGTTTCTACAGTTCAGTCTCGTTTTCGTTATCGTTGTGACACGTTATTTTGGCGACGGCCTAGCAGTAGTGGGGATGTTAGCTGACGAAAAAAGTTTAGATCCATCTGAGGACGTACATGGTGAAGATGGAGAGGGCGATGAAGATGATGTACCAACAATTACTGCTAAAGTTGCTAAACAATACGTGAACAACGTGCGCTATTTTTTAGCAAAATCAGATGTTGGTCTGAACACTCTTGACAAAGCAATTGACAATACCCGTCTGCAAGGATTGCGACAAAACAAAAATTACAGATTTTTTTCGAACAACAAATGTTTGATTGGTGTTTATTTAATCTAGAACATAACTATGTACATATTTTTTATTGCATGTATTGTTTATTGTTTAGTTTAGTATCAAGCAGTGTTTATTGCATAGTTTTTATCCTTACTACATTGTACATACTTCTTAATACATACATGTTTGCATTAATACGTTTTTGAATCTTGTACTCCCGTACCAAACTGTCAGTCCCTTGACAATGCGAATTATCGGGATTCTACTGTAATAACAAATTGATTGGAAATCATTACAAATTCTGCAGGGTGGCCACTTTTATTGCCCCTCAGTGTATATATATATACATAGAGTATATATATATATATCATAGATATATATGACTATCTAAAATATTGGTATCGATAGTAGAGTTGAAGTATCGATATTCACTCGCGCGAATGACTGTATGGCTAGATACTGGCTAACAACTGCTGTGTAGGAAATGGGTGATAAGGCGAGCCCTATTGCCCTCAGGGCCGTGATAAGGTTTGCTCTATTGGCCTCAGCGCCGTGATAAGGCTCCTCGGTCCCTTATCAACGCCGGCCATCGCAGGGGAGCCACGCTCTGATTTTGTCCGATCCTTTCACCGCCCGATAGATAGGACACGTGCCCTATCCCTTCAATCTATCTGCCCTTCAGTCACCTGCGGATCTATTGTTTACTTGCATACTGTTATAATACTATAGCATTTATCTGTGTGAATTCCATTTTTTATAATACTTCTTTGCATATCTATGATGTGTTTGTAAATGTTAACAATGGAATGGTCTAAAACGCCAGTGGCCGTGACAGTGGGAGTCTTGGCAATGGCTAATTTCTCCAATCATGTCCTGAGCGTATGTGGATCTCGCGCTCTTGGTCAGCCTCCGTTGGCTCGTATCTAGTGACGTGACTGACGGAGGAGCGTGGGGGACTTCCCAAGACTCCGCTTCCTAGCATGCGAGGGAGGTGGCAACCATGTGGACTCTGGGCTGTTTGTAAATTAAAATTGGGCTGACAAATTGTAAATATGGTAAGAATAAAAACATTTATCACAATTACTTATTGCCCAATGAGGCAGATTGTAATTTTATCATAATAAAGTTGTATTCGACAAAAAAACAATGGAATGGTGTGGGCATAGCCACACTAGGTGACACCCGACTTTACAACAATTTTGATTTTATTGTCAACCGAACTTAAAAGTTGTACTGTGGCATAGAGCAGCCATCTGTAAAGTAATACCTTTAGCACTTCTGACTTTAGCCTTGAAGACGTGGCAGGTCCACTAACATCATAAAATACTGTCACTTTAACACTTGGGAATTTCTCCAAGAAAATTTCAATAATTTTCCATAATAATATCTTCGGTTGAGTCTCTTTGTAGACCACCGTAGAGTTTTAGGTTTTTGATAAACCATGGAAAACTTCTTTTTTTAAAACATGTATTTTTTAAGTTGCGGATCCTGTAGCCCATACCATACTACCCATACAGCATAAGCCTAGCAATACTAGTTTAACATCTATGTGGTAGTACCTAGTAGTTCGCAATAATTGATGCCTGTTAGTTATTGCAGAACAAATTTCTCACAACCACCGTCTTCACAGTTGTCATGGTATGAAGTCTGCATAGTACTCAATAAGAATACTTCTACCACAACTTGAATCCTTGTTTTTCTATATGAAGTTTTCTATATATTGCCTTATGAGGAATGCAATTTAGGTTTGAATTTCATCTTGCTGAATTTATTAATTATAAAGTACACTCAATCATTTTAAACCAGTTTTTCATGATTTTATTACATACATACATACCTTATTTTTTAGCGTCCAATTTAAAATGAAACGACCCTTCAATTGATATCATTAAACTACTCGGCTTTACTTCTGTTGAAGAATGAATTAAATCGGTTCTAGACGTAATATTAAAAAGTATTTACTTTATTACGATAAAATTAAAATTCCTTAATTGGCAATAAGTAATTGTTATAAATGATCTCATTCATACCTCTTTGCAATTTTCATTCACTCGCTCATTCATACAGTATAAACAAGCAGTCCAGAGAACCCCCAAGTCCACATGGTTGTCACCTCCCTCGCATACAAGAGAGGAAGCGGAGTCTTTGGAAGTCCCCCACGCTCCTCCGTCAGTCGCGTCATTGGATACGAGCCAGTGGAGGCTTACCAAGAGCGCGAGAGTCACAGACGCTCAGGACATGATTGGAGAAACTGACCACTGTCAGGACTCCCACTGTCACGCATTAATAGCAGGTCACGAGACCACTGCCGCTTTAGTCTCCGAGGAGGTTATAGGGATGAGTGGTGCAGTGCAATAACTGTGCAAGGGTATTAGGGTGGTTCGATAGCTTACTATGGAATTCCATCAACTTGGAAGGGATGAGTTCGAGAATATAAGGTATATTAAGATCGTTATGAAGGGTTTTGTTGCTGACGTAATAAGAGGCATCTACTATTGTTCTCAGGAATTTTGATCGAAAGGATTAGATACGTTTGATGTTCGACTTTTTTGCTGTCCCTCATAGCTCTATTCCGTATGTCCAGATTGGGTTAAGTAACTTTGTATATACCTTTGTAGATTAGTACTTTATTTTCTATTATGTGATGGGAAGTCCTTCGAAGTAGTCTGTACAGTAGTCCAAAGTATCTGTTTAGTTCTTGCCTTTTTAGCCTCTTGTGTGGGCTCCGTGTCAGTCTTTTGTCAAGATGGAAGCCTAAGTACCGTACTGTCTCGGATACAGGGAGAGGAATGGAATTAAAAATAAACTAGTGGACAAGACTAAAACGGTTCTAAATAAAATAAAGTAAGTGTTATATTGATCTGGGTTAGTTCCGGCTGGTTACAGACAAT
The DNA here is from genome assembly GCA_930367205.1 of Acanthosoma haemorrhoidale. Taxonomy (NCBI): domain Eukaryota; kingdom Metazoa; phylum Arthropoda; class Insecta; order Hemiptera; family Acanthosomatidae; genus Acanthosoma; species Acanthosoma haemorrhoidale. Next base: position 119,063,377 of record OV884013.1, on the reverse strand, counting down.
TAATAAATACGAGTCTAAAAAAGAAAATAGTGACGTACAAATCAAAACTTATTTGGTACAAAATACTGAAAACAGTAGGTCATAAACAAGAACAAAAAAAACACAAACATAATTACATGTAAGAGGTCTATTTGTCCGACGTTTAAAATTTTTAAAAGTATATTCATCACAATTGGTGAAGTATGATATGATTGTATGTACCTAATGATAAATGGTAAAGGCTACACAAATATATATATGCTTCCGTGTTATGGAGAATTTCAATAAATTACACAATATAATACCTAAAATAATAAACTAAGTCATTATGTAATAAAATACAATAATAATCTCAAAAGGAAAGGACACAGGTACAGTCGGAAGTGGGGGTTCTCCCGAAAGGGTAAGGCCGTTTAAAATTTAACTGGTAATTCAGGAATTTAAAGTTTTTATTTTTGGTGCAGATGGACCGTAGGCGTGCCGTAAATCTAATCAGATAATAATTTATTCTATCTAATGAATGTAAATAATTGCTACAAGCCTGTGTGGGTTACGAATGGGATGTGCTGAGGTAGATTTGGACGCGGCAGACGCCACTGATGCTGAACTGAATGAATGAATGAGCTGAAACCATCAATCTGTTGAGCAGTGGGCGATGAATCTTCATTCAGTTGTGGATAGATCACGTTCCATAAGTTTAGCACGGATGAGGACATTTCATTGAAGACATTTCACTAACATTTGGAACATGACATTTTAACTGTGTACTTAAGAGGACTCTTCAAGATTTATCGACTTTCTCTTCGGAAATTCCGAGGGGAAACATTTCCTAAGAATATACATTTTATATATATCAATATCAATTTAAGGATATATAATATTTGCAATAAATTATAAAAATAATATTAGTTCCAAGGACCAGTCGGCGCGGCCATTATTATAAATTATTAAATTATAAACATTAGTAATATTCTTGTAAATTTGAGCTTAACCTCTGTTAATTTTTGATAATATGAACAACACGGCAATATTAATTAAACGGAGATCAAATTACATGGTATTTTTCTCAAAATATTTTTTAGGTTAATAATAATATATTTATAATTCATCGTACACAATTAAGGGTTTTCGTGTTCTCATTAAAAATTATGTCTTGTGATTCTCATTATCTCATTTATTTCATTCCAATGAGAGATACTGTACACCACAGCCAGAACTTTTCTCATTTGACAGACTAATTTGTTTTTGTTTTTTTTGTCATAATCCTCAGTAAATATGGCATGAATGCGATCATTGATCACAATTTTTTATTCTTCAAACATGGTAGATTGTAATTATAATACAATAAAAATATTCGTTACAGTCTAATATAACTCCGGCATATTATGCATAGCCTGTATATATATATACTTACAAGGTGGTTAAGTCTAAAGTTGTGACTTTATTGACAGTTTTAATGTACTTTCTCAAACAGTAAGCTCATGTTTGCCGTTCGATGGTTTCATATTTTATATCGGAATTTATTATTTAAATAAACACATGAAAGCCTAAACATTTTTCAAATTCAAAGGGGTTGGAGACATCCAATGCCTCTTAAGATCCTTTTTAAGAATTCCATTGTATGTCATAATCTCCTTTATAAGCTACTGTTCCTGTTCCTGTTTTAAAAACAATAACAAACAGATACTATAATACATCCTACCTTATCTCGTGTCTCTTCAAATCCACTTGAAAAAAAAAAGAATTTTTATGAATACACACATGAATATATAGGAACAATGTTCCGTGCCTGTTTAAAAGTACAGCCTCTCTTTTTGGCCTGTTGAAAGTGAAAATGAATTATATTTTCTAAAATGCCAACTATCTTTTGTATCCAGGTGCGTGCTTTTTCCCCACTTTGCCTGATACGTACTAGTTTCCTGCCTCTGTGGACCTTTGCTTGATACGTACTAGTTTCCTGCCTCTGTGGACCTTTGCCTGATACGTACTAGTTTCCTGCCTCTGTGGACCTTTGCCTGATACGTACTAGTTTCCTGCCTCTGTGGATCTTCACCTGACACGTACTACTTTCCTGCCTCTGTGGATCTTCGCCTGATACGAACTAGTTTCCTGCCTCTGTGTACCTTCGCCTGATACGTACTAGTTTCCTGCCTCTGTGGACCTTTGCCTGATACGTACTAGTTTCCTGCCTCTGTGGATCTTCGCCTGATACGTCCTACTTTCCTGCCTCTGTGTACCTTCGCCTGATACGTACTAGTTTCCTGCCTCTGTGGACCTTTGCCTGATACGTACTAGTTTTCTGCCTCTGTGGATCTTTTCCTGATACGTACTAGTTTTCTGCCTCTGTGGATCTTCGCCTGATACGTACTACTTTCCTGCCTCTGTGGATCTTCGCCTGATACGAACTAGTTTCCTGCCTCTGTGTACCTTCGCCTGATACGTACTAGTTTCCTGCCTCTGTGGACCTTTGCCTGATACGTACTAGTTTCCTGCCTCTGTGTACCTTCGCCTGATACGTACTAGTTTCCTGCCTCTGTGGACCTTTGCCTGATACGTACTAGTTTCCTGCCTCTGTGTACCTTCGCCTGATACGTACTAGTTTCCTGCCTCTGTGGACCTTTGCCTGATACGTACTAGTTTTCTGCCTCTGTGGATCTTCGCCTGATACGTACTACTTTCCTGCCTCTGTGGATCTTCGCCTGATACGAACTAGTTTCCTGCCTCTGTGTACCTTCGCCTGATACGTACTAGTTTCCTGCCTCTGTGGACCTTTGCCTGATACGTACTAGTTTCCTGCCTCTGTGGATCTTCGCCTGATACGTACTAGTTTCCTGCCTCTGTGGACCTTTGCCTGATACGTACTAGTTTCCTGCCTCTGTGGATCTTCGCCTGATACGTACTACTTTCCTGCCTCTGTGGACCTTTGCCTGATACGTACTAGTTTCCTGCCTCTGTGGACCTTTGCCTGATACGTACTAGTTTCCTGCCTCTGTGGATCTTCGCCTGATACGTACTAGTTTCCTGCCTCTGTGGACCTTTGCCTGATACGTACTAGTTTCCTGCCTCTGTGTACCTTCGCCTGATACGTACTAGTTTCCTGCCTCTGTGGACCTTTGCTTGATACGTACTAGTTTCCTGCCTCTGTGGACCTTTGCCTGATACGTACTAGTTTCCTGCCTCTGTGTACCTTCGCCTGATACGTACTAGTTTCCTGCCTCTGTGGACCTTTGCCTGATACGTACTAGTTTCCTGCCTCTGTGTACCTTCGCCTGATACGTACTAGTTTCCTGCCTCTGTGGACCTTTGCCTGATACGTACTAGTTTCCTGCCTCTGTGGATCTTCGCCTGATACGTACTACTTTCCTGCCTCTGTGTACCTTCGCCTGATACGTACTAGTTTCCTGCCTCTGTGGACCTTTGCCTGATACGTACTAGTTTTCTGCCTCTGTGGATCTTCGCCTGATACGTACTACTTTCCTGCCTCTGTGGATCTTTTCCTGATACGTACTACTTTCCTGCCTCTGTGTACCTTCGCCTGATACGTACTAGTTTCCTGCCTCTGTGGACCTTTGCCTGATACGTACTAGTTTTCTGCCTCTGTGGATCTTCGCCTGATACGTACTAGTTTCCTGCCTCTGTGGACCTTTGCCTGATACGTACTACTTTCCTGCCTCTGTGTACCTTCGCCTGATACGTACTAGTTTCCTGCCTCTGTGGACCTTTGCCTGATACGTACTAGTTTTCTGCCTCTGTGGATCTTCGCCTGATACGTACTAGTTTCCTGCCTCTGTGGACCTTTGCCTGATACGTACTAGTTTCCTGCCTCTGTGGATCTTCGCCTGATACGTACTACTTTCCTGCCTCTGTGTACCTTCGCCTGATACGTACTACTTTCCTGCCTCTGTGTACCTTCGCCTGATACGTACTACTTTCCTGCCTCTGTGGATCTTCGCCTGATACGTACTAGTTTTCTGCCTCTGTGGATCTTCGCCTGATACGTACTAGTTTCCTGCCTCTGTGGACCTTTGCCTGATACGTACTAGTTTCCTGCCTCTGTGGATCTTCGCCTGATACGTACTAGTTTCCTGCCTCTGTGGACCTTTGCCTGATACGTACTAGTTTCCTGCCTCTGTGGATCTTCGCCTGATACGTACTACTTTCCTGCCTCTGTGGATCTTCGCCTGATACGAACTAGTTTCCTGCCTCTGTGTACCTTCGCCTGATACGTACTAGTTTCCTGCCTCTGTGGACCTTTGCCTGATACGTACTAGTTTCCTGCCTCTGTGTACCTTCGCCTGATACGTACTAGTTTCCTGCCTCTGTGGACCTTTGCCTGATACGTACTAGTTTCCTGCCTCTGTGTACCTTCGCCTGATACGTACTAGTTTCCTGCCTCTGTGGACCTTTGCCTGATACGTACTAGTTTTCTGCCTCTGTGGATCTTCGCCTGATACGTACTACTTTCCTGCCTCTGTGGATCTTCGCCTGATACGAACTAGTTTCCTGCCTCTGTGTACCTTCGCCTGATACGTACTAGTTTCCTGCCTCTGTGGACCTTTGCCTGATACGTACTAGTTTCCTGCCTCTGTGGATCTTCGCCTGATACGTACTAGTTTCCTGCCTCTGTGGACCTTTGCCTGATACGTACTAGTTTCCTGCCTCTGTGGATCTTCGCCTGATACGTACTACTTTCCTGCCTCTGTGGACCTTTGCCTGATACGTACTAGTTTCCTGCCTCTGTGGACCTTTGCCTGATACGTACTAGTTTCCTGCCTCTGTGGATCTTCGCCTGATACGTACTAGTTTCCTGCCTCTGTGGACCTTTGCCTGATACGTACTAGTTTCCTGCCTCTGTGTACCTTCGCCTGATACGTACTAGTTTCCTGCCTCTGTGGACCTTTGCTTGATACGTACTAGTTTCCTGCCTCTGTGGACCTTTGCCTGATACGTACTAGTTTCCTGCCTCTGTGTACCTTCGCCTGATACGTACTAGTTTCCTGCCTCTGTGGACCTTTGCCTGATACGTACTAGTTTCCTGCCTCTGTGTACCTTCGCCTGATACGTACTAGTTTCCTGCCTCTGTGGACCTTTGCCTGATACGTACTAGTTTCCTGCCTCTGTGGATCTTCGCCTGATACGTACTACTTTCCTGCCTCTGTGTACCTTCGCCTGATACGTACTAGTTTCCTGCCTCTGTGGACCTTTGCCTGATACGTACTAGTTTTCTGCCTCTGTGGATCTTCGCCTGATACGTACTACTTTCCTGCCTCTGTGGATCTTTTCCTGATACGTACTACTTTCCTGCCTCTGTGTACCTTCGCCTGATACGTACTAGTTTCCTGCCTCTGTGGACCTTTGCCTGATACGTACTAGTTTTCTGCCTCTGTGGATCTTCGCCTGATACGTACTAGTTTCCTGCCTCTGTGGACCTTTGCCTGATACGTACTACTTTCCTGCCTCTGTGTACCTTCGCCTGATACGTACTAGTTTCCTGCCTCTGTGGACCTTTGCCTGATACGTACTAGTTTTCTGCCTCTGTGGATCTTCGCCTGATACGTACTAGTTTCCTGCCTCTGTGGACCTTTGCCTGATACGTACTAGTTTCCTGCCTCTGTGGATCTTCGCCTGATACGTACTACTTTCCTGCCTCTGTGTACCTTCGCCTGATACGTACTACTTTCCTGCCTCTGTGTACCTTCGCCTGATACGTACTACTTTCCTGCCTCTGTGGATCTTCGCCTGATACGTACTAGTTTTCTGCCTCTGTGGATCTTCGCCTGATACGTACTAGTTTCCTGCCTCTGTGGACCTTTGCCTGATACGTACTAGTTTCCTGCCTCTGTGGATCTTCGCCTGATACGTACTAGTTTCCTGCCTCTGTGGACCTTTGCCTGATACGTACTAGTTTCCTGCCTCTGTGGATCTTCGCCTGATACGTACTACTTTCCTGCCTCTGTGTACCTTCGCCTGATACGTACTAGTTTCCTGCCTCTGTGGACCTTTGCCTGATACGTACTAGTTTTCTGCCTCTGTGGATCTTTTCCTGATACGTACTAGTTTTCTGCCTCTGTGGATCTTTGCCTGATACGTACTAGTTTCCTGCCTCTGTAGATCTATGAAATTTTAAAACAGATAAAAGAGGCCATTTCCTGTGAGTTACGCTTAACCGTCTTGCAAGAGCTGTGAAGAACTTCCGAAACGGCCTTAAAACTTGAAACTCTTGAAAAGGGTAGTCAATTTTTATGAACCAAAAACCTAATATAGCATGCAATAAATTTTAATCATTCTTCTTATGAACGGTATTTTAATTAATAATTTTTATGTATGATATAGAATGTAGGTACATAATATGGAATATACAATTTTTCTTAAATATCAAATACTATGAAAATACCAATTTTGAATTTGAATTAATGAGATTAGGGATTAGGGAGATGTTTGTTGGAAGTTACTTGTAATCAGTCCAATAGAACATTAGGTTTCGATGATTTTCAAACAAATTTTGAGACTTGTGGGTACTTGATACATAGGTGGTCATTAAAACAATAATAGTAAGTTTTTATAATACCTATTGCTGATACAGCACCTCTTTCTTAAAAATATAAATCTTCAAATGCGTTCAACTTGAAACTTATTTGGAGCAGAGCTAATTGGTATACAACACTTAGTTTTTGATCAAATTCCTAATCTACAAAGTTATACTTATGCCAATCTGGACATACTGAATAGAGCTATGTGAGACAGCAAACAAGTCGAACATCAAGCGCATCCTTGCAGGAGCTGTCCTTTTAATCAAACGTCCTGAGAACAATAGTAAATGCCCCTTATTACGTCACCAACAAAACCCTTCATAACGATCTTAATATACCTTAAATTCTCTTACTCATCCCTTCCAAGTTCATGAAATTCCATAGTAACCTATCCAACCACCGTATTCTCCTAGTACAGTTATTGCACTGCACAACAAATCCTATAATCCTCCTTGGAGACTGAAACGACTGTGGCCCCGTGACCTGCTATAGATGCGTGACAGGGGGAGTCCTGACAATGGCCAGTTTCTTCAATCATGTCCTGAGCGTATGTGGCTCTCGCGCTCTTCGTCAGCCTCCACTGGCTCGTATCCAATGACGCGAATGATGGAGTAGCACGGGGGGCTTCCTAAGACTCCGCTTCCTCTTTCGCATGCGGGGAGGTGACAAATATGTGGACTTGAGAGGTCTCTGGGCTGTTTGTAAATACTGTATGAATGAGTTTTCGATCAGTAGCTGCTAATCTATATGAGAGGCGCCGTCATGAAAAAAAAAGGTCACATATGTAGACAGAGTTAAGTTGACGGCGGGAATTATGTGTTTTCCTACATAAAATTAAATTTTTATTAGACCAAAATCATTTTAAAATAAAACATTTTTCATCAATCAATTAATTTTACAACAGTTATTTTATTTTTTATGCTTTATAATATCCCTTTCAAATGCATATTTATATATTAAAAAATAAATAAATGCGAGTAGATCTATTTTTAGCGTTTTGTTTACACGAAAGTGCTCATTTTTTTTCTGGAGGGGGGGGGGGGTATTTAATTTGTGATCATACCTTCTGCAACTAATTGTTATAGAGCCAATAATTAAATTCATGCCTGGAATCAAAAACGAAATAGAACAATAAAGACAAAAACGATACAATGCGAGAATTAAAAATGATATAGGATTACTTCTTGATAAGGTTGTAACGAAAGGGGTTGTACTTAGTGTAATGTTAACTTAAAACAGATCTTTAAAATGTTTAGAAACCGTATGGTGCCGGTAGGGCCTTCTGTACTACACATGTTTCAGCCCTCTGCCAATATTTTGAGCAGAGAACCATTTAAGTTCTTTGGTAAATATTAAGTCCTGGTGGGCTTACTTGTTTACCATCTTTCACAGTTCTGTTCAGTCTCGTTTATCCAATTACTCTTCTTTTATCAGTCTGATTTCTTAGGGTCCTTGTAGTGTCCTGAATCATATTGCTATGTTGTATATTGTGTGGTTTGGATATCATCGGGACAACTGTCCCCTTCTAATCCCGAATAAAAGGGAAAAGTTCTGGAAATGGTTAAGGATAAAATGGGAATTCATGGAATCATAGTACGGACATGATTTTCTCCTTGATGGTAGGGAAGTCAAGAGTTCGCTTGGGCCCGTTAATAATTTTGATAGCTATTGCTAGTTACGATATCCTGCCGTCTGGTATATACCATAGCCGTGGTATGTTCACACCATGATCTATTGTATTATAGGTTTAATAGTTTTTTTAAAAGTACATGGACAGGGACGGAGAACCAATGTTACTAAGGGCTTATGAGGACTTTTAAATAAATTATTGACAGCTCATGGAGTAATTGTTATAGTAAACTTAAAACGTTTAGATGATATGTTCTACTAATAAGAAAAATGTTGGTGATCTTGTCTGCTTACTTTGGTGCCATCTTGTATCATGCAGCTAAGAAGTGCTAAGCGTTCTTTTGACTGTTACAGATGAGATGAGCTTCTTCAACTCGCTGCAGCAGATGGTGAGCTCTGGTGTGGCCAACCTGAGCTTGTCGCCAAAACGGCTGTCGCTGAGCAAGGAACAAGGTGGGCAGGAGGCGGCACAGGCCGCGGCACGGCTTGCTGCAGAAAGGTCTGCCTCAGTGCCGGGCGTGCCAGGAGCGATGCCGCCGTGCCGCGTGCAACCTCCGCCTCCCTGCCGCAGGAGGACCATAGACCAGGGCAGTCCTCGCCGCCAGGGCAGCTTCAGGCGGCCGAGCTCCCCACAGCGGCAGCCGCTGGTTTTCTGCCGCAGGAGATTGTCCTGGCCTGAGGTTGACCAGCAAGCAACATCGGGGTAAGTCATGTCTATTATAGTCCTTGTAGTGAGCTTAACTACATAACTGTTAAACCACTCTATACTCTGGTGCATATATAATGTATTGTAATTAGATGTAAAACATGGTGAAAGCCTTTTCTAGTAATAGATCATGGAGGGATCGACAGTCGTAAACAAGTCGCAGAGAGTCGAAGGTCGTCAGCAATAAACCTGAGAGGGTAAGCCACCTGACTCTCATAAACAGACCCGGGCAGACCTTGGGTCACCTTCCGGCGGTCATAAAATCTAAAAGCCATGCCATAAAACAGTCCTCTAGGGGACAAGGGATCACGTACCTCGGTGCAGGTGTGACATCATAAACATCCCCCTTTCAAGCCAGGCTCTGCCTTCCGGTAGGGAGGGGATATAACATTTAAACCAGGGAGTTTCGCCCTGTAACACTACTCTTACCCAGTCTCCTCATCTCCTCAGCCGCTTTACTCGGTCGCTTTACGCCAGGGCCGCTTGGCCCTGGAAAGCAGACACTTAGACTCCTCGTCAGCCTACTCTCTCTTCAGCGCCTCTGAGCACCCTCGACGATCTTTAAAGTAATGTCCAATACTGCTGTACCACAAAGATTCGATCAAGAGCCAATCAAGCTTGTAACTTGTTGACATCGTCAGTTTTATAATGCTAAGAACAAGTAGAAGGGGCTTGAGCAGAAATGAATACCAACCTCGTGAAAGTCACTGATGGTTTCTGTTATTTTTAAGTGAGCAACCTCATCCTACCAAGACCTCCTTACTTCCCAGAATCTTACCCTTTTCTAATACATATATGTCTCAGCTTTAGCCCCAGTCCTCACTCGTGCCTAAACATTCCACCGTAACTCTTAATATTTGTATATACCAGTGTTTTGCTTGTACTTCATATTAAACCTTTTCTTTCTTTTCTTTTAAAATACTCTCCTCTACAAAGATTATTTAACTGTCGATTTCTCTCCTAAGGGTCCTCTTTGCTGAGCTACATGCTGATCGGTAGAAAATGAATTCGATAAATTGTTTTATTGAAAAACATTTGTTTAAGGGCCTCAATTATTTCTGAGACTCCTGGCTAACAATGCGAACATTTGTAGCATCCTTCATGAATGGTTACAACACGATTCGCAATCTGCTCTAAGGTCATATCAGGCAGTTTAGTTTGGTTATATCACAAATTACATTAGATACAGCGTCACTTGCCTAGATTACACCAAAACTACTTTTCCAATTTAATTTTCATACCCCCCCCCACCAAAAACACCCATCAACCATGGAAATTTTAATGGACTCTTTTGATTCTTCATTCTCATGACAAATTTTAACATTTTTACAAAGTTTCACTAACATCATATTTATTATCATTATCATATTATTTATTTTTTTTGTGGGGTTTTTAAAATTTTTTTTCTAGCATAGCCCCTTTTAATTTACAGATAATTATATATAATTATAGATCCTCAGACGAATCTATTTACAAATTATACTATTTTATAGTTTAGGGGTTTTTGATACTATTTTATCTGTACTAATATTATTTATTGTGAGATGTATTAAATGGGATAAGGGATGGTTTTATGTCTCGTCATTATACATCTCTCTACTGATATAAATTGATGATATGAGAGATACGGCGCGACTGGTCTGCTTGACCCGCACGACCTATCGGTGATGCTGGCCAGGCCAGTGGCCCCTTAATATTCCTCCGTTCACTGCCGACTCCGAATGAGATTCCTACACACTCGACCAAATATAAAAATATGATTCCTAGCTGGTATTCTTAACTAACCCGGTTTTAATTTATTTTTGAAAGCTCATTTTTATAGACAAAAGTATTTTTGGGCTTATTTTTCTCTAAGCTGCGTAATTTAAATTTTTACTTGTTTTCAATGATTGATCTAAATATATTTATTATATTATAATAGAAATTCAATGATTTTATCAATAAACCTGAAAATAATATTTTACATATGCCATTTGATAGACAACAATAGTTCCCAGCCCTTTGTGACCTACGGGCTGCCTAGAACTGAAATGCTCCATTCCCATTCTTAAGGCAGCCTTATTCAATGGGGGCACTGATTTTATTCAGAGGCATGTGGGGAGGGAGGGAATCGCAAATCGGTTGCAAACCTTATTTGCAGACTCGCCGGGCCAATCATGAGCTCAAAAAAGACCCGGAACGGTTCGTTAGAAATGGTTCGCCAGAAAATACCACCTGTTGCATGCTAGGGAAAATAGCTTTTTGATTGGCTTCAATTTATTATAAATTCAAATTCAGATCTGTTAGAAAATATATATTGCGAGCGAGAAATATTTAACTCGCCTAGCTGAAGTTTCGATCTGTCGTCCATCTTGAATTATCTAACTCTGCTATAAACGCTATTGATTATAAGTGACTAAAAGATTTATGGCCTCTTGAGGGCGTACTTACAGCTTGCTATTAGTTAATAGGTTTTCCTGTAATTATTTGCAATAATATATATGGTGCGGGCGTTACAAAATACAATACAAATTGCTTAAAAGCATATTAGAATGACAAAATGAAAAAGAAAAAACAATGTTTTCTACTTGATAAACTATCCTGGTTACTGAAAAACCTCGTTAATTAAAAAAAAAAAAAAATCTAAAAACTAAAATATCGACAGAAATATATAAATGGAATTTTATTTTCTAGAATATGTTTGAAATTATTTTTCTGCTCTTTATTACCCTTAATCAATTATTTTGATGGTTGAACATAACCCGTACAGGTTTGAAACTAGAGCGTCCTTTTTCAGAAATATGAAGGAATCGCAGTTATTTAGACCTGTGTGATTTTTTCGTAGAGATACCTAACCAACTGCTTTATGCCGTTTGTAGCGACCGCTAACTACATAAGATAAATCACCCTATACTTTATTGTATAAATATTGTAAATTGGTTATAATATGTTGTAAATTAATTTAAACAAATGTAAATAATATTAAAAAAACCATTAGTCATACCAGTGTAAATATTGTAAACAATAAAAGATGCAGCTGCAAAAATCTAGCCCAGAGGCCCTTCAAGGAAGAGTCAGGTAGCTCCTGGGGCTGTGTAGGTCCTGGTCCAGAACATTTAGGCGTCATTCGACCCTGCAATGCGGTTGGTTAGAATAAAACCTCGCCCTATTGGCTGGACGCGATGGCCAGAATAAGACCCCAGCCCATTGTCTACTTGGGGCTATATATAGGGCCTAGTTTAAGCCGATAATTCATTCTGACTACGGCTCTCTGGGCTGGTACTTGCAGCTGCACTGATGTTTCTAGATTTGGCCTTTTCATTTATGAAAAGCTCTGCATCTCTCTTTCCTAACCTTGCTATGTTTTAGTCCGGCCTCGTTAGACCCCACACTCTCCTAGTGGGATTCTCTCCCTTCGTCTTGCTAAACTAGCATCTCTTCGGAAGAGATTTCTTCCTTGCGGACGATGGTCACCTGGGGCCCTCCGAACTTTGCCTAGTAGTGTCTCCCCCCAGTGATCCAGTCTGCCTCTCTCCGGTCCACACTCGCCTTTGGGATCCGGACGGTTATCGCCTACCCTTAGATACCGAGTGTGAATTCATGGTCATTCCAAGACCACACAAACTGCCTACGATTCCTACCCTATACCTCTTCTCCTGAACATAGTGCACTGTCGGGGCACATACCTTTTAGATATGGAGTCAGATAGTACAGTAGTAAGACCCGTCACGAAGCAATTGTCCAGGTCATAGCCTAATCATCCCTCACTTCGTCACAAGGTCTAGGGTAACTAGGCACCCCCTCGTGACGACCCGACACCGTTAATGGCCGTTTTATTTTAAGACTGAACATTTACATAAGACATTCTGCGTCTAAATAGCTGCCTACAGCTGACCGAAGTCGGGAACGAGCATAATGAGTTTGAATCCAACCTTTTGTACTTGAGGAATACTAATATATTTATAACTCCTGTAGAACACTGGCACCAACCTCTCACCTCTCTGTCCACTCTACCCCACAACTTCTTCTGTATAAAAAGTATTTTACTTTTTTTTTTTATTAAAGTCTTTACTGTTGTGAGATTGTTAATTTTCATTGATGATTGCTAGTGATGATGATCTGAAATACTATGGTATAATGGAGTGAGCCACAGATAGATTAGGTATAGGGAAGTAATAGCCCCTAGCAAAGACCTGAGGATACTTTGAGGTAGATGGCGCGGGGAAATAATGACTTGGCCTTCCTCTTGCTTAACGGCCCTTAACTCGTCCCCTGCCACTCGCCGCCTCCTGCACGCACCTCGTTTACTCAATACTTCAAAAGGCACTTTCTCCCCGTGTTTGTTTTCCGCTTGGCCGCATAAAGAGACGGAACTGTCTACGAGGGATGTTAACAAGCAGGGTATAATTGCACTCACACAGCAGGGGACTCGCTTCTTTCTTAGGCAAATGAGGAGAGGTCTGCAGTGAAATATAAGGAAGACACTGTCATTCTCAAATAAAATGAATTTGAATAAACTAATTTTTAACAACCACTGCACCAAGGTAAACTAACATATTCAAATGTATTGATTGAATAATAATATAGGCTAACTGCTACCCAGATATTACTAACATATTCAAATATATTGATTGATTAATAATATAGGCTAACTGCTACCCAGATATTACTAACATATTCAAATATATTAATTGAATAATAATATAGGCTAAATGGTACCCAGATATTACTAACATATTCAAATATATTAATTGAATAATAATATAGGCTAACTGCTACCCAGATATTACTAACATATTCAAATATATTAATTGAATAATAATATAGGCTAACTGCTACCCAGATATTACTAACATATTCAAATATATTGATTGAATAATAATATAGGCTAAATGGTACACAGATATTACTAACATATTCAAATATATTGACTGAATAATAATATAGGCTAACTGCTACCCAGATATTACTAACATATTCAAATATATTAATTGAATAATAATATAGGCTAAATGGTACCCAGATATTACTAACATATTCAAATATATTAATTGAATAATAATATAGGCTAAATGGTACCCAGATATTACTAACATATTCAAATATATTGATTGAATAATAATATAGGCTAACTGCTACCCAGATATTACTAACATATTCAAATATATTGATTGAAAAATAATATAGGCTAACTGCTACCCAGATATTACTAACATATTCAAATATATTGATTGAATAATAATATAGGCTAACTGCTACCCAGATATTACTAACAGAATCGAGTGAAGGAACTCAAGTCAACACTGCAATTATAGTCTATTAATTAACAGGGGTGGTGTTATAGAAACTGATTTAGCTTATTTGCTTGGTATAACATATGTCACCAGCAGTAAAATAGGCAATATATGTTTACACCCAAGGCACTATAAAAAAAAAAGAATAATAACAGTTAATACTTGTCTCCAGAAAAATCCATAAATATATAATCAATAAAACAGGTGGTTTATTATGAATTATTTACACAAAACTGTATTATACTGATATTATATATTGACGATGTTCAGATTTGCTGTTGTTTTGTTAAGCCTCATGCTAATTATTCTAAAATAAGTAAATTATAATAAATACCCCTTCATTATAATAGATATACAAACTGTGTGATTAATATATTTTTTTTCATCAACAAAAAAACACTTCGTAAAATACTTTTTTGCCTGTTTGAATATATTTATGACCCTGTATTGAAGTGCATTCAGGCTCATGTAAAGAAAACACAAATACTCCCTGTCAATAAACATGTAAACAACGCGTTTTCCATGAATATATTTCTGAGAGGGAATGGGTTTTTGGATAAGAATATGTAAGTTGGGTTTCACTGGACGCTTAATGAAAAATACATAAAGGCCTGTCGAACTAAAGCATAGTCAATTCATGTAATTGACATTATTTAGTTTTGTTATTCATTCGAGAAAAATAGAATTATTGAATTCGCGAAAGTTTAATGTTGGTTTGAAACAAGACTGTAACGTAGCGGAGGAAAACTATCGTGGGATGTGTGTGGCAGTGAAGGTGTGCTTTGTGACCGGTCTGAAATAGAAGGTGTGAGAGCAACATGACAAATCCTTTCTTTCTCTTATAAATCTTCTAGAATTGTCCTTCTCTCTCCCCTAGTCTTGTCCTACTCTTGTTTTACTGTTTGTTGTTCTTTTGTATTCTTCAATACAATACAGTAGAATCCCGATAATTCGTATTGACAAAGGACTCACAGTTTGGTACGAATTATTGGAAATACCAATTATCGGGAGTACAACATTAAAAAACGTATTAATGCAAACATGTATGTATAATCATACAATAAAAAATATGTACATACTTATGTTCTCGATTAAATAAACACCAATCCAACATTTGTTGTTCGAAAAAAATCTGTAATTTTTTTTGTCGCGATCCTTGCAGACGGGTATTGTCAATTGCTTTGTCAAGAGTGTTCAGACCAACATCTGATTTTGCTAAAAAATAGTGCACGTTGTTCACGTATTGTTTAGTAACTTTAGCAGTAATTTTTGGTACATCTCTTCATTACCCTCTCCATCTTCACCATGTACGTCCTCAGATGGATCTAAAATTTCTTCGTCGGTTAGCATCCCTACTACTGCTAGGCCGTCGTTAAAATAAGTGTCACAACGATAACGAAAACGAGACTAAACTGTAGAAACGAAAGAAAAGCTTAGTACAATTCCTAAAACTTTCCCTCTCTCCTCTCCTTATTTCCTTTCAGTAAAAAGAGTACGAATTACATATAGGGCTTCATAGAAAACTTGTCTCTCTCACTCGCTCTCGCTTTTGCTTCTGTAGAGGGGTTTACTTGATTTCCTAGAAATTATTTATCTTGCACTCATTCTGCTCTCTGGTCTCTCACTCTCCTCTTTTTATTTCGAATTAACGAGGTTTTTAAGCTGGAAATACGTATTATAAGGCGTTTTAAGTGAACTCGAGTATTAAAAAAATACAAATTGCCGAGGGGACTGAAATGCATTGTTTTTATACCACGTACCGGAATTTTCTCTGGGGACCGGCAAATTTGTACGAATTAGCCGGAAATACGAATAATCGGGATACGAAATATCGGAATTCCACTGTACTATGAAAAACATTAATGACATAAATGGATATTATCTGTTCAAAAATGAATAAAGCAAAATGCTCCCACATTACCTTCACCCTTTGTCGCAAGTCTTGTCCACTATTTTATTTTAATTCTATTCCTCTCCCTGTATCCGAGACAGTACGGTACTTAGGCTTCCATCTCGACAAACGACTGACCTGGAACCCACATACGAGACTAAAAAGACAAGAACTAACAGACGCTTTGGACAACTATACAGACTACTTCAAAGGATGTCCCATCTCTCAATAGAAAATAAATTATTGTTCTACAAAGTTATACTTAAACCAATCGGGACATACGGAATAGAGCTATGGGGGACAGCAAAAAAGTCGAACATCAAGCGTATCCAATCCTTTCAATCAAAAGTCGTTAGAACAATAGTAAATGGCCCTTATTATGTCAGCAACAAAACCCTTCATAACGACCTTAATATACCCTACATTCTAGAACTCATCCCTTTCAAGTTTATGAAATTCCACAGTAGCCTTTCCAACCACCCTAATCCTGTAGCACAGTCATTGCACCGCGTCCACTCATCCCTATAATCCTCCTCGGAGACTGAAACGGCAGTGGCCTCGTGACCTGCTATAATCAAGTGACAGTGGGAGTCCTGGCAATGGCCAGTTTCTCCAATCATGTCCTGAATGAATGAGCGAGTGAATGATGAAATGTAAATATGGTATGAATGATAGTATATCTTAATTACTTATTGCCTAGCAAGGCAGATTGTAATTTTAGCACAATAAAGGAATTATATATATATTAAAAAATAAAAACAATTTCATTCCAGTCAAGTATGGTGCATAGTTAAGTGATAGCAATACTACTTGGGAAAATACGAAGGTTTAATTTACAAATAGCTGGGTTACCTCCCCTTCTATTTTAGCTCCAGTAATTTTCAAGATTCTCTCTCTTTATTGAAGACATCATATTCCGACGAGATAAGTCATCCAATTAATATTCAAATTGTATAGCGAATAATCAAATCAATTGTATCAAGAAGTAATTTTGAAATGAGGAGATATCTTCAATTAAAAGAGGGATGAAATGTCTCGATGTTCATTAGGGAAGTCGCTCTCGACTTTACTCCATCGATTTGTTAAACAAAACAGCCAGGATTCTTTCATCGCTGGGTGGATTTAATAACCCGTTATATTTACATCGACCTGATGCCTCCAGCCTTGGATGAGAATTGTAAATGTCCCTTTATTTAATGTTATATTCATGAGAAGATGTAATATTTCGGTAATGAATTCTATACAGCTCTCCATCCGCGTATATTACACGCCAGCTGTTTACGCTCGTCGTATAATGCTTTAAGGGTAGGGTAGGTTATCTTATTTTCGTGCGTTAGACACCGGTTAATATGTCATAGTAGTCAGAAACTTTGTCAGGTATTACAATAGAGTCAACAAAATGTAATGGCTGCCTAATGCTATGATTAGTAAAATACTACTTTCGTATAAATAAAAGAAGTATGTAGTTATTCGTGGATGGTCTGATACCCTTAGCCGCGATTCTTCACTTGATGGGTATGGTACCGTTTTGACTATGAAGCACCGCTGCTAACAATGATAGTATTGATCAAGCATACTAAATGTTTAATTGAATACTGAAATATATAGTGTTATGCTGTTAAGACATTGGTTCTTTCCGCAATTTTTCATCAAAGTTGAAGACTGACCTTAGAACAAGATATTAGAAGATTTTTTAGTTTAGCGGTTCGAAGATTTTTTTTATATATAAACATCTTTATTGTGCTAAAATTACAATCTGCCTTATTAGGCAAAAAGTAATTTAGATAAATAATCTCATTCATACCATATTTACAATTCATCATTCACTCGTTCGTTCATACAATATTTACAGACACCCCATAGGCCTCCAAAATCCACAGTCTTTGACCTTTGCTGGCAGCTTAGTCAGCGGGCAGCTTGTATTGATTGAACTGATATAGACCAGTTAAAGGTCATTTTAGGTAACCAGATGTTTAGCTAAGATGCATTAAAGTGACTTTTACCGATTGAATGTAGGGTATTTAGTTTTAGTGGTAGGCTAGATACCATTGATTGCAGAACCCCGGAAGCACAAGGGCGGATATGTATGAGACGACAGAGGCCTCAGACGGAAGTAAACAGCCACTGGAACCGCTGACTACAGAAGCACAAGTTGTATCGACTAAATGTTAAGGACCGAAGGCGGGAGCCCTGCCTCGCTTCGAGAGTTCTTAACTAAATAGCAACTTGTCGAAGCCACAGGCGGCGGTTCGATGAATAGCATTAACGGGCCGATACATCATTCCATCCTCTGCATCATTGATGTATGTCTCAGCCATCATGTTCAACTCTACAGTCCTACACGAGCTGTAGCAGTAGTCATTCCTGTGTAGCACATACCCACCTTTGTCTTTGAGCCCGTTGTCTTGGTTTACTAATCCGAGAATGTCTCCTCGGTGATTAATTGTAATTGAAAGTCATTAAAACTGTCAGTTTATTCTTTGTTTTAAAATAAGAGAAAAATGACTCCGTTGTGCTAAAAATAAAATCCTATAAGAAATGACAAGATGGTGTTTTCTGGTCTTTTATTCCGTTGTTTCCTGTTTCCGGTCAGGTCATATAATTCCTAATACACAGAAATTATAAGGATCTAACAATTTTTTTTTACAAAATTAAATAGGAACATAAATATTTGTGAACTAAGAAAATTATTTACGGTATGAGTAATTGCCCAATAATCTTTATTAGGCCGATACAAAACAATATTTTCATTCTCTTAGTTAAAATGGTTCGTCATGCATGTATAGTTACCCTTGAAAGAATTATTAGTTTTTCAATAGAAGGTAAATTTCGTCGTGGAATCGGTAAAATGTTAAAAGTTGGTAACACGTGTTGAAGATGATAAAACTACTCAACTAATTGATAGAATGATGAGGTGGAAAGTTGCCGACGTCCGAAAACGTTTGTATAAATTTCACAATTTGTTTTCTAAATTATTTATCATTAAATGTCCTAAATCCTAATCGTTCATTGCTATTGTGTATGATTTAATTGTTTTTAACATGGGTCATTTTTCCCCTCGAACGCAAATCAAATTGTGGTTGTATCTCATCAATGTAAACAGCTCGAATACTTGATAATGACTGCCGTTGTACTTCAAGAACTTTCGGGTGTAAATCAATAACGCTGCGGAGTGACAGAAGTTTGATCAATTAGTTAATTACTAATATTCCATACTTTGTAGGATATCAAATTAAACATGTCGATATGCTCATTAAAGGTACAACAACAACATTATCAGATTAATGCTAACTTTTGCCGTGGTGAATAATTTCACCTAACTCATCAGTCAAGCTAGAGAACTTTAACTTAAATTCATATGTTAAAGTTACAAAATCAAACAAGATGGAGCAAATAATTAGCGAGATCATTAAAACCCTTTGTCGGGTTCAGATAACTGAGTATCCCCAAAGTGGGGAGGAGACGCCCGCCCCGGGCTAGGGTCACTACAACCTCTTAGCCGCAGTCCGGCGAGCGCCAAGAAAGAGATAAGTGGCCTAGTCGGTGGGCAGCCTAATTTGTTTTGATCTGACTCCACAAGATCTTAGAAGGTGTGCCCCGACACTGCACTATGTTCAGGAGAAGAGGAACAGGGTAGGTTTATAGGTAGTTCATGTGGTCTTTGAATGACCACAAATTCACACTCGGTGTCTAAGTTAGGCGAAAACCGCCCGGATCCCAAAGGCGAGTGTGAACCGGAGGGAAGCAGACTGGATTGCCGTGGGAGACATTACCCGGTAAATTTGTAGGGTCACGACAACCGTCGTCCGCGAGGGAGAGGTCTCTCCCAAGGAGGTACTAGTTTTAGCGAGACGAAGGTAGATATTCCCACTAGGAAGGTGTGGGGTCTGACAACGCCGAACTAAAACATAGCGAGGTCAAGAGAGAGAGATTCAGAGGTAGTTGAATGTGAACTGACCATGGTTTCAGTAGAGCAGCAAGTGCCAGTGCAGAGAGGAGAGAGTAGTGTTCCAAGTTACGGTCTGGTTCGTTATGCTAATTCGGTCTAGTCTGGATGCTTATATAGGTTGCCAGCCGTGGTGGGGATGGGTCCACCACTAGCTTCTCCCCCCACTCTCACTGACGTCATAACCTTTATTAACAACAAATATGGAAACATAGATAGACATTTCTCATCCTAGAAGAGGGGAACTTGTAATTATTCGTAATTAAGAGGTGGCCACAACACCCTTATTATTGTTTGCTATTAGAAACCTAACTAATTAAGAAGGTTCTTTCGTCATATTGAAAAAGGTATCGAATTAAGGTTCTTGGTGTGCAGATTAATAAAATGTATGAAAGGCCTGATGTAGAGAACTGATTACATGAACTCATTCAATAGTCTATTTGGAATTGTTTCGTCATAGCAGTTCCATAGGGATGGTATTATCAATAGAAGCCTTACTTGATGTCGAAAATAAAGCAGCTTTTGCAAACAATAATTAATGTGTCAATTATTGATTGCTCAATTAGTATATATATAGTATATTATATATTATAGACGTCTTGATTAATAATATTTATTATATGTATAGACGTCTTGATTAATAATATTTATTATATGTTTGGCTTGGGGTGGACTATTATAAAAAATAATCAAAAAAGTAGTGGAACAATAAAAAAACCAAATTTAATAGTTTATTAGTTCACACTTTACTCGAATTTCTTTTTAAACAACATTGTTTGCTGAGCGTGGCTCATGAGCAGTTGTTATAATCGGAGAAGAAACGATCCGATATTGTGGGCACATTCAGCCCTTCATTCCTCTTGGCTCCTTCATAATGATACTTGGGACTTTGTTTCACTTCATGAGACAATGAGGAAACTTTGAGACAACTTGTTCTCTTTTCGCTAGAGTTTTCCCGGGCAGGTAATGTCTGGAAGCGCTTATTTTTAACCCTCCACTCTGGGGGCTTAGCCTATTATAATATTTCCAAAGCTTTCATTATTGAACTTGAGTTAATATATATTTAATGTTAAAGAAAATACTTTATAAAGTTCTTTGCCCTCCGAGCGGAAATTCTGTGTTACAGGTAAATGAACATTCCTCGGCCGTCAATGTTTCTGATATAATTCCTTGTCACAGTTAACAATGACAATTAATTGTTAAAACTTTGTGAGGGCTTACCTCATTTTGATTCTTATCGCTGTATATAGGAGCTTTGATTTCTCATTGATTAAAACTGATTGGTAGAATGGAATTGTTGATGATTTCTTTTAAGCTTCTAATCACCGTAATACAATCTGGGCTGTTTGTTTATAGTGTATGTGTCGGGCTCAGATAACTGAGTATACCCAAAGTGGGGAGGAGACGCCCACCGCGGGCTAAGGTCATTACAACCTCTTAGCCGCCGTCCGGCGAGCGCCAAGAAAGAGATAAGGCGGACGGACCTGCATCTTTCGCCTCTGCCGGTGGCCTAGTCGGCGGGCAGCCTAATTTGTTTTGATCTGACTCCATAAGATCTTAGAAGGTGTGCCCTGACACTGCACTATGTTCAGGAGAAGAGGAACAGGGTAGGTTTATAGGTAGTTTATGTGGTCTTGGAATGACCACGAATTCACACTCGGTGTTTAAGGATAGGCGAAAACCGTCCGGATCCCAACGGCAAGTGTGAGTCAAACAGATCAGATAAATGATCTCATTCATACCATATTTACAGTCATCATTCACTCGCTCATTCATACTAGGACATGATTGGAGAAATTGGCCATTGCCAGGACTCCCACTGTCACGCGATTATAGCAGGTCACGAGGCCACTGCCGTTTCAGTCTCCGAGGAGGATTATAGGGATGAGTGGCGCAGTGCAAAGACTGTGCTACAGGATTAGGGTGGTTGGAAAGGCTACTGTGGAATTTCATAAACTTGGAAGGGATGAGTTCTAGAATGTAGGGTATATTAAGGTCGTTATGAAGGGTTTTGTTGCTGACATAATAAGGGGCATTTACTATTGTTCTCAGGACTTTGGATTGAAAGGATTGGATACGCTTGATGTTCGACTTTTTTGCTGTCCCCCATAGCTCTATTCCGTATGTCCAGATTGGTTTAAGTATAACTTTGTAGATTAGTAGTTTATTTTCTATTGAGAGATGGGATGTCCTTTGAAGTAGTCTGTACAGTTGTCCAAAGCGTCTGTTTAGTTCTTGTCTTTTTAGT
The DNA here is from genome assembly GCA_930367205.1 of Acanthosoma haemorrhoidale. NCBI lineage: Eukaryota > Metazoa > Arthropoda > Insecta > Hemiptera > Acanthosomatidae > Acanthosoma > Acanthosoma haemorrhoidale. Next base: position 119,041,175 of record OV884013.1, on the reverse strand, counting down.
CTCGTATGTGGGTTCCAGGTCAGTCGTTTGTCGAGATGGAAGCCTAAGTACCGTACTGTCTCGGTTACTGGGAGAGGAATAGAATTAAAATAAACTAATGGACAAGTCTTGCGACAAAGGGTGAAGGTAATGTGGGAGCATTTTGCTTCATTAACTTTGATCCGCCATTGATTGCACCAATACTCGATCTCGTCAAGGTGTTTTTGAAGGTTATGGGATGCTATGTCGGGGTCTGGGTGGGATGACAAGACTGCAGTGTCATCTGCAAATGTAGCCAAGAAGGTGTTGGAAGTAGAAGGGACATCAGCGGTGTATAGGTTATAGAGGATGGGGCCTAGGACACTGCCCTGTGGAACTCCTGCATTTATGGGATAGTAGTTAGAGTATTCTAAGCCACAGCGGACTTGGAAGAAGCGGTTTGAAAGGTAGGACTGTAGGATTAGGAAAAGGGTCTGTGGTAAATGTCTTTTGAGCTTGTAGAGCAAACCTGCGTGCCAAACCCTGTCAAAAGCTTGAGCTATATCGAGAAAGGCAGCAGTGCAATACTTTTTGGTTTCAAGGGCTGAGGAGATGTGATCAACAACGCGAAGGCCTTGTTGAGCAGTGGAATGTCGTTGGCGGAAACCAAACTGGTGTGTGGGAAAAAGGTTTTTGGATTCAACAATTGGAAGTAGACGTTTTAGTAGGAGTTTCTCAAATATTTTTGAGAGGATAGGGAGTAGGCTAATTGGACGGTAAGATGAGGCGTCATTGGGTGGTTTACCGGGTTTGGCGAATAGGACAATAATGGAATGTTTCCAGAGGAGAGGAAAGTGTGTCGTTCGGATAATGCATAATAATAAGCACGAGAGAAGCAGACTGGATTGCCGTGGGAGTTTGTAGGGCCACAGCAGCCGTCGTCCGAGAGGGAGAGGTATCTCCCAGAGAGGTGCTAGTTTTAGCGAGACGAAGGCAGAGATTACTACTAGGAAGGTGTGGGGTCTGACAACGCCGGACCATAACATAGCGAGGTTAGGAGAGATGCCGAGGTAGTTGAAGACCATGGTTTGAGTAGAGCAGCAAGCGCCAGTGCAGAGAGAGAGTAGTGTTCCAAGTGACGGTCCGGTTCGTTATGCTAATTCTGTCTAATGCCGGGGCTTATATTGGAGGACAGCCAGTAGTTGGGACGGGCCCAACCCACGGCTGTTTCTCCCACTAGTTCTCCCCCCACTCTCACTGACGTCATAACATTTATTAAACATAGTGAAACATAGATACATATTTTCTGATGATGACTTAGATACAAGATCTGATACGAGAAGAGGGGATCTTATTGTTATTTATAATTGAGAGGTGGCCACAACAGTATGAATGGACGAGTGAATGAAAATTGTAAATTGGTATGAATGAGATCACTTATCACAATTACTTATAGCTCAATCAGGCAGATTGTTATTTATCATAATAAATTTGTTGATAATCTGTAATTGTTGATAATCATAATAATTTGTTGAATGATATTCAGTCCTACAGATCCCGGTTCAATTTTTTTTAATATTATTTTTTGAACACTTCATTATTTGTGATTTTTTTCGCACTTGTTGAAGGGATTCTATTATAAATAGGTAAATTAGTGATCTGAAAATTCAATATTATTATAAAACAAATTGTTTTTTATTTATTATTCATACGTTTCATTTGAGTACTAATTGCTTCATGTGAATAGTGTGAATTGAAGAAAGCCGCGTGATACGTACGGATTGTTGTAGATCACGCTGCCACTTTCTTTTCATTGTGCGGTCACGATTTGACGCCTGTCTTTGTTGGCGTACTTGTAGCCCGCCTAGTGTCTCTTTCGTATTTCATGCATGTAAGGTATCCATAGGTATGTTTGTAATGTTCGGATTGAAACGTACCATGTCGAGCTTGTGATATAGCCAAGTATTATTGACGTTTGAAGCGTAATGGTGTCAATCATCAGTCGTTGTTGGTGTAAATATTACGGACATACGTCTCGTCGCGCGAAGTGTGAAGCCAGTATGTGCTGATTTTGTAGGATTATAAGGTTAAATCATTGATTCATTCGGGCTCTGATGTCATTCAGTTGATTTAGTATTGCTGAGATTGTGGCATAATGAGAGATCATGATAGCGTGACTCTGAGAATTTCGAGGAATGCCTTAGGCTCAGAGTGAATAAAGGAATTGACTGAAGGAAATGCCTTTTGGCAATTCTAATTTCATGATTATGTTCCGTGAAACTTCAATACCTGGAATTTTCTGTCTTCCATTTTTGGTAATTTAAATTGGATCAATTTTTTTCATATTTTAAGGCAGTACTTTGTAGATAAGGCTGTCTAAAATATGCTAGTCACACATATGATATGTCAATGCTAGACTTACGAGAGTCATTCTCGGTACCGAAACTGGTAGGATGGTAATAAGTTCATATTAATAAGTTATATAATGCTAAGAATATTATAATGCTAATATTAAATATAATGCTAAAAGTAGAAGCAAGCCCCTTCTACTCTATACCTGCCTCGTGACTTCATGGAAGTCACTGATGGCTCCTGTTATTTTTAAGTAAGCAACCGCATCCCTCCAGGACCTCCCTACTTCCCAGAATCTTGTCCTTTTCTTGTACATAGATGTCTCAGCTTTAGCCCCAGACCTCACTTGTGCCTAGACATTCCACCCAGTATGTAGTAACGTAACTCTTAATATTTGTATATAACAGTGTTTTTATTGTACTTCATAATAAAGCTTTTCTTTTAAAAGACTCTCCTCTACAAAGATTATTTAACTGTCGGTAAATTTTGAAAGGTTTTTTTTTTCTATAAAATAATTACTTATTTATGTTTTTATTTGTTGAAATTGTTATTATGTAGATTCATATAGTGTAATGGAAAAAATAAAGCAATTTTGAGAAATCATTAATTAACAACGAGTAGTATTTTTAAAATAATTCATAAAAACGCACTCTGCCTGCACTTTAATATACATATTCATGGACTAATATAATAATATGCATAAACTCATAGAAAATAGATGGAGCAGTACAAATTTTATTTCATGTACGTCAGTCGATAATTAACTCGTTTTTGGTATTTCGGGAACTTGCTTCCGGTTTTGTTGGCTATTTGTATTCTTTATAGAGAGGGATTTCTATTGAGTCATGGGTTTACTAACTCTAACTACGAGCTAACAGTGACCACCCGTGAAATCCGTTAATGGCAACACAATAAAACCAGGTGGTAAACTCACACCCACCTGAGCATCTTATGAGTGTATAAACACAAACATTTAAGAATAATAATTGATTTAAACTGATTTTTTTCTCAATGAAAAAGTATAGCTAGTGAAATAAATGGTGAGAGCACTGATCATTTGTTCATTTAGTTTAAATTATACCAGGCGAGTCTGTAGCAGATACAGCACAAAGGCTTTACTGTACAGTGAGCCAGCCAAAGGAGAAAGACGGAATTAGTTCTAGAATAAACAGAGAAATGCCAAAGCTGAAAGGGAAACCATTACCGTTGCTATATAATATCTAACATCTAAAGCAAGTTCAAACAGTTATATTTCCATATTTAAGATATGATGTAACATTAGTGATTTGATTACAAACAAAAAATGCCCCTTATTACGTCAGCAACAAAACCCTTCATAACGATCTTAATGGATTAACGTAGTAACCTATCCAATTACCCTAATCCCCTAGCACCACTCATCCCTATAATCCTCCTCGGAGACTGAAACGGCAGTGGCCTCGTGATCTGCTATAATTAAGTGACAGTGGGAGTCCTGGCAATGGCCAGTTTCTCCAATCATGTCCTGAATGAATGAGCGAGTGAATGATGAAATGTAAATATGGTATGAATGATCGTATATCTTAATTACTTATTGCCTAGCAAGGCAGATTGTAATTTTAGCACAATAAAGGAATTATATATATATAAAATAACAAAACCTGTATATATAATGTAGCGATGCTACAGGAAATACAAAAATAAGAAAAAACTTCATTCGATAAATAAATTGTTTAAATAAAATTAAAAACTCGGTATGTCATTAAAAATAAACATTAATCTCGATGATTTGTAAAAAGAATTATTCTGAAAAATTCTGAATGATGCTGCTGTGTACTGAGCTAATACTGAGTTATAGCTGTGGTCTCTACTGACTCAGCTCCGGCGATTCGGAGCTAACTCGCATTCCTCGGCCTGGAGAGATTCCTCCTTGGGCCTCTAATCTGAAGCACAGGGGATACTTGGAAATGAATAGCATCCAAACGCTTTAGTATGCCAAATCATAAAATAACTATCGTGTACCACAGTGGACTTGCTATTTTGGATTTTATATTTTCATTATTTAAAGAATTTTGAATTGTTTTTTTATGGTATAATATCTTTTAACATCAATCACGAAGAAAGTAAAAAATAATACGTGGAGTCACTTCAGAATAGAATATTGTTATAGCATGTGTTACCTACTAATAACCAAAACAGATTAATAAATAAATTTAATTCTGGCTAACAGGAAAATTATGGGCGTGACATGAAGGAAACATTAAATAAAGTGTCAGATTGTATATTATACAATATTATTAAGCATTTCACTATATAAAGGGATACATATTATTCATAATAATAACTTAGTACAAAAAAGGGTATGATATATGATTACATTAAAAAAAAATTTATTATTAGTAGTTACTCCTTTACAAGGTGCATAAATATATTGATGAGGGAACAGTGATGTTTAATCATATATTTATATGATAAATAAAAAATAAATGCAGTATATATAAATAAAAAAGGTAAAGAAACGTATTGATCTCAGGCACCGGGGGAGGGAGGTCTTGGTGACCCAGCCAACTCAGGGTATAAGAAGTGTAGTTTGTCCATGACCCTTGTTGGTGGTAGCTCATATGTGCTTTATCTGACTCAATAAGGTTGAAGGACAATGTTGAGAAGGAGAGAAACAGGCTTACTTGTTCTTGGATTGACTCTGTCTGGAAGAGTAGGTGAGAACCATCCGTGACTATAGCAATTATCAATTCATAATACATAAAGGTTAGTATGCGTCTGCCTCAATGGTGAGATGTTAGAATATAAAGGTGATGTTCGAACTTCTTCACCACGAACAAACAGAAGTTGCCCTTTTCGCGAACCAGAAAACACCCACCTGGCATAGGTCATCAATAAATCTAGGGGCGCGGGCGTTGGCCGAAATAAACTGTCATAGGATTGGGCGAAATAAAAAGCTCTCTCATTCTGTAGACAAGAATGAGCTGCCTATATAAGACAGACATTCTGAGACAGTCGGAGTCAGATACTTGAAGTGAACACAGCTCTCTCTCTCTCTCTCTCTCTCTCTCTCTCTCTCTCTCTCTCTCTCTCTCTCTCTCTCTCTCTCTCTCTCTCTCTCTCTCTCTCTCTCTCTCTCTCTCTCTCTCTCTCTCTCTCTCTCTCTCTCTCTCTCTCTGCACTGGCGCTTGTTTCTCTGCTCGAACAATTGGATTCCTTATTTGATTACCTCTACACTCCTATACCCTTAACCATGCTAGCTTTAGTCCGACGTTGTCAGACTCCACACCATCCTAGTAGGATTCTTTGGCTTCGTCTCGCTAAAACTAGCCCATCCTAGAAAGGGACCTCTTTCATGCCGGCGACGGTCTCTGGGGCCCTACAGAATGTACCTAGTAGCGTCTCTCCCAGCGATCTAGTCTGCCTCTTTGTGGTTCACACTCGCCTTTGAGATTCGGACAGTTTCCGCCTACCCTCAGCTACCGAGTGTAATCTCGTGGTCATTCCAAGACCACGTAGAACTACCTATAATACCTGTACCTCTTCTCCTGAACATTTATACTGTTAGAGGAAACATTTTAAGATCCTATGTAGTTATTAGCTCAATAGTAAGAGTCGTCACCAAGCAAGCGTCTAGGGCATAGACTATTCAACTCTCTTTCCGTCGCCAGTACTACGACAACTAGACCTCATTCGCGACGACCTGGCAGCAGGTTTTGAAGGAATAAATTCATTGGAATTAGGGAGTGAGTGGTTTCCAAAGACAGGTAGAGGAGACAAAAAAAACGGTGGAACGCTGACATTTTTCCTTTATCTTGACTGACTGAGGATTGGAAGAACACGATATCTTAAGTATAGGAAGGGTTATGAGAGAATGTTATCATCAAGGAGCTAATGACCACTAAGGGCAGGGAGAGCCTCGCTAATTATCAGCTCCAGCTCAGGGAAAACTGTGGTCCCTCGTTATACTCCAGGTCTAGCTAGCCCTGAATCAAATCCCTGATTAGTCTAAAAGTAATATGTCGACATTATACTTTTTTTATTATGGAACCACTATTTTTGACAATTGTCGATACCCTACCTACTAACAATTACGTGTTTTCCCATGTCTTTATTATTCATCCCAATTTCTCATCAAGTTGAACTTCTCGTTCAGTTTTTTCATTCAGGAGAATGTTTTCCAAAGGAAAGCTAAATGGAATTTAGCAAAAACTCAAGTGAAAATCTCTACTGTCAGTAACTTCTAGGAAAAGGATTAAGATAATAGAAGTTGATAATCCCTTTAGGAAAGCGTGCTTCAACTGTAATTACCTTTTCGTAAACAAACATTCCCCGAATATTTCTATTGCTTTATGAAACGGAGTAATATCTTTTTTCTTATTTAACTTACATTCCTTCTGACGAAAAGCCATTATTTAATCGATGAGTTAAATAATCTTTGTAGAGGAGAGTATTTTAAAAGAAAAGCTTTATTATGAAGTACAAACAAAACACTGGTATACAAAAATATTAAGATTTACGTTACTACATACTGGGTGGAATGTCTAGGCACGAGTGGGGTCTGGGGCTAAAGCTGAGACTTATATGTATAAGAAAAGAATAAGATTCTGGGAAGTAAGGAGGTCTTGGAGGGATGCGGTTGCTAACTTTAAAATAACAGGAACCATCAGTGACTTCCATGAAGTCGCGAGACAGGTATTCATTTCTGCTCAGGCCCCTTCTACTTGTTCTTAACATTATCTTAGCATTATAAAACTGTCTATGAAGCCTGTATAATTGCTGTAAGTTGCTTCTCTTAAACTAATAATTATAAAGAAAAAGGCTTAAAGAAACTTAAAATAGCTTATTATTTTAAGAAAAATTTACACAAATTGGCAAATACACACAGATCCATATCGATAAATAAGAAAAAAAATTGTTAATTTCAGTAGTAGGAATTTTGAAATAAAGCTTGTGGATCTTTACCAATAATTGTTTGGTCTCAAGCTAAACCCTACACCAGCACTTTGGTTGGTTTGAGGTGCTTTATGTATGAACGGATATGTTAGACAGGTCAAAGATAAGATTGATAAACATTTATAATTATATAAATATTGTCAGCATAAATATTGTCAATCCCAAAGAGATCACAGCAGCTCGTAGCCTTTGTTAACGTCTCATAACTCACCACTTTTCCAAATATACTTATCTTTTTTTTCACGTTTTTCACTATGCATTATTGTTTTATACAATTTACAAATATATAAAGGTATATACATTTATAGTTCTTTAAATGGTTTATACATTCTTTACTGGCCTCAATGTAGCGCGGGTGCCCGCCCCTATAATGCTGGTGGTTTTATTTCCCCTTGACCCGCGCTACACGGAGGGTCCACGGTATAGTTGAAATACCTTAGCTCGCTCAATTTTACTTTGAAATATGTTTTATTAGAAATTGTGAATATATCTGAACTTCTTATAGCCTTTGCAGTCTCTAACGATCCCCCTGAATGTCTGAAATGTAGCTTCAAGAATATGTATTCAAGAATATATTAGTAGATTATAACCCGGTACTAAAGTTATCAACTTTTTTTTCTTATATCGTATCAGGTCGAGCCATAAGTAACTTCCGATCCAGCTAGGTAGAATCTATTGTTTGCACCTACCCGCTATGAGTTGCCATGACAACAAGTTTTTGTTTTCACTATATATAGAAGAGGCTTCAGTTAGTATTTTGTCAACTGTTTTGTGTGATACACGTTACGTCAAACTGTTTTTGTTTAACCTCTGAAATGGAGAGTCAAAAAGCACATATTCGTCATGTAATGCTTTGGGAATTTAAACAAGGCAATAGTGCTAGGGCGACAGCCGGAAAAATATGCAGTGTATATGGTGAAGGGCTAATAACTGATTGGGCAGTTAGAAATTGGTTTATGAAATTCCGTCCTTCCGACTTTTAAATGCAAATCCGTGTCAATCAACAAGAGGTATATCAGAAAGGTTGAATACATCACAATCAACTTTTAACCGCAACCTGGAGAAATTAGGGAAAGTCAACAAGTTAGGAGTGTGGGTACCTCACAATCTCAGTGAACGGAATAAAGAAGATCGCATGTCAATCGCCACAAGTTTGCTCTCACGGGTAAAAATTGAGCCTTTTTTAAACAGCATTGTAACAGGCGATGAAAAATGGGTTACCACGACAATATAGTCCGCAAAAGATAGTGGCTTGATAAGGATCACCCACCTCTACCAGATCAGAAAGGAAACATCCATGGCAAAAAGATTTTGTTGTATGTTAAGGAATAATTCACCAAGAGTTGTTGAAGTCAAATTTAACGATTGCTGTGGATAGATACGTTCAGCAGTTGCAAAGAGTCCAAGAGAAACTCCATGAAAAGCGTCCTGCACTCGTCAATCGTTGTTATTTAATGAGAGCAAAATAAATGTCTGATAAAAAAACGGAAGTTACTTATGACTCGACCTAAATATTTTAACTACTGCATAATGTGTAATATTCCGTTAATAGATCAATCTTTCACGACGTGCAAACAATGAAAATATTTCTATTATCATACAATATGTAATTCCGTTTTGCCTGCGATGTCTTAAATGTTTTCATGCTCTTAAAAATTTAAGTATTCAAGTATCATAGTCTATGAAGTACTAGAAGAATCCCACGTCGTAGTACAGAATTTAGTTTTAATGTTAAAAAAAAAACGAATTTTAATTTAAAAATAAGCATGAAGTTCGGACCCGACTGGTAGTCATCCGGTACGCGCGTTCATGACGAACTCTTTATACGATGTGGCGTGCGCGAGGTGAAGTGCAGGTCGAGGTGTTACTAGTAGTAATTAATGTGGACACCGATTAGAACAGGGCGTTCTTTCCTTATTTGAGCATTGACAATGCAGTATCATAGGTATTATATAAATATTAATAAAAATAACGAGCAAATTTTATTACATTATTTTATTGTCAGTCAGAAATAAGTTTTTAAGTAGTCTGTGAAGGATTTATAACTTATCCTTAAACTAATTGATTTTATATAATTCAAACTGCATTTAACATTTAATAAATGATTTCTTAAAATGATTTAATCTTTACGACAATTCGTTGCTGTGAGCTGAGTGAAGTGGTCTGTATGATTTCCTGAATTCATTGCTATGCCTAATTCTTTTCTCAAAGGCTAGAGAAGTGCTCTGTGGATGTCAGTCAGATCAAGGTGACAAATAGTGTAGGCTTCTCTGAGCTGAAGACAATTCAGTGGGGGGGGGAGCTCCAATTGGAACTCTTTATTCGCCACCTGTGCGCGTATTTGCGGAAGCCGTGTTTCCCTCCACTTCCGCTCCAGGTACCGGCGGAAACACCCCCAATTCGCTAGCCTCAATTGTCAGGGGCATGGTTTTTACATCAGTAGTATATCTTATAAAATATATTTTTTTCCAGCAGACATCAATGGCTGCTTGGTGGCTGGGGTTAAAGGGACCATTTATAAACCACACCTCAGTGTTTATTTCCGTTAGGCTGGTAACTGGCCACAGTTCTGTGCTGGGGGGGCAACCTCAATTATCTTCATAATGCCAGCGATTTTACTGTTTGTGATTTAGACGTCGCGTTAACTGCCGTGGTTGTCCTATCTTTCTTATGGATCTATAATTACCTCCATCTTTATTCCTCAGCAAACTGATCTTGGTCGGTTTCTTAGGAAGGTGTTTAGTTCTTTGAGTGGATTTCGGCTTTCGTCTGGTTTAATATGGGTTGCTCCAATATACATGTGCATATTTAATTATTTTTCTAAGTCTAAGAGCTGCTAGGCGGTGAATAAATCATTAGCACAAAAAAAGATAACAAATTTTCCTAAAATTATTCAAACAATTACAGAGGGGTCCAAAAAAATGTATCCACTGTTTAAAAGTCCATAACTTGCAGACTAATTGACGGAGTTATCTCATTTTTGGTAGTGTAATAGTTTGTAGTTCCGGCAATCGCCATACAAGCGTTGTATTGCGTTGTTTTGTTTTGTCAGATGACAGTCGCCAGATAGTTAGTGTTTTATTGTTAGTTGTACCTTGTTACTCGAGTAAACATGGCTGGCGTAAGGCTTACATTTGATGAAAGGAAGTCTGTTTTAAAGCGGTATTTTAAGTACGAAAACATTAATGAGGTTCAACGGCAAAGGCGAAATGTGTATCAAACAGAGCCACCGACACGTTTAACGATTCGTCGCATTTGAGACAAATTTGAAGCCGAAGACTGTGTTAAAGAGATGTACACAAACAACGATCTGGACGACCTGAAACAGTAACAAGTCCATTTAACTCCCATCTTGAGTTACAACAATTCACTCGCTCACCACAGAAGTCTATGAGACAGTGTGACTTTCACCAAAAATGAGACAACTCCTTCAATTAGTTTGCAAGTTATGGACTGTTAACCAGTGGATACATTTTTTTGGACCACTCTGTATTTGTAAAATATCACAATGTCATTAGTTAAATAATATTTGTCGAGGAGAATATTTTAAAAGAAATGAAAGAAAAGCTTTATTGTGAAGTGCAAGCAAAACACTGGTATATACAAATATTAAGAGTTATGTTACTACATAATGGGTCGGATGTTTAGGGACGAGTGTCTGTGAACAAGTGGGGACTGGAACTAAAGCTGAGACATATGTGTATATGGGAAGGGTTGTTTCAGGAACTGGGAGGGATGTGGTCACTTACTTAAAAAATAACTAGAAACACCAGTGACTTCAATGAAGTCCCGAGGCAGGTATACACTAGAAGGGGCTTTTAGCCTTATATATAATATTAGGATTACAATATTCTTAGCATTATATAACTATTGACTTCTTTTTGTATTGGCGTTTAACATATCAATAAATAAATAACTGCTTGTTGAAACAAAGTTTTATACTTAATAACTTACAAATTATTTATTTATTAATAGCTTCAATGCAAAACTTAAACTATTCCTATAACCTTTTGTGTCCCTAGTTGGTGAATAAATTTGAATAAAACAGCCTTTACCGCTGGTGTGCTGGATCGTAAATTGAAGGATTTTTATAGAGTGAAGTTCTCGCTATGAAGTTATAGTGTATTTCCACTTCGTTTCATCACTTAATGGGAATTTATTGACGAAAGTGGGAAGAGGGAGTGGGATAAATGTTTCCATCCGCTACTGTGCTTTCCCAAGTGGAAGTTTCCAACAAGAAGAAACCTAGGTAGAATAACTGGGAGAATGGTGAATAGAAGGAGAGAGCTTGGGGGGGGGGGTCTGTGAACGACTTTGCGAGGTCTATCTGGAGTTGAGAAATTCATCACGGCCGTAAAGGGATCTCGAACTGCTTCCAACCCTCCTCTGTTCCGATGCCCAATAGAAAAATTTATCTTCACAGAGGGCTCCACCACTGCTGGCTCAAAATAGTTTCCACGTTTGTAAAAGTTCGAGGTATTTTATATTTAGCCTGGAGGAAGCAATGTTTTCACTTATTTGGCATTTAACAATGAAGGGATACTTGAAGGGTTTCTCAGTTTTTAAGAGTTCGTATCATTTATTTTATGTAAAAGGTGTCCCAGAATTAACGCAAGATTTGATTTTTTTATTGAATTATAAAGTAAATAGGATAGGGTTATTTACGGAATAACACATCGGGCAAATGGCCTCCACGACTTTGCTGGCACATACGCACTCTTTTGTCAAAATTTTCCATGACCATTTGGCATAAATGTGGTTGAATTTCCTCTTTTAATGCACGGGTGGGCTTGTTGACGTACACGTTTGACTTCAAATAACCCCATAAAAATAAATCTAAAAGTGTTAATTCACACGATCTAGGGGACCAATTCTGATCATCGAAACGAGAGAGTACACGACCTTAAATTGTTGTGTTAACTGAATATTGTTAGCATGGAGACCCAGATCTTTAGTGAGTATACGCTGTACAGAGCTTCTTGAAATTTGCAATTCTTGTTTACGGCGCCGAATTGATGTTCATGGATTTTCAACAACACTCTCACGCACTGCTTCGATATTGACATTTAAACAGCTTGTTTTTGGACGACCAGTGTGTTTAGTGTCTGCAACTGATCCAGTCTCCCTAAATTTTTCAATTAATCTCTTCACAGTTGATGAAGTCAAAACACTATTCCGACCATATTTTGTATGAAATTTTTGAACTGCGGCCACCAAACATTCATTATTTTTGAGATAATGTTCAACAATAATGACACGTTGTTGTATCGTGTAACGCTCCATTTTTACTAACCCTAAACTGTCAGCTGTCAAATTGTCTATTTTTAGGGTTGCCAGCACTTTACTGCACGGCGGCAAATTTTAATCTTGCGTTAATTCTGGGACACCCTTTATGTATGTCTGTATGCTTATAGAGGATTTTGTTAATCATTAGAGGGAATTAAATAAAGACAATTGAAATACATGAAAAAAACAATTAAAAACAATTATTCTTGTTAGCTCAGATGACGAACATTCTGTAGCTTTACTTTCGAACATGTAGGAAGAAATTGTCTTGTCATGACTGCAAATTTGTGTGTTATTTTTTTAACTGGGCATAAAAATTATCCAAAAACTTTTAAGAAGTATATTCAGAAATTAGGCTCTGTTTGTGTCGTGCTAGACATAAAAAGTTCTCAAGTTATATGTCACAACCTTGTATTGAAGTTGTTTTTAATGTTGTAATATTGTAAATATATTTTGCATTTTTAAATTATATTCTCTCTAAATGTCACACTTGATAATGGGTGTTATATCCACTGAAAGAACTGTTATTATTGTTAAATAAATTGTTGGTAGAGAGAGTGTCTTTACTTTTTAACGAAATCATTTGTTTTTAATATTTACGGTAAATAAGTCTGTATTTAAGAAATTCAAAGGGAATTCCTCAAGTTTGTTCGATATTGTTTCGCGAGTTCATTTATTACATTGATGGGTATCTTATTAATTCAATCTAATTCATTGAATTGACAACAATACAATACTGTAACAGGAAACTGTCATTGAAGTATGAGTTTTTGTATTTATTTCTCTTTGTAGCAGTTGTGACTAACTAGTTTATAATTTACTGTGGTTGAGAGGTTAGATACATATTTTCTTTTAACTAAGCACTAAATCCCTGATAATTATCGTACTTAAGATATTTGACAGTTACGTAAAAATGTTGGCTACGTTCAATGGTAGTCAGTAAGTGTTGAGTCAGTCATACGAGGTTACTTCGCCAGTACATAGGAAAGGTTTCTAGATACAGCAGAGGACGCCATTGTAGAACCGGAAGTCCGTATACATTAAAAATGGATATGCAGATGACGGGAAGGAAACTTTACGACCGACAATACACACACATAGATTTTCCTTCCCACGTCGACAGCTAAGTGCCCTCCATGGAAAGCAGACTCTCCCTGTTGCCTGATGTTATCTCAGCCATCTTGTGTCCAAATGGCTATTATGGTAAAAGTCAACATTTCCACATTTATTAACACAAAACTAGTCCTTCATTACAATTGAAAACGCTCGATCTAATGATGAATTGTTTCTTCATTAGGCCAAATATATGTATATTATTTAGATTAAGTTCAAGTCACCCGGCTAGTTCTTTTATTTGGCACCGATTTGATATGGAGTCCTATTGAAGGTCACGATGACTAGACATGAGTGTTGACTGCGGAAGTAGACTGTCCTGGACTGCGCGAGACTAAGACTGTTGTGGACTGTGACTGAGCAGATTCATACGACCTCTTCATTTGTCTATCATGTCTTTATTCCCACTAACTTTCTCTATAAGAAATAGTAGAATCACTTGGCTTCGTAGGAACGGTGTTTCCTAACCCACCGACGGCAAACCAAGCAACGGGTACAGGTCAGCGTTCTTCAACCTCTCGAAAGAGGTATGTTGGACCACTTTTCGCATGATCCCATTCTGGAAATGTTGGAGACATTTGACTGTATTGTCAGTCAAGCGGGTAAATAGCGGGGCACCGTACAGCAGAACTGGCCGGAGGACACATTTATAGATCATCAGTTTAAGACGAAGCGACAAGTTGGTTGAAGTTAGCATCCGCTAGTGAGTTTATCCGCCGGAGCCACAAAGTTTTTTGACCCGTGACACCACCATCCCTCCCGCATCGAGGGCAACAGGCAAAAAATAGGTTAAGAATTACTATGTAAGTTAGTTTTAAGTTGGATCAAAAAGGTGAGCCCCATCCCATCACCTTTATTAGTCAGTTTAGTCCAGTCACGTATAATGTGTACCATTATACTTATTTATTCCATTATATAAGTTTTATAAAATAACAAGACCCGTATATAGTGTAGCGAGGCTACATGAAATACAAAAATAATTTATGAATAGATTCGCCTGCGGATCTATAATTGTATATAATTTTCTGTAAATTTAAAGAGGCTAGCAAGGGGAAAAAACACACACAAAAAAAACACCCTTTCATAAATTTATTCAATGGCATTTCAATTGGCTAAGTGAACAGAAGTGCCCTGTGCTAGATAATTTAGAATGCATCAACTCCAGATATTTCTGTTTTATAACAGTTTACTCTTCATGCTGGTGATGTCACTGTTGGTGGTAATCGCCTCAACTCCGTTATGCTGGTAACTGCTGGAGCTGCGCAACCTTAAGTATCTCTATCATCACCGTCAAGTTTTGAATTTTCATTTATTATGTTTGCGATCATTGCTTTTTTTTTTTTTTTTTAATGGCAAAATTGGTGTTCGTTACCGCCTTGTTTAATATCTCCTTTTCTGAGTTGCTTGAAAATTTAAATATTTACCTGTAAAATATATGAAAACGAAATCACTGATGTAGATAGTGACACATTCCAGAGGTACTGACAGACATAAGTGTATCAAATACTTATAAAATTATTGCCAATAAAGTAATTCGTATTTTTTGATTTAATTTGTTAAACTGACTTAGTCACCGAAAATCTTCTTTTCAACATGTAAAGACAATTGAAAAAACCGAAAATGTTTTCGTACAAAAATATTATTTAAATCGGTAGTTTTATAATGAAGAATTTAGGGAAATGACGGAGTGCTAGTGGCTTGTGCTCCACCTCTGTCGCGGGTTGACCCGGTATTGCAGTACCTCCGGAAACGGCCCATATTTGTTTGGTTTATTGAATCAATTAAATTAGTTAATTGATTCCTGTTTATATTTATATGGGCCGTTCCCGGAGGTACTGCAATACCGGGTCAACCCACGACAGAGGTGGAGCAAGCCCCTAGCACTCCGTCATTTCCCAAAAATCAGTTTAATCTTCTGGACCCCCGATGGGAGTCGTACCAGAGATTAAGCTGATAAGAACAGATACTACACTTTCAATATAATGTTAAGATCAAGTAGAAGGGGTTTGAGCAGAACTGTATACCTTGACTTCCTGGAAGTCACTGATGGTTCCTGTTATTTTTAAGTAAGCAGCCTCATCCCTCCCTACTTCCCAGAATCTTATCCTTTTCTTATACATATATGTCTCAGCTTTAGCCCCAGACCCCACCCGTCCCTAGGCATTCCACCCAGAGTCTAGTAACGTAACTCTTAATATTTGTATATACCAGTGTTTTGATTGTACTTCATAATAAAGCTTTTTTTTCTTTTCTTTTAAAAGACTCTCCTCTGCAAAGATTATTTAACTGTCTTTTAAGTGACCGTTAAATTATAAGCAGCTTCTGAGCTTTTTCTTGAAAAAATATTAATGTTAGCGAAACACGAAGGCTCTGTTTTAAATGGAAAAAAACAAAACAAAGGCAATTAATAATGTGATTAATTAAATTTAACATATGAGTAACAATTGGTTCACGATTGTAATTTAAGCCAAGAGAGCATTAAAAGACGTAATAACCAGTATGGCAGTACATATCGCAGGCGGCGGGGCTACGTGCATTATTTGATCTCGGAGTGGCAAGCTGTTGCTTGATTTATTTCTCAGCGAGACTCTCGCACGCAACAGTGACTCCATGCGGCCGTCCTTTTTGTAACACGATTCTCGTTCCATTTTATTTCATTCTCTCGCACATTAACTTTTCCGAACCAAGTGTTTTTGTGGCATCTCTATCGTCGAATAGAAGGCATTGGTTCAATCCTGTACACACATGCAGTATGTTCCCCTCTTCATCTTCTGTAAATGACCCTAGACAGAAAAGGGTTATCGTAGTTATAAAATCTGCAGTGCTTGGTCCCTTCGTCAATTATATTTTTGTTGCTGAAAAATCTTAAAACTTTATTTGTTTTAAAACACAAATGAGCAATTATATATGGTTACAAGCTGAGAGCTCACTGGCGACTGAGCTCCTTAAGGAACCAACAACTATCTTTTGCCTAAGATGTATATGTGTAGGATAGCGATAACAGTAGGGACGAGGGTGGGTCTAGAAAAGTCGTGGGAGCCAATTATTTAGAATAGAGGTCTGGGAAGGGAAGATAAGTTAAGATAATTATAATAGGGCTGATTATTAAAAGTTATGAAACACAGTCCTTAGGGTGTTACTGATAATCATAGCATTTGTTAATTATAAGATTATATATATGTGACATAGCTGTCGTTGGCGAATAACTACGGTTTCTTTTATTATCTTAAAAATGGTTAGTGCATAATAAACTTCGTTAACTGTTTTTGATTTATTGCTGTTCCAAAAAGAGGGGATAAACTGGCGGAAAGTATTGCTACAAACATAACACTGCACTGTACACGACAATTTTCCAATAAACTAATGATAGATAAAACAAATTTAAACGGATTTCCTGAATAGTCGAATTCAAATAATATATTATAACTTTAACCGGGAGAAAGAAAAAAATCTGATATATATGTAGTACAGCTCCTATGTTAATGATAATATTCTTCATCCTATTCCATACTTAGATTAACCTATGAAGATGTTGAGACTAAGCTGGAGGATGATGTGCCCTCATGAGGCAAAGGCCAAGACAAAGGCCTTGTGGAGAACGATTAGTCATTCTCAGGCAAGGCTTCTGTCGAGAAGAGTACAATTCCTGCCCGTTAGCGGCACATCAGCCCTATTGTTATGTTAAATTAAAGGCCGGAGTATCTGTTAATTTAACCGCAGGCTTCTAAATACATCAAGGCATGAAGTCACTTTATTAATGTGCACTATGAACATTAATCTAATAATCCACTTTTTGACTCGACTACATCACTTTAACTCTTAATTAACAAGCATATCCAACAGCACTACCTTTAATTAACAAGCATATCCAACAGCACTAGCCTTAATTTGCAAGCATATCCAACAGCACTACCCTTAATTTGCAAGCATATCCAACAGCACTACCCTTAATTAACAAGCATATTCAACAGCACTATCCTTAATTAACAAGCATATCCAACAGCACTATCCTTAATTAACAAGCATATCCAACAGCACTATCCTTAATTAACAAGCATACCCAACAGCACTATCCTTAATTAACAAGCATATCCAACAGCACTATCCTTAATTAACAAGCATATCCAACAGCACTACCGCAGCGACCTTCCTACATGGTCCTGTGTTCAAGTATTTTCTTTTTTTATATCATTGATTTATATTGAATTGTTTTCTGAAAAATCAATCGCTAACGCACAGGTTTATGTTTCAGGGTCCAAGAGACGGACGGCTCCTTCTTCGAAAGCTATACGGCGGTGTCCTGGAAACTGGAGAACAGGAGGCTAAAAGCGATGCAGGAGTCTGGGGGGGAGACTGCGCCTGTGGGGCCCTCTGCTCTGGGGATCCGCCCCCCTGGCCCCCATCGCCTTCACCCCAAAGAGGTTGGTGACTGGTTAATGTCTGTAGTTATTAAGGTTAAAGAGTGTTTTTGTTGAATTTTTCCTTTGTATTTTATTTTTATTGTGTGTTTGTGGTTTTTTATGAATAAAGGAGAGAAAAGAATAACGCAAGGTGCGCTGACCGGTGCAATCCTATTTCAACGGATTACGCGCACCACAGACGACGTAACCCCATGAGCTCGCTTCACGTGCTTGGGGGGAAACCCCGTTTAAGGTTCACCGTTGAAGGGGGGGGGGAAGTTTAATGTCTTAATTAACAAGATATGATTCTAAATTGCTAAAATGTTAATCAAATATATCTATTGTTTCAATTTGAAAATCTTTATTTGAAGGAAATCACAATCTACCTTGAAAGAGCAGTGAGTAATTGTGATAAAATATGATATTCATACCAAACAATGCATCCGATCGGGATCCTCCTGAACAGCTGTAGAAATGTCATGTATTTGTGTATGGAGAATGAGTTGTGGAGCGGGCTACTCCTTTAACTCCATCACTGCTACGTGAAGGTTGCAAGAGCCGCAGACGCTCAGGACATCAGAAGAGAAACTTGACCGGTATCCAGTGCTCTCAGTTACGCAGGGTTCACAAAAACTCGGAAACGTTTCTGCTTCAAGGAAGGGCGATGCTAAAACTTACGTTTATAAGAAAGAAATCAATTCCTTTATATATTTTCGAAATTAATTTTGCGTTTACAGATTACAATAGAAACGATTTTGATCTTCACCTCGTCTTGGGAACTAAGAGAACACCTATTGAGTATATCTTTCCATACGTCCATCTATACACAATTATTCTTCGCTGCTAAATTCCTTCTTTATTAATTTCTTCTTTATTCTCTATAATGAAAATCTACTACTGTAGACGTATAAAAACAAAACAAAAACATAAGCCCTTGTTTGAAATTATAGCCTCTTATTTGGGGCTCGGCAAAAATAAAATAGTCAACTCCAGTCAAGTAGCTATTATTTTCCACTTCGCTTGTTGTCCCTTCGCCAAGAATGCGGGTTTCAATCTAGAGACGCGGTGATGGAAAATGCCCCTATCTCAATCACAGGGAGGGGAAAAAAAAAACTGAAGGGGAAAAGGGAGACTGACGGGGAAAAAGTGAGTTGCGGTAGAAAATCAATTAAAACCTCTGGCACCTTTGCGGCCTCCGTACTCGTAGCAATTAAGCTGAGCATTCATCCAATATTGTTTTTCCATATTTGTTTTTTCTTCTCAAAACTGTATAGTGGAAAAAACATCATTTAGTCCCCGTAACGATATAATAAATATTCATGTATGAATCGGTTTATGGATCGACTCCAGCTCTGTCTCTCTCTCTGTTGGCTCTGGTAACTGCTGCGGATTTGACAATTCAAGGGTGATGTTGATTCTCTAATCTTCTAATGACTACAGACCTTAAAATCATTTCATACCTGATCGTTTTTGTAATAGAATAGAAAAAAAAAAAGAATTCCGAGGCCGTTAAGTAGTCTTTTATAAATAATAATAAAGTACATTTAACGGATTCAGGTGAACAAAAAGAAATACTTCACCCCGAAAAAAAAATAAATTGTTAACCTCTTCAAGCATAAAACAAATGAAGGATTTTTGAAAAGTATCTAGTGCACAAGAAGGCTGAAAAAAACAATATGAAGAAGTCGGTAAAATACAACATTCAATTAAAGGAAAACCAGTTAAATAAATACATATATATATATATATATATATGTAAATATAATACTCCCTATAGGGTGTTTGACATTTGGAAAGCCCCGCTCCGTAAAGGGTTGAAGGGTTAACGCCAATTGAGGTTGATAGGTCGAAATGAATCATTACACGACCCCTTCGTTTCACAGATGCCGGAAATTTAGCCAGAAATGAAAATCCGAGAGACGAGAGGGGGACGAAAAAAAAGAATAATAATAAGAAAACAACCTACAGAGCAAATGGACCCCCGACCTTTTTTTGTAATTATCACTAAAAGCTTGGAAATTAAACTGAAATAATTTTTCTCTGGGGCTGGAGAGGGAAGTCATTTTTCTAAAATGTTATTTTAATAGTGAATGAGAGTTGAGTGTGATTGAAATTAAACAAGTAGTCCTTGCGTTGATTCCTGTCGTCAATCTTCACGTTTGATGCAGGTGCTCTACAGTCTGTTTTATATTTAACAAAAAAAATCGGATTTAACTCAACTTTAAAAACAATGCGTAAAGTGCGATCGACAGTTATATAATCCTAAGAATATTATAATGCTTAAAGTAGAAGGGGCTTGAGCAGAACTGTATACCTGCCTCGTGACTTCATGGAAGTCACTGATGGTTTCCTGTTACCTTTAAGTAAGCAACCGCATCCCTCCATGACCTCCCTACATCCCAGAATCTTATCCTTTTCTTATACATATATGTCTCAGCTTTAGCTCCCAGTCCCCAACACCCGACCCAGTATGTAGTAACATAACTCTTAATATTTGTATATCTCAATAGAAAATAAATTACTAATCTACAAAGTTATACTTAAGCCAATCTGGACATACGGAATAGAGCTATGGGGTACAGCAAAAAAGTTGAACATCAAGCGTATCCAATCTTTTCAATCAAGAGTCCTGAGAACAATGGTCGATTCCCCTTATTACGTCAGCAACAAAACCCTTCATAACGATCTTAATATACCGTACTTTCTTTAACTCATCCCTTCCAAGTTCACGAACTTCCATAGTAACCTATCCAACCACCCTAATCCCCTAGCACAGTCATTACACTGCACCACTCATCCCTATTATCCTCCTCGAAGACTGAAACGGCAGTGGCCTCGTGACCTGCTATAAATGCGTGACAGTTGGAGTCCTGGCAATGGACAGTTTCTTCAATCATGTCCTGAGCGTATGTGGCTCTCGCGCTTCTCGTCTGCCTCCATTCGCTTGCATCCGGTGACGCAGCTGACGGAGGAGTGTGGGGGACTTCCCAAGACTCCGCTTCATCATTCGCATGCGAGGGAGGTGACAACCATGAGGATTTGAGAGGTCTCTGGGCTGTTTCTATGAATGAGCGAATGAATGAAAATTGTAAATATGGCATGAATGAAAACATTTATCACAATTACTTATTGGCCAATAAGTATTAAGGCAGATTGTAATTTTATCATATTAAAGTTGTTTATAATAAAAATATTTGTATATACCAGTGTTTTTCTTGTACTTCATAATAAAGCTTTTCTTTATTTTCTTTTAAAAGAATCTCCTCTACAAAGATTGTTTAACTGATGACTGCTGAAACTATTTTAAATTAAATCCCACTCAAGATCCGGCATATCTATTTATAATAGATTTGATTCCCCGCTTAAATAACTAATAACAGTATTCCCATTGCTTACATCCTGTTCCATCAGTCAGGAAAATTGCAACTTTTTGATTTCATACATCAGGAGTAAATAAGACGGGAAATGTTCCAAAATATTTTAGCCGGCATGAAAGTGGTTATTAGATTCCCGTTTGTGAGAGCGGATTTTATTTTCATATGTTCTCACGAAGAAAAAAAATAAATTAAGTATCGTGACAATGTATCTACACTAGAAAACTATGATAACTTACATATAATCCTACTCTAAGCTGGATTACACAAAGCCGAAACAGTATTTTAACGTAACATTGTCCTTTACGGCGACTGTGGGCGATCCACTTTTCGCAATGCTTTCTTTCGTTATGATTTATGAGTTGTTCCAATCTCACATAGTTCGCTTTGTTCTCCCGCTGAACCGTACATGAATCTTTCCTCTTCCTGTTGCCCTGATAACTCCTCGTAGCTAAATTTAGAACACAGTGGAAACAAAATTATTTTTCTCGTGTCCTAGTTGTCTATTGGATTGGCATCATTGGCAAACATATCGCACATGCTCAACAGTTGGAGCTATGTGTATTAGTTGTATATATGTAAGACAATGATTTAGGGTGAACTGAAATCAATTTCTCTGTAAACAAAGAAAGCAATTTTATTCAATATATTTTATATTATGTCAATTATTCATATTATTTACACAATCTTACCTGTAAACAAAGAAACGACAGTTTATAATTATCACTTCTCTATTCACACTCTGATTACAACGTTAGTTACTTAATATAACCGGTCTGTATCCTCTTACGTTTAAGAATATTGCTGACAGATCCACTAGTGGTGGTCAATAGAAGCAGCGCCAATTCAAATTAAATAGAGTATACTTTCTTTACATCTCCCCTCTCTAAGGTGAAAATTGTTACAATTTTCAGTCGGTTAATATCGGAAGTAGTTTTTTCTATGTGAAAGAATCCAGTTTATTGCTTTCCTCTTCCGGTTTTTATTTTGTATATTAAATTTGACATCTTCTCTGTTTTTATAAAAGGGGCCAACTTTTAATTCATCTAATTTTTTCTATTTAATTTGTGACCATACTATATATATACTGTATCTCCTGCCTTAAATTCCCAATGTTTTCCAGTCTTATCAATATATTGTCTTGTAATATTCATGAGACTTTTTTGTTCTTTCTAAAGCTAATTTATTATCATTCATCCAGCTTTCTTTATTTTAGAATATTGCTGATAGCTCCATCTAGTGGTAGTCAGTAGAAGCAGCGTGGCATATTCAAATTAAAGAGAGTATACTTTCTTTACATATATATAGTTGTAGGACCATATATAGTGGTATGTCATACTTATTGTCATAGTTACTTGTTGGCGAACAGCAACAATCTACTATATATGGTTCATCATCTACTGTCATCTGTCTAGGAGTGTGATCGTAAAATCGTCTTTAGATACCCTAATTTAAATCACCTTAAAAAATAAAACCAATTTATTCTGGGGCAATCCCAGTCCGCTAACAATAAAAAATAAGTTCTAAAAAGCCACTTTTAATGATGGTAGTCGAAAAATTATTGCTCAACTCCCTTCTACTTAACAAAACACTTGTATATACAAATATTAAGAGTTACGTTACTACATACTGGGTGGAATGTTTGGTAACAAGTGTGGTCTGGGGCAAAATCTGAGACATATATGTATAAGAAAGGATAAGATTCTGGGAAGTAAGGAGGTCTTGGAGGGATGCGTTTGCTTACTTAAAAATAACAGGAACCATCAGTGTCTACCATAAAGTCACGAGGGAGGTATACAGTTCTGCTCAAGCCCCTTCTACTTTTAGCATTATATATAATATTAGCATTACAATATCCTTAGCATTATAAAACTATCGATGACTCGACTCTTTGTTCGG
Organism: Acanthosoma haemorrhoidale; assembly: GCA_930367205.1. NCBI lineage: Eukaryota > Metazoa > Arthropoda > Insecta > Hemiptera > Acanthosomatidae > Acanthosoma > Acanthosoma haemorrhoidale. The sequence continues at coordinate 119,017,858 of OV884013.1, read as the reverse complement.
GAACTTCCTCGTGCTCAGGAGAGGATGTCGCATGACATTGTCGTTGTAGTAGGTAGCAGCTTCTTTGTCATGACAACTGTACTTCTTAAGTTTATGTAGTAGTTGCAAAATTATTTCCAGTACATAAATAAGGTTTTCCAATCTGTGCAGTGAATCAATTGGCTTTGCTGATATTCGTTTTTCAAACCTCTTATTAATAGATTTTCTTAATAATACTTTGAGCTACGGTAGAACGGAGGGAAATTGGAAATGCCGGGGTAAAAAGAGCGTAAGACGAGGAACTAGTAAAGTCTTTTTTTTATCAACAAATATATAAAAAAAAAATATTATGTTTTACTTGTGTGAGGTTTCAGGTAAATAAAAGCTTCGAAGAATTGGCGGGCGATGAATATTAATGGCAAAACATTTGTGACCGGGACAAATAAAGGACGGTCGAAGGAGGCAGATCTGTGAGAAGGGAAATGCAGCTACGATCTAGGATTGCGAGATTCGATGGCTGATTTGAGTTGGAAGAGGTTTTTTAGTCATGACACTACTGAAGAGGAGATATCCGAAGAAATATTGGCGAACTGCAGTCTGTAAATCCGAGTATAAATCTTAGGATAGAATTTATTCGACGAAAAGGATTATTTTACGGGCTAATATTGAAGGAATAACTTTTTTATTACACTACTTTTGCAGTCATATCTCGGAGCGGAAAGTTACAATCACGTCATAATGCGCACCCTCACTGGCAATGTTCGTAACGTAATCTATAGGGTGTCCCAGAATTAACACAAGATTTGATTTAAATAGAAAACACAGTATTGAGTATTTTTGTGGTTATTTTTTTTTATTGAATTATAAAGTATATAGAATTGGCTGGCACATACGCATTCTTTTGTCGAAATTTTCCATGACCATTTGGCATAAATGTGGTTGAATTTCTTTGATGCAGCGTTGAATTTCCTCTTTTAATGCACGGGTGGATGTGGGCTTGTCGACATACACCTTTGACTTCAAATAACCCTATAAAAAGAAATCTAAAGGTGTTAAATCTCACGATCTAGGGGGCAATTCTCATCACCGAAACGAGAGAGTCCACGACCTGGAAAGGTCTCATGCAGTATTTGAATTATTTCATAGGCTGTATGGCATGTGGCACCATCTTGTTGAAACCACATATTTGCCACCTCAAAGTGTGTTTACGACGCCGAATTGATGTTCCTGGATTTTCAACAACACTCTCACGCACTTCTTCAATATTGACATTTGAACGGCTTGTTTTTGGACGACGAGTGTGTTTAGTGTCTCCAACTGATCCAGCCTCCCTACATTTTTCAATTAATCTCTTTACAGTTGATGAAGTCAAAACACTATTCCGACCATATTTTGTATGAAATTTTCTTACTGCGGCCGCCAAACGTTCATTAGTTTTGAGGTAATGTTCAACAATAAAGACACGTTGTTCTATCGTGTAACGCTCCATTTTTACTAACCCTAAACTGTCAGCTGTCAAATTGTTTTTTTTTAGGGTTGCCAGCACTTCACTGCACAAATGGCGGCAAATTCAAATGTTGCGTTAATTCTGGGACACCCTGTATTTATTTTTCGTTTAGATCTAGCCAAATACATTTTAGCCACTTTATAAAAACACAGTAGCATCTTTTTCGGATGATACATTGCTGAAAAGAGCTGACCCGGGAAATAATATGAGAGAATGACGAACAAGCATGATGATATGAACAGTCGGCCCGAGGCCAGGACTCCCGCTATCTGAGTGGCAGTGGAGTACTTCCGTCTGTACACAGGCCCTTGAGAGGCCCTCGACTGTCGCCTCGCTGTAGCCAAGCTTATCTTGAACATTTCAGGGCGAACCTAGCTCCGCTATATTATAGGGAGAATGTAACCGGTAAGAAACAATGGACAATTGCTATTTCATATTGAAGCATTTTATGCGTGTTTGTATCTTTGTAAAGGGTGTTCCAGAATTAACGCAAGATTTGAATTTTCCACCATTTGTGCAGTAAAGTGCAGCAAACCTCAAAAAAACAATTTGACTGCAGACAGTTTAGGGTTAGTAAAAATGGAGCTTTACACGATAGAACAACGTGTCTTTATTGTTGAACATTGTCTCAAAAATAATGAAAGTTTGGCGGCCGCAGTTCGAAAATTTCATACAAAATATGGTCGGAATAGTGTTTCACTTCATCAGCTGTGAAGACATTAATTGAAAAATTTAGGGAGACTGGATCAGTTGGAGACTGTAAACACACTGGTCATCCAAAAACAAGCTGTTCAAATGTCAATATCGAAGCAGTGCGTGAGAGTGTTGTTGAAAATCCATAACACAGTTCTTTGTGCCGAAATTAGGTGATATTGATGTGGCCAATATGTGGTTTCAACAAGATGCTGCCAAATGCCATACAGTCCAGGAAATAATTCAAATACTGCATGAGACATTTCCTAGGTCGTGTACTGTCTCGTTTCGGTGATCAGAATTGACCCCCTAGATCGTGTGATTTAACACCTTTAGATTTCCTCTTACGGGGTTATTTGAAGTCAAAGGTGTATGTCAACAAGCCCACATCCACCCGTGCATTAAAAGAGAAAATTTAACCACATTTATGCCAAATGGTCATGGAAAATTTCGAAAAAAGAGTGCATATGTGCCAGCAAAGTCGTGGAGGCCATTTGCCCGATGTGTTATTCCATAAATAATCCTATCCTATTTACTTTATAATCCAATAAAAAATAACAACAAAAATACTAAAAACTGTGTTTTCTTCTTAAATCAATTCTTGCGTTAATTCTGGGACAACATTTATAAGTTTTATTCGTTTAAAATAATTTGTCTGAAATGATGACCATTCAGATGTTTTTAAAACTAAAACGGACTTGTAAAATATGAGAAATCGGCTAAATTAGTTTATAATGCTCCTAGATATGGTATCATATTGAAGAGAAGCTAGTTTTTTTACAATGTTCAGATCATACTAACCGTCTATTATATTAAAATAAAAATGTTTTCTCTGAAAGCAGTAACACTGTGTCTGCCTGCATGCTATGCAGTTCTAGCAATTGTGACCTGTTTGATCTTTAACCATGAAGTGTTTATTAGACATTTAATTTGATTATTGGACCATATGACAAACACAAGGGAAGTCTACTGACCAATTAATCACTTTGTTATACAAAGGCGAATGATATATTTCTGTCATGTAGAGTGGGGTATCACACTAAAGATCTCGTTGTCAAACAATATGTTTTTGAACTGTAATTAATGTAAGTCATTAAAATCTTGTATGTGAGTTTGTCAGAGGCAAGAGATTATTCATGGTAGATCCAGATAATTAATTATCGTGTAATGAAAAATTATTTCATCACTAGTATATTGTGTAAGGTTGGGGTCTTGTTAAAGAAACTGATTTTGAATTTGTATGTTTAGACAAATAGTTCGATAAAATTTAGGTAATTGATCTATAGGGATTTTATTAATTAACAAACTGAAAATTTCCTGACTCATTGCAATGTTCCTGCTCCTTTTGACCTGCCACAGTCCTCTGGAACCCTATTCCCATCGATATTGGGTATATTGGTAACTATCCCAGTCTTTAAATCTAAATTTTTTCGAAGATCATGAAATCTTTAGTAAAAGGCTTTTAGTGTTTATAGCACTAGCATCAATCCCACCAGAGCCCTGAAATTCGCCGAGAAACTCGATGCCGTCCACATTAAAGTCAACCCGGCCAAGACGCAAGGAATTATATTCAGCTATAAATCCGTAAGAAATAATCTCCCGAAATCCTTCGTCTTAGACGGCAAAGAGTGCCCTGTAAGCAACAAGCTATGCTACCTTGGGATTACCCTCGGTAGACACTTGTCGTTCACAAAACATCTTGGCAAGAAGTTAAAGAGTGTCAGGAAGAAATTCTTCAGCCTCGGACACCTACTTCACAGCCCGGCTTTAACGGTACGCCTCAAGCTGCTGATATACCAGAGCGTCCTAAGACCTGCTTTGATGTACGGGACCCCTCTCTTCAGGTATCTGACTCCTAACACTCTCAAAACGCTCCAGCAATTTCAGAACAGAGTTCTCCGCACCTCCCTCAAACATACCCCGCTCGACCGAATGAAGGCAGACGAGATGCATAAAAAATTTGAAGTGCTCACCATTCAAGATTTCATCAAGAGAAGGCACATCAAATTTTTCGACTCACTCCGACACAGCCACAACCCACTATTCTCCGACCTTCAACCACCACCAATGCCCGTCAGATGGAAGCACTGCTGGACCGCCGAAGCCTGGAGACAGATGGACGTGATCGAACCCTAGCCCCCTGACGGAGACTGAAGATCTACACACAGCCGAGAGATCGAGGCCGATCTCCGAAGTTTTTTTTTTTTTTTTTTTTTCTTTCAAAACCTCTTTATTGATAATATATATACAATGACAAAAATAAATAAATAAATTTGGAATTACAGTTGTCTCCTCGTGCTGTATTCGCAGATGCATATTAAGGAGTGCATAAAATATAATACTTTCAGATTGTTGTTAATAAGTCCAATACACATACAATCACTAGGTGATGAGGCTCACCTTCAGCTTGCGACCGTGGAAAACACTAACACTAAAACCTAAACCTAGAACCTAAGACTAAAGCGTTCCAGCCGCGACAGCGTCCTGCCATCGATGGGGGAACGGAGCGGGGGTTATCGTGTTAAACACCGGGTTTGTCAAATCCGAAGCTACAAGACCCCATCTACCTGTTTAAGCAGGGTCGACCTTCCGGCCGATAGGCCGACTTATTTTAGGCCCCTGCCCACCTCCTTTAGGCAATCCACACCCTATATCCTTCTCATACATCCTTCAAATGGGGGACTCCCCTCAGTGAAAGGCACTCATTAGCCCAAAATAATTTTCCTTTATTTTTCCCACATCATATTTTTATAAGTTTATAAGAGCTAAGGGTAAAAAAAAAATAAAAAAAAAATATGAAATTTTATACTTTAACTATATTTTAACCTATCCAACCACCCTAATACCCTAGTACAAACTCATCACCCCTCTTCCTATAATCGTCCTCGTGACCTGCTATAAAAGCGTGACAATGGGAATCTTGGCAATGACCAGTTTCTCCAATTATGTCCTGATCGTCTGTGGCTCTCGCGCTCTTGGTCAGCCTCCACTTGCTCGTATTCGGCGACGCGGCTGATGGATGAGCGTGGGTCTCCCAAGGGTCTGCTTTCTTTTTCGCATTGAAGGGGGGGGGGGGTGACAACCATGTGGATTTGGGAGGTCTCTGGCCTGTTTGTAAATACTGTATGAATGAAAACATTGATTTCAATTACTTATTGCCCGAAAAGGCAGATTGTAATTTTATCATACTAAAGATCTTGTAGTTGTAAATGCAGGCTTTACCAGGCTATTTTCTAGCTCCAACTTAAAGTTCACAATTCGCCATGATTGTTTTTATTTCTATTTCATTTTATATTTTTGTTCGTTCCAACTTTTCTCACTCTTTCCCCCCTTGTAAAAATTTTCTTTCTATTTTCCTCCTCTGCTTGCAATGGTTTGTTTCCCAACCTTTTACTGTTGGCTCTTTGTATTAATCACATGTGTACACGAACCCTTTATTACTTACAAGTTTATAAAATCTGTGTAGAAATGTCTAAACTCTTCCCTTTTTTCGTTTGATTATTAAATTGTGAGCAAACTTTAGTAGATAAAATAGCCTAACAGTGGAATTTTCCATGTAAATACGCCAGCAGACAAGGAAAGGGTTGACGCTGTGATGGAAGTGGGCTACCATCCCTAATACCCTGGCCGGTGTAGCCGCAGGTATTATTTCCTGTGGAGGCTCCAGTGTTCATATCCTGGGCAAATATTGTCCAGCCAGGCTCCAGAAATTAGCGAGGCAAAGTTTACCATTCTGTATTAGGTGCCAACAATGGGCGACGGTGTCGCTAATTCAAACATGGTTTGATGCCATCCTGGAAAGGATTTGAGACTCCCTCCTGTCCTTTCATACCTCTAAGGCATTAGTGACTAAGGCTCCATTAGTATCACCGCGGAGATAAATTGTCTCTCTGCGCGTTCATTAGTTCTCGCATTTGAGCCATCAGTTTTTATTAAAATTTAATTTACTTAAGGTAACATTTGAACACATTTTGAAAATAAAACTTAATCTTAATATACAAATACCTTGATATTGTACTGTGATATTGCAAAAATCTTCGAAATTATAATAGATGTGTAATTAATAATTATTTAACAGGAAGTAATAAACAAATATAGTTAGAGCAAACAATATTTATATAATTTTTCTTTTAAGAGCAGAATATTCTTCTGAAATATTGAAAATTCTTTATTGTGCTAAAATTACAATATGTCTTATTGGGAAATAAGTAATTGTGATAAATGTTCTCATTCATACAATATTTACAAAGAGCCCAGAGACCTCCCAAATCCACATGGTTGTCACCTCCCTCGCATGCGAAAGAGGAAGCGGAGTCGAGTCCCGAACGCTCCTCCGGCAGCTGTGTCACAGGATAAGAGCCTGTGGAAGCTGGCCAAGAGCGTGAGAGCCACAGACGCTCAGGACATGATTTGAGAAGCTGGCCATTGTCACGCACTCCCACAGTCACGCATTTATAGCAGGTCACGAGGCCACTGCCGTTTCTGAGCATTTTTACTTTGAGGAGGATTATAGGGATGAGTGGTGCAGTGCAATGACTGCTAGGGAATTAGGGTGGTTGGATAGGTTAGAATCTTCTTCTATCAATATAACTATAACTCATCATTTAAAACACTCAGCTGTACCTACATATCTCATATTCAGTAATTCGTCATCATTGACATCTGAAGAGCAACCAGATAGGAGACTCCTCTTTAAACCAAAGAACTTCCCTTTACTTTCCACCTAGCAAATTTTGGTTCGGCTGCCGCCTTCGGACTAATTTTTTTTTTTTTTCCTGTAGTGGCTTAAAATACCAAGAATCTCATTTTTGGTCTTTATTAGAAAATAATAGTTATTGAAACGCAATGACAGTTTGTGTACGTAATTGAATTTAAGATTAGCAAATGTTAACCTTGATATGACTTTTTGAAAAAAAAAAAAGATTTAATGAGTTATTTTAAAGTCAAAAATATTTTAATGCCCCATGAGTTTTCTAGAAACCGTATTATTTTTCCCTTTTATTTTCTATTTTCGCTATTATTTTTATTACGTCAGGTGATCTATTAGAGAAATGTTAAATACCTAGTCTACTATTGTAACATAATCATGTAATATGCAGTAAACATCAATGGAAATGTATTCGGTTGATCGAATGTTTGTAGGATCGATCATGGGCTCAATTTCTCTAGTATGTAAAGTAAAATATATCTTTAAAATAATAAAGAGTGAAGCATACACAGTTATTATAAGATGCACCACTAATAGACGAACCGATAAATCCCACACTATTCAGTTAGTGATGGATAGGAGTGGATGGGCCCGTTAGTAACATATATGAATCATGTGTAATATACAAATATATAAAGGGTGTTCCAGAATTAACACAAGATTTGATTTAAAAAGAAAATACAGTTTTTAATATTTTTTTATTAAATCATAAAGTAAGTAGGATAGGGTTATTTATGGAATAACACATCGGGAAAATGGCCTCCACGACTTTGCTGGCACATACGCACTCTTTTGTCGAAATTTTCCATGACCATTTATCATAAATGTGGTTGAATTTCGTTGATGCAGCGTTGAATTTCCTCTTTTAATACACGGGTGGATGTGGGCTTGTTGGCATACACGTTTGATTTTAAATAACCCAATAAAAATAAATCTAAAGGTGTTAAATCACACGATCTAGGGGGCCAATTCTGGTCACCGAAACGAGAGAGTACACGACCTGGAATGTCGTGAATGTTTCTTGCAGTATTTGAATTGTTTCATGGACTGTATGGCATGTGGCACCATCTTGTTGAAACCACATATTGGCCACATCAATATCATCCAATTTCGGCACAAAGAACTGTGTTATCATGTCGCGATATCGAGCACCAGTAACAGTCACTGTTTGATCAGCCTCATTTTACACTCTCACGCACTGCTTGGATATTGGCATTTGAACGGCTTGTTTTTGGACGACCAGTGTGTTTAGTGTCTCCAACTGATCCATTCTCCCTAAGTTTTTCAATTAATCTCTTCGCAGTTGATGCGGTCAAAACACTATTCCGACCATATTTTGTACGAAATGTTTAACAATAAAGACAGGTTGTTCTATCGTGTAACGCTCCATTTTTACTAACTCTAAACTGTCAGCTGTCAAATTGTTTTTTGTTTTTTTTTGTGTTGCCAGCACTTTACTGCACAAATTGTGGCAAATTCAAATCTTGCGTTAATTCGGGGACACCCTTTATTATGATTTAATGGTACGCGATAAACATAAGTAATCCTAATAACGTCTTGTAGACCGACCAAAAAAAAAGTGTAGCTACAAAGTTGAATAATGAGTTTTTCCTTCTAGTCCTTCTAGTCCTGTTGCATAAGTCGAAAAGTCCCCTCAGAATTTATAACCCCCCCCCTCCTGAGTCCAACATCTCACGTTCCAACATATAATCCCCACAAAGTTGTGGGCGGATAAAGTTTTACCTCCGAACTAAGTCTTGAACTCCCGCTTCACGAACCACCACTCATCTCTCACGCGTTCTCTTATCAGCAGTTTCCGCTCCAATTAACGTTTTCCTAAATAATTATAAAATAAAATTGTCAGATTTGCGTTTAGTCTTTCTTTATAGTCGCTGGCTTTCTCAGTAGCCTAATGACTAGGTCTAGCTAGAGCTGAGTTATGGTTTTGAAAATGAATTGCAGCATAAAAAAAAAAAAAATTAATAAATCAAATTTTCTGTTCTACTATCTTTACATCTGAACGGAGCCATAAAAAAAAAAAATAGGAGAAAAAATACAAGAACATATATACATATATATGAATATAATTACATATTATAATTTAATGATAGACATAATAAATCCTAATAAGATCGTGTAGGCCGACCAAATAAAACTGTATTTACTTATGACTCCTTACATAGGACAGCTGCTGGACCGATTGTCGAAACTTTACTATAATCATTTCATCAGGTACGCGTCGAACTCTAGAAAATAGGGGTCTGTCTTTGGAGGGGGAGAGAGTTGAATTTCTTTATCGTGTCTACGCAATCGTGTCTACGCAACACTATCTTAGAATATATAAATTCAATTATACCAAACAAAAAAAATATTTAGTCAATGAAGCAAAGTAAAATAAATTTTTTTTTCCTTAGCTCTCAAATTTTTAAGATTATGGATAAGGGAAAAATAAAGGAATTAATTGAGGTGAGCGGATCCTTTTACTAGGAGTACCTGTTTGAAGGTGAAGTGAGGGAATTAAGGAATGTGGGAAGCCTCGGTAGAGGTGGAAATTTTGCGGTGCAGTGGTGAGAGTCCACTGAAGGCTGAGCCTAGAGTCTCTCTAGGCATGTAGTGCAAGCTCAGTCAGTTCGATAGCAGTGATGGGTGCCCGTCAGAGGCTTGTTGGTTGGCCAAGGGCCGTAATGTTCACCATTTGGTCTGCTTTCCCAGATCTAGAGATTTGCCATCTTGCCGGTAGTGGTGGTCAGGTCTTGGAATAGGGGGTTTTGGCAACGTTTCGTCGAGTTGAAGAATTTGATGTGTTTTCTTCTGATGGCTTCGGTGGTGGTGGGGACCTCGAAATTTTCGGGAGCCTTCATGTCACGAAAAGGGGTATGCCATAGTGCCGTGTGCAGGATGTTGTTCTGGAAGCTCTGAAGTCGAGTTATTGTGCTGGTGTGGAGAAAACGGAAAAGCGGCGTCCCAAACAGTAGAGCTGGCCTCAAGACGCTCTTATATATGAGCAGTTTCAGCCGAAGGGGTATAGCCGGGCTTGTGATGAGATGCTGGGGAGAGTAGTAAGTCCTACGTACTCTTTTCAGCTTCTTCTGCACGTGTGTGCCGAACCTCATGTGTCTGCCTAGGTTGATGCCCAGGTAGCAGATGCTGTTGGCAAGTTTGCAATCAGTCCCGTCTATGTTGAAGCTGGGTGGAAGCTTTCTTTTCCCATGCTGGAACGAGAAAACGATCCCTTGCGTCTTGGCTGGGTTTACCTCAATGTGGACAGCTCGTAGCCTATTACCTGACTGGAGCCCTCTGCAGGCTTTAGAGCTTTCGCTTGGTTGAGGCTGGTGCTGTAGACCCCTATATCGTCCGCATATGCCGCTACCTCACAGTTGGAGTATGATGCTCATACTATGTGCGCGGTGTATATGTTGAAGAGTAGAGGTCCCAGCACCGACCCTTGGGGAACTCTGACGATGAAATCTCTTGTTTTGGTCGATATGGCTCCTATTCGCACAGAAAAGGTTCTGCCTGCGAGATAGGAAGCCATTATGATCTGTCGTTGCGCAGGAAATTCGTGCTCGTTCAGGCGTCGTATGAGTGTGTGATGATCTTCCTCGCCTACGAAAGAGGAAGCGGAGTCTTGGATAGTACTAAAAAAATTAAAAATAAATACAAGTATTCCACTAAATAAATTGATAGCTGTATCATTATAAAAGATGTATGTATAATAGGATACATTATTAAATAGTTGCCAAGCTTGCAAGTAACCGCCTCGTGGTATTGATTTCTAAGTTCTTTGTAGCCTGTGCAACATGAACTTGCTGAAGCACATTTATGTAACATCCTTCTCTATTTTCACTGCCCTACTTAGGGCACAATACGAATTGAGCACCTTCCAACTATCAAAGTCCCATTAGACATCTGAGGACATAGTAACTCAAAACTCACATGTAAGGGCTCACATGAATTATTCAGAGATAGAATCTAAGAGCGTAAATAATTCAACAATATTAATAGTAGATTCCTTACTCTAGGATGTCACTCCTCAAATAAGGTGTTATTTTTCATTAAGTCCAGTCTGTAGACATTTCTTCCTTTGATTTATTAATCTGTGTATTTGATTGTTGAACAATTAATAAAACACAAATATACTGTTGAAGTAAACCGCTCGTTTTCTACCACTACCACAACCACAATTGTTATATATGTTTATTAAATCTGCCAAAAGTTTTTTTGGTTTTTTTTGTACAACATATATTGCAGATTAATCACGGTATCGCAATCATAGATGTGATTTCTTTCTCGATTGTATTGAGGCTATTACGTTTTTATTACACAGTAGTTACTAAAATTTAATTACCATACAAAATATGAAAAAGTTACTGGTTGATTTTTTTTTTTATTTATTGTGCTAAAATTACAATCTGCCTTATTAGGCAATAAGTAATTAAAATAAATGCTCTCATTCACACCATATTTACAATTCATCATTCACTCGCTCATTCATACAATATTTACAGACACCCCGGAGGCATCCCAAATCCACATGTTTGTCACTTCCCTGGCATACGAAAGAGGAAGCGGAGTCTTGGGAAGTCCCCCACTCTCCTCCGTCAGCCGCGTCACCGGATACGAGCAAGTGGATGTTGACCAAGAGCGCGTGAGCCACAGACGCTCAGGACATGATTGGAGGCCACTGCTGTTTCAGTCTCCGAGGAGGATTATAGGGATGAGTGGTGGAGTGCAATGACTGTGCTAAGGGATTAGGGTGGTTGGAAAGGCTACTGTGGATTTTCATAAACTTGGAAGGGATGAGTTCAAGAATGTAGGGTATATTAAGATCTTTATGAAGGGTTTTGTTGCTGAAGTAATAAGGGGCATTTACTAATGTTCTCAGGACTTTTGATTGAAAGGATTGGATACGCTTTATTTTCGACGTTTTTGCTGTCCCCCATAGCTCTATTCCGTATGTCCAGATTGGCTTAAGTACTGGTTGAGTTAATGTTGCGAATACTACGTTGCTGACAGTTTTAATGAATTTATGTAATTATAATTTTAATAGAATTTAATTTACATATACATATATTAATTAATTAAATATTAATCAGCAACAAAGATGGAGGCTGTGTAACAATGTTATACAACTGAATTAATATGAGCTCTTTAGCCTTCATCTCTACTGCCAATTGAATTGTGAAGGAATTGATTGAGAATTGAAATGATACTGATCAGTTTATATTTTTACTATATGTATAGAATTTCCGTTTACTGTTTTATTCGGTACTTTAGTCATTGTTTATTGGCAGTTCCTTGAGTAGCCGGTTCGTTTGATGTTTCCTTTATGCTGTCCATACAAATCTTTTTCCTTCGTTGAGTTTCCGGCCTGAATCCTGGTTATGCCTTTAATATACCTCGCTTACAATCCCACTAACATGTTATTATAACTTTTCTATGATCATAAAATGAAATAACCGTTCAACATTGATACAGGAGCCTTCTATTTAGCTCCTACCAGCTATTTAGCTCCTGCCAGCTATTTAGCTCCTGCCAGCTATTTAGCTCCTGCCAGCTATTTAGCTCCTGCCAGCTATTTAGCTCCTGCCAGCTATTTAGCTCCTGCCAGCTATTTAGCTCCTACCAGCTATTTAGCTCCTGCCAGCTATTTAGCTCCTGCCAGCTATTTAGCTCCTGCCAGCTATTTAGCTCCTACCAGCTATTTAGCTCCTGCCAGCTATTTAGCTCCTGCCAGCTATTTAGCTCCTGCCAGCTATTTAGCTGCTACCAGCTATTTAGCTCCTGCCAGCTATTTAGCTCCTACCAGCTATTTAGCTCCTTCCAGCTATTTAGCTCCTGCCAGCTATTTAGCTCCTTCCAGCTATTTAGCTCCTGCCAGCTATTTAGCTCCTGCCAGCTATTTAGCTCCTGCCAGCTATTTAGCTCCTGCCAGCTATTTAGCTCCTGCCAGCTATTTAGCTCCTGCCAGCTATTTAGCTTCTGCCAGCCTATTAGCCAAAAGCAAGATCACATGTCCACTCCTGGACTTGTTTGGCCACCGGAACCCTTGGGAGCCACGTTGCGTCGTTGAAACAGCCGAGGGGTCCGCTTGCACCTGCGTCTTGTGAGAACCTCCTGTCAGCGGACCGGAAAACCGTGTTATGATTAGGATCGCCATGCCTTGGATCTCATCTCGAATATTCAAACCGCTGGCAGATTTAAACTCTATTTTATGAAATTAAACATGTTTAGCTAAGATTACTAATGGTTTTACATTCATGTCTTACCTATGCCCAACGGGTATGTAAAGCTTCATGTCTCCAGCTCAAGCAACAGATGACTTACACAGACCAGAATAGACAGGTAGACTCCTGGCGAACGAAAAATATTTATTGTTATGTTGGCCCCATTATTCTAGATAACTACTTAAGGTATAGGTTACCTAAGTAAAAATTCGAATCGTGAGCTCTGAATGAATTCCCTTGCCTCGATTTAACCTTCTCAATATGAATACGAGAGGTTGTCCAAAGAGACTTTTGGAAAAATCATGCCAGGTCAGCCGAGAGCCCCTGTGATATTTAGATTTGAGTATACTAATCTTGCCAGTAATTTTTTGTTTGGTTGATAATTATTTAGAATCGTAAGGATTTTGAAAATAGAAAAAAAAATCAGTGAAACCCTCAAAACAGTTTATAACAAATAAATAAAAGGAAGTGGTTATTTTGGGTAGTATGAGTTAATAACCGGCTCCAGCTGAGCAAACTCCCTTTGATCCTCGAATGCCTTCATTACCCCTGCAAATCCCCGGACAATGCCAGGTAGGGCACTGCGGATAATCCCTAAGGGTTCCTCTCCCTTTAAGGGATATAGCTCTTGATTCCTTTGCGTCTGACCCCTTTCATTTAATTGACCCTCGTCGTTGGATCTCCGCTCATTGAGGCTCCCGTATTCTATATGTGATGGAGGGATCACCTTGTTCCGTTTATGTCAGCTGTGCACCCGCATTCAACTTGAACTGTCTATCGCCTCTAAGCATAAATGTCCTTTAGAGTTTTATACAAAGGGTGTCTCAGAACTAACGCAAGATTTGACAAACAACAAAAACAATTTGACAGCAGACAGTTTAGGGTTAGTAAAAATGGAGCGTTACACGATAGAACATCGTGTCTTCATTGTTGAACATTATCTCAAAAATAAAGAAAGTTTGGTGGCCGCAGTTCGGAAATTTCATACAAAATATGGTCGTCGTGTTTTGACTTCATCAACTGTGAAGACATTAATTGAAAAATTTAGGGTGACTACTGATCCAGTCATCAGGAGATACTAAACACACTGGTCGTCCAAAAACAAGCCCTTTATATGTAAAAAATTGAAAATACAGGAGCATCGATTCGACGTCGTAAACACAGTTCTTTGTGCCGAAATTGGATGATATTGATGTGGCTAATATGTGGTTTCAACAAGATGTTGCCACATGCCATAGAGCCCGTGAAACAATTTAAATACTGCATGAGACATTTCCAGATCGTGTACTCTCTCGTTTCGGTGATCAGAATTGGCCCCCTAGATCGTGTGATTTAACACCTTTAGATTTATTTTTATGGGGTTGTTTGAAGTGAAAGGTGTATGTCAACAAGCCCACATCCACCCATGCATTAAAAGAGGAAATTGAACGCTGCATCAAAGAAATTCAACGCTGCATCAAAGAAATTCAACCACATTTATACTAAATGGTCATGGAAAATTTCGACAAAAGAGTGCGCATGCGCCAGCAAAGTCGTGGAGGCCATTTGCCTGATGTGTTATTCCATAAATAACTCTATCCTATTTACTTTATAATTTAATAAAAAAATAACAACAAAAATACTAAAACCTTAAATCAAATCTTGCGTTAATTCTAGGACACCCTTTATTAGCCTAATTATTTTTTAAAATATATAAACGACCTACATTTGTGCTTCAACCATCAAAAATAATAATATTAATCAATTTACAATTATTTTTTGGTTACAATTTTGAATTCACTAATAGTATACAGCGTCTGAAAACTACGATATTCTCTGGAACAAAGAGCGAGATTTTGTGCACCATAAAGTTATCTATCAGTAGCTACCATATGTTAGCGTACCCTTCTTTCTAATGCTTTCTGTGTGCAGACAAGTTAAAAAAGGCAGATGAGGGAATGTTTCTTTGTTTACTTGGGGGTGAAAAAAAAAGTTGGTTTTAAAAACATATAAGCTGTAATATTTGTGTTTTTCGCCTAAAATAATGATATTGTTAAAAAATTCAATTCAAATTAACAATCTATTCTCAATAATTACGTTCGATAAATCTTGATCAGTGGGGGGGGGGTACCCTGCAGGGCTAGAAGGGACGTATTGGTCAGTGGGGGTACCCTGCAGGGCTAGAAGGGACGTATTGGTCAGTGGGGGTACCCTGCAGGGCTAGAAGGGACGTATTGGTCAGTGGGGGTACCCTGCAGGGCTAGAAGGGACGTATTGGTCAGTGGGGGTACCCTGCAGGGCTAGAAGGGACGTATTGGTCAGTGGGGGTACCCTGCAGGGCTAGAAGGGACGTATTGGTCAGTGGGGGTACCCTGCAGGGCTAGAAGGGACGTATTGGTCAGTGGGGGTACCCTGCAGGGCTAGAAGGGACGTATTGGTCAGTGGGGGTACCCTGCAGGGCTAGAAGGGACGTATTGGTCAGTGGGGGTACCCTGCAGGGCTAGAAGGGACGTATTGGTCAGTGGGGGTACCCTGCAGGGCTAGAAGGGACGTATTGGTCAGTGGGGGTACCCTGCAGGGCTAGAAGGGACGTATTGGTCAGTGGGGGTACCCTGCAGGGCTAGAAGGGACGTACTGGTCAGTGGGGGTACCCTGCAGGGCTAGAAGGGACGTATTGGTCAGTGGTGGTACCCTGCAGGGCTAGAAGGGACGTACTGGTCAGTGGGGGTACCCTGCAGGGCTAGAAGGGACGTATTGGTCAGTGGGGGTACCCTGCAGGGCTAGAAGGGACGTACTGGTCAGTGGGGGTACCCTGCAGGGCTAGAAGGGACGTATTGGTCAGTGGGGGTACCCTGCAGGGCTAGAAGGGACGTATTGGTCAGTGGGGGTACCCTGCAGGGCTAGAAGGGACGTATTGGTCAGTGGGGGTACCCTGCAGGGCTAGAAGGGACGTATTGGTCAGTGGGGGTACCCTGCAGGGCTAGAAGGGACGTATTGGTCAGTGGGGGTACCCTGCAGGGCTAGAAGGGACGTATTGGTCAGTGGGGGTACCCTGCAGGGCTAGAAGGGACGTACTGGTCAGTGGGGGTACCCTGCAGGGCTAGAAGGGACGTACTGGTCAGTGGGGGTACCCTGCAGGGCTAGAAGGGACGTACTGGTCAGTGGGGGTACCCTGCAGGGCTAGAAGGGACGTACTGGTCAGTGGGGGTACCCTGCAGGGCTAGAAGGGACGTACTGGTCAGTGGGGGTACCCTGCAGGGCTAGAAGGGACGTACTGGTCAGTGGGGGTACCCTGCAGGGCTAGAAGGGACGTACTGGTCAGTGGGGGTACCCTGCAGGGCTAGAAGGGACGTACTGGTCAGTGGGGGTACCCTGCAGGGCTAGAAGGGACGTATTGGTCAGTGGGGGTACCCTGCAGGGCTAGAAGGGACGTACTGGTCAGTGGGGGTACCCTGCAGGGCTAGAAGGGACGTACTGGTCAGTGGGGGTACCCTGCAGGGCTAGAAGGGACGTACTGGTCAGTGGGGGTACCCTGCAGGGCTAGAAGGGACGTATTGGTCAGTGGGGGTACCCTGCAGGGCTAGAAGGGACGTATTGGTCAGTGGGGGTACCCTGCAGGGCTAGAAGGGACGTACTGGTCAGTGGGGGTACCCTGCAGGGCTAGAAGGGACGTACTGGTCAGTGGGGGTACCCTGCAGGGCTAGAAGGGACGTACTGGTCAGTGGGGGTACCCTGCAGGGCTAGAAGGGACGTACTGGTCAGTGGGGGTACCCTGCAGGGCTAGAAGGGACGTACTGGTCAGTGGGGGTACCCTGCAGGGCTAGAAGGGACGTACTGGTCAGTGGGGGTACCCTGCAGGGCTAGAAGGGACGTACTGGTCAGTGGGGGTACCCTGCAGGGCTAGAAGGGACGTACTGGTCAGTGGGGGTACCCTGCAGGGCTAGAAGGGACGTACTGGTCAGTGGGGGTACCCTGCAGGGCTAGAAGGGACGTATTGGTCAGTGGGGGTACCCTGCAGGGCTAGAAGGGACGTATTGGTCAGTGGGGGTACCCTGCAGGGCTAGAAGGGACGTATTGGTCAGTGGGGGTACCCTGCAGGGCTAGAAGGGACGTATTGGTCAGTGGGGGTACCCTGCAGGGCTAGAAGGGACGTATTGGTCAGTGGGGGTACCCTGCAGGGCTAGAAGGGACGTATTGGTCAGTGGGGGTACCCTGCAGGGCTAGAAGGGACGTATTGGTCAGTGGGGGTACCCTGCAGGGCTAGAAGGGACGTATTGGCCAGTGGGGGTACCCTGCAGGGCTAGAAGGGACGTATTGGCCAGTGGGGGTACCCTGCAGGGCTAGAAGGGACGTATTGGCCAGTGGGGGTACCCTGCAGGGCTAGAAGGGACGTATTGGCCAGTGGGGGTACCCTGCAGGGCTAGAAGGGACGTATTGGCCAGTGGGGGTACCCTGCAGGGCTAGAAGGGACGTATTGGCCAGTGGGGGTACCCTGCAGGGCTAGAAGGGACGGATTGGTCAGTGGGGGTACCCTGCAGGGCTAGAAGGGACGTATTGGTCAGTGGGGGTACCCTGCAGGGCTAGAAGGGACGTATTGGTCAGTGGGGGTACCCTGCAGGGCTAGAAGGGACGTATTGGTCAGTGGGGGTACCCTGCAGGGCTAGAAGGGACGTATTGGTCAGTGGGGGTACCCTGCAGGGCTAGAAGGGACGTATTGGTCAGTGGGGGTACCCTGCAGGGCTAGAAGGGACGTATTGGTCAGTGGGGGTACCCTGCAGGGCTAGAAGGGACGTATTGGCCAAATTTTAAGTATGTTACAAAGGTTCTTCTCACAATCGAAATGTCTTATTTTCTACAAAAAAAAACCTCTATGGAAACTGGAACGAATCTTTAAGATGACAAATGGCTGTAGCACACTTTGAAACTTCACATACAACCCCAAATGCTATGCTTCAAACAAAGAAACGACACTAAGTGACAAATTCACAGTAATATAAAGCCAAGATGCCACTAGCATATGAGCTATTTTTTGACATCTAGCAGTGGGTTCGGCCATCGGGGTACATGTGATTCATCCCTTACATTTTACGTATCATTAACATATTAATAGTAATTAAAATAAATCTTTAAGAACTATTTATTACTAATAAAGGCCGGTCAATCACGATATTCTTTCACTTTATGAAAATTATTCTCTTTTTTTGCCATATTAATACTTTTGTCTCTCCTTCCAGGCATTTCGAGTTCTCAGAATATGATTGACTAAGATTACAATGTTGATTTTCTAAACGTTTGCTTGTTGCAATGTTGTTTATACAAATACAATAATAATAGGTTAGAAATGCTCAAGAAACTGAACGGCTATTCGACGGCCCAAACATCATAAAAAAAATTGCCCAACTTATGGTGTTGTGCA
The DNA here is from genome assembly GCA_930367205.1 of Acanthosoma haemorrhoidale. Classification (NCBI taxonomy): domain Eukaryota; kingdom Metazoa; phylum Arthropoda; class Insecta; order Hemiptera; family Acanthosomatidae; genus Acanthosoma; species Acanthosoma haemorrhoidale. The sequence continues at coordinate 118,999,349 of OV884013.1, read as the reverse complement.
ATGCTGTATGACAGTGATTGATGCGTAGCGCGGTTCATTGATTGTGCGCTTGTACTTGCTATACTTCATTGCCCAGTTAAAGAAGTTTTTTGTACATCTCAATTATAATGTCAATCGGAACGTTGAATAAAGCTTCATATTGATGCCATATACCCTGAAGTCGTAAACAACCTTTAATTATAAGATAGTGCTTTTCACAGTTACGTAGCTTGTTCACAATATATAAACATTCTCCAAAAGTATAGCAATTCTCAAATAATTATTGTTATTGATAGGGTCGTCTAGTAACTGTAATATTTAAAGCAGACTTAAACTTAAGCCACTCTTTTGCCCAAAGTCTTCTGGGGTCAATAGATTCAATAGCATTTGAAGCCATGGTTGTCAAGCAACTAGCAACTTGTTACTAAAGTTTGAATAAACTTCAATTAAGTGTATGGGGTTCGCATGCCGCTGCTCTGAGCAACCTTGCACCGCAATATGTCGCGCAGTTTGTTGGATTGTATCCGTCTTCTTTATATTTCGGTATAATACTGACAGTTTTGAAAACTTTATCTACATCCCGAGACTTCGGTAGCTGTCACATTCAGCCAATACTGTCTCAGAGTGTTTTCCCGTAGTTTTTTCCTTCGTCAACTGCCAGCCGACTTATCTCAAAGTACATTTGTATACTTCGAGAGAAACTCCCCTACTCCTTTCAAACCCTCTTTCATTTTTTTTCGTACACTTTTCCCCAGGCTACCTGTAATAGGCTCCACTTTCAAATATGTACGGGGTAGTATTCATTCGTCAGTGTGCCTAGCTATGATTTTGTCAGTGCTTTCTATGATTGTGGTAGAAACTATCTTATCCATCAGTAATTATAGATAGATAACTAACAGTCTCCTGGGTTAGGCTGCATGTGTTTGGTTAGGATATAAGTACGAAATCATCCAAAAAAAAAATTTTAACTTTAAAAAATTCAGATACTTATATTAATGATTTTTCTTTTCAGTGGCCATTTTACATCCATAATTTCTGACAAATAAAATATTTTTGCTTCACATTATACGTATTTATTTAATGTTCACTATTTTGTTTATTGCGTTTCATACGGAATGATCACATTTATGTACCACCTATTCTGATGTTGACAGATGGAACAGCTGTACATCGAGGTCCTCTACACGATAACGAACAAAGTCGGAGCCTCCAGCGGAGAGTACTACCAGGAAGACCTCTTTGCCTATGCTCAGAGGGCCTTCGGGGTGTCATCCGACCATCACAGGCGATGCCTGGCAGTTGCCACAGAAGAGAAAGTGAGTAGACAACCAACGTATTAAGCATGATATTCTTTCTCGAGCCGATACTTAATTATGTCTCCTAAAAATAAAATATGTACAAATAAATGAATTTAACTCAGTACACAAAAAAAAAACTGTTGTGGGTAAGGAGTTACCTTACATTAGAAAATATCGTCCTGGAATCTGTTCAAGAAAATAAAAAGAAAGTAATTTGCTGAGAGAGGAGTAAACTTTTAAACAAATAGTCAATGTCAAAAAGTTTTATAATGTTAAGAATATTGTAATCCTAATACTATATATAATGCTAAAAGCCCCTTCTAGTGTACACCTGCCTCAGGACTTCATGGAAGTCACTGGTGTTTCCTGTTATTTTTTAAGTATGTGACCGCATGCATCCCAATTCCTGAAACTACCCTTCTCATATTCACATATGTCTCAGCTTTAGTTCCAGTCCCCACTTGTACACTTGTCTCTCAGACAAGAGTCCCTAAGCACCCCACCCAGTATGTAGTACCAGAACTCTTAATATTTGTATATACCAGTGTTCTGCCTGTACTTCGCAATAAAGCTTTTCTTTCATTTCTTTTAAAATAGTCTCCTCAATAAAGATTATTTAACTAATCGATTAAATAATAAAGGCTAGTATTAGCAATAGCAAGGGTCTGTCTGGGTGGTGAGGAGTAATACGAGGGTTTTGAAAGGAAGTAAGGATAAATCACGGTGGAAAATAGGAGTGAGAGTATTCCAGAGAGCCTTATAGTCAGCAAGAGAGGAGCAGGGTACTGCAGTTTTGTGGGTAGGGTTGTAAACTTGAGAAATACGGGATCTTGTGTTCCGGGATTAGAGTGGGGGGGGGGTAGAAAAGGTTTGAACCAAGGAAGTATTGCTTGGACCTTGGTCTGACCCCGAGAGGCGTAGGGGGCAAAAAAGGTTTCGAACCTAACCCAATTTATTATATTCCAGTGTTATAAAGGGTGTCCCAGAATTAACGCAAGATTTGATTTAAATATAAAACAAAGTTTTTTGTATTTTTTTTATTGAATTATAAAGTAAATAGCGTTATTTATGGAATAACAAATCGGGCCAATGGCCTCCACGACTTTGCTGGCACATACGCACTCTTTTGTCGAAATTTTCCATGACCATTTGGCATAAATGTGGTTGAATTTCGTTGATGCAGCGTTGAATTTCCTCTTTTAATGCACGGGTGGATGCGGGCTTGTTGACATACACCTTTGACTTCAAATAACCCCTGTCGGGCTCAGATAACTGAAGGTTGGGAAATCCCCAAGGTGGGGAGGAGACGACCACCGCGGGCTAGGGTCGCTACAACCCCTTAGCCGCCGTCCGGCGAGCGCCTAGAAAGAGATAAACAGGGTGGACATATGGTCTTTCACCCTGGCTGCCGGCCTAGTCGGCGGGAATCCTAATTCGCTTTGATCTTAGAAGGTGTGCCTCGACAAAGCACTATGTTCAGGAAAAGAGGTACAGGGTAGGTTTATAGGTAGTTTATGTGGTCTTGGAATGACCACGAATTCACGCTCGGTGTCTAAGGGTAGGCGAAAACGAAACGTTTTAGCGAGACGAAGGCAGAGATTCCCACTAGGAAGGTGTGTGGTCTGACAACGCCGGAAAAAAACATAGCGAGGTTAGGAGAGAGGGGTGCAGAGGTGGTTGAATGAGAACACCATGGTTTTGAGTAGAGCAGCAAGCGCCAGTGCAGAGAAAGAGAGAAGTGTTCAAGGTGCCGGTTTGATTCTTTCTGATTTCTACCCCATGGAGTGCTAATTATATAGGCAGGCTAGCCGTGGTGGGGAGCCATCCCCACCAGTGGATGTTCCCCCCACCAGCTTCTCCCCCACTCCGACTGACTTCATAATCTTTATTTGTACAAATATGGAAACAGATATTTTCTGGGACGAGATAAATGTAACTTTTAATTATCCGTAATTAAGAGGTGGCCACAACAACCCCATAAAAAGAAATCTAAAGGTGTTAAATCACACGATCTAGGTGACCGATTCTGATCACCGAAACGAGAGAGTACATGACCTGGAAATGTCTCATGCAGTATTTGAATTGTTTCATGTGCTGTATGGCATGTGCCACCATCTTGTTGAAACCACATATTGGCCACATCAATATCATCCAACTTCGGCGCAAAGAACTGTGTTATGGATTTTCACTCTCACGCGCTGCTTCGATATTGACATTTGAACGGGTTGTTTTTGGACGACCAGTGTGTTTAGTGTCTCCAACTGATCCAGTCTACCTAAATTTTTCAATTAATCTCTTCCCAGTTGATGAAGTCAAAACACTATTCGGACCATATTTTGTATGAAATTTTCATTCAAACATTCATTATTTTTGAGATAATGTTCAACAATAAAGTCACGTTGTTCTGTCGTGTAACGCTTTTTGATTTAGATTTTTGATGTTAAGCAGACTTGAAAGTGACTGTACAATATTTGTTACGTTTCAATTTTAAATCTCTTTATATTCAACTATCCTGTTAAATTGTGTTAAAATATCTAGCTTAAGGGTAGCTAAGTAAAGGAAAAGTTTCATTTAGAAAAGGCGGAATACCACTGGTGGATTCTTAGATTACTGTGGGCCTAAAAGCCAGTCTTCACAACTTAATCTTCCGAGAAAGAGTGCTTGGCCTAAGGAAAAGTCGGCCAGGAAACTCCCTGTAAACCATGTACCCGATACACTACTTATTTATTTTGAAGGAGTGAAAACAGGTACAGTCTTAGTATCGATTAAAGAATTTCTTGTCCAGTATTGAATATCAATTAAAATTTTAGTTTTCTATATTAAAACCCTCAAACTATGTGATGAAAATAAACCGCAATTTGCTGTAATACTCTGGCCTCAGCATGGAGACGATGACTAAACGGCAATACGGGGCAAAGGGTTCAGAAAACCGTCTGTACAAGAAAAGTCTGAATATTCGTAAATACGGAGTATCAATGTGTTGAAATTATATACTGTTATTATATATTGTTATGTTTTTATTTAGTTGCTTAATTTTTAAATTTTATCTGAGGTTTTAGGTTCTGTTAATAAAGGAATAACTCTGGCAAAAAGAAAATTAGATATTACAAAAACTTTCTTTGATTAATTTTATAAGTACGTCTTTGATAAATTACAATATTATTTACAAATTTACTATTTCACCTTAGTGTTATTACCGACTGGCCAGATTTACTAATTTTCATGTCGTTTTCTTTTTATGGTTCAACTATTTTCTTCGTCCTTCTTTAACTTGGTCAGCGAAATTCCATAATATCACATCAATCTTTCTTCTTTTCCTAAAACTCCTCTTCCACTCTCCTATAAGCCCAATCACCATTAACTAAAAGAATTTTTAATTTTTCGCAACACTCGCTATCTTCAGGTAACGACTTGTCTCACGGGCTGGCCCAATAGAACGACGCTAACGCCATCTTGTTTTTATAACCTCTCTCCTTTGTTTTTATCGCCTTCTTGTTACACGGGTCGATTAACGCCCTTTTATTTTAAATTCTCGATAAATAAAATTTACAATATCAAATATCAAGACAATATTTATTATAAGTATATTATTATATACTGAAATTATATTATCAGTGTTACTAAATTAGTCTAAATCTCACATTACCAAATTTTCATTCGTAAACTTGTTACTAGCATAATATATTAGGCCTCGATGCCGAAGTAATATAAGTTACAATTTGTTTACAAATAGAAAGATAATGTAAAACGACATTATTAAAATATTTAGCTAGATTTTCTCTGGACTATAAAAAGTAAATATGATTGTATCGTTAAGTTGTAGAAGAATTGAGATTACTCAATCTAGTGCGTTTATTGCTTACTTGTATACTCTACAAGAACTGCTAAATTAAAATTAGAAAAATCGAAACCTAGTTATCCTTCACTTGCCTGAATCAACAAATAAAAACAAAAAACCCGAAAGAACCTAAATTAAGTTTTGATAAAATGCCACTGTATCAACAAGCCCACTGTCAGGTTAATGTTCGCATCTTCAATATTGATGGGGCTGTCGCCAAGTGATAAGTGGGCCCCACTTTCATGATCAATCATGGGCCCGCTTGTCAATTCAAACTTGATAAGATATTGATACCGGAGGGCCAGTTTATTGATTTGTGGTCCCCCGCAGGTACATCAAGGTAACGGGACATTTATTACTTCGACTGTAATCTACAGTAGTATTTGTTTTACGGAAAGAAAAAAATTGTTTATCTATTTATGCATTAACTAAACAGTAGTTAATTAGTTATTAATTTCCTTTCTATTGCTTTATCACATTATACCTGTTTTTTTTCCTTTATTATCATCAGGTAATTATACGTCCTGTTAATTGGCTACATTTTTTAATAATTTTACATTGCCATTTGTGATTGTTACAAAAGTATAATGCACATTATACATTCATCGTCTAAACATGTTTCAAAAGTGATCGTGCTCATTTTAAGAATCATAATATTTAGAACTAACTTACATCTAACAACCAAATCTTAACCTAATTTTCCCCGACAGTCTGCTGCCATCGATGCGGGAATAGTGGTGAGGTCATGGGCACACTGGGCTTGTTAGGTACTGCGCATTGTACCCAACCTATCTTAGATCATTTATAGACGTCTATTTATAACTTAATTCAACCTTAACGTAATACTGTAATGTTGAGATTATAAGCTGAAAATATAATCACTGGTGATAGTTATAATTTAATTTAATTTTAATCCAGGCTAGGAAACCCACCCTCTCCTTAATTTAGCCGGTCGTAGAGGGTAGTCTGAAGAGGTAGCGAACATATTTTGTAATCTGAATTAATATAAATTATTTTTAATGTTTTTTCATACCATTATTTGAGTGAGCAGCCATGAGATCACTGTGTTTTTAATAGTTATTTTAATTATTTATTACTAATGTGCCGAATTTAAAAATAAAAAATTAATTTTAGTGAAATAAATGAACCATTGATTGATTGTTACAATTGTTGCTTTTAATGATAGATTTTGTTTGTGCACAGTCGAGATTTTTTGTCATCCATGACTTTCGTTTTGTTTTCGAATGACAGGAGAGTGGCCTCATCTCGTCCTGGCTGTGTTACAAAAGGTACACATAGGTGGATAGACCGTAGTAATCCGAACGCATGATCTTCCCTCATCAATCACCCGTCCATTGGAGCGTGATGATAACCACAGTCGGTAGGTAGTGAACGATCGGGAAGCAGGACTGCTATCCGATCTGTCATACCAGCTTCGGTCTTACATCCCACGTCACCCGGAGCGATATTACAGGGGCAGTCATGGTATTTTATCAGAATTTACTTGCAGGCTAATATTATGTTTGTCACGATTGTTCATCATCACAGAAGAAATAGTCTAACATTTTAAATTGTTGGAATTGGGCCTTACGTTAATTGTCAGGTCGTCACGAGGGGGTGCCTAGTTACCCTAGCCCTAGTGACGAAGTGAGGGTTGATTAGGCAATGACCTGGACAATTGCTTCATGACGGGTCTTACTACTGTACTATCTTACTCCACAACTGATATAGGTAGTTTATGTTGTCTTGGAGTGACCACAAATTCACAACGGTAGCTGAGGGTAGGCGAAAACCGTCCGGATCCCAAAGGCGAGTATGAACCGGAGGAAGACAGACTGGATCACTGGAAGTTCGTAGGGCCCCGAGTGACCGCAAGGAAGAGATATCTTCCAAGGAGGTGCTAGTTTTTGCGAGACGAAGGAAGAGAATCCCACTAGGACAATTTCATTAGGAAAGAGAGATGCAGAGGTTTTCATAACTGAGAAGGCCAAATCTAGAAACATCAGTGCAGCTGCAAGTGCCAGCTCAGAGAGCCGTAGTTAGAACTAGGGGGTATATATAGCCCCAAGTAGCCAATGGTAATGTTATTTAGCTTTGTTTAAATTAATTTACAACATATTATAACCAATTTACAATATATACAATAAAGAATAGGGTGATTTATCTTATGTAGTTAGCGGTAGCTACTTTGAAGTTAGGCGGGGGGGGGAGAGAATAGACAAAGAAGAAATGGAATTAGCTATACATGGAGACATTGCAGCCGAGAGTCCTTTTTCGTGCCCTATTCAGAAGGCCGTTTGCTATGGTGTCTATTTATAGAGACCCTTAGACGAAGATCCTTTTCTAGTTCCCACTTCCTGTTATTCACTTCCGGTGTGTTCTACCCTTGGAATTTCTAATCCCATACCATCTCATTATTTTTTCACACGTCTCCTTTACAAAACATGTCATAAAATCTTCAACCCTTATTTAAAAAAAAAAATATTTCTATCCATTTTAAACTACGTTTCAAGATAAACGTCTTTGTATTATCAGCTTATATATATATATATATAAGTTACGTCTAGCGGTACGGCAATGTTAAGCCTAATACCTTGTAGCCTAGGGTAAACAAACCCGTAACGTGTGTATAGAGGATCAGGAGGAAAATAAAGCCAGTTATAAAACAAACCTTCTTATTATATCATCTACCTCCTTTCTTCATTCCTTTTTCTCGATCGTCTACAGCTGGGAGACGATAACTGGTGCCGAAACCCGGGAACTACGAGTATTCTGGTAAACAACTGTGAGTAAAATTTTAATTTTTTTTTCCAGTTGTTTTATTGGGAAAAAGTGACCTAGTTACATGGTAGAATTACGGCCTGCGGCTTTCGAAGTGCCCGAATTACCTAGGGAAACGATGGCCGAAGCTCATGCAAACTCCCTGGCTTGGATGAAGGTGCGAGCGGCGACGTCACAGGACCTGAAGAGAACAATATCGGACCTAGAGAAATTCTCAGGAGAGTTAGGCGAATTGAACCATTTCATCAAAGGTGGGGATAGGATTATGGAAAGAGTAGAGGCGAAGGCAAGTGAGGGTTTACTCGACCCTGGTGACGTAAAATCAATCAAAGCGGGCCTAGTGTGTAGAATAAAACGGAGCGTACTAAACCTAATACAGGCCGACGAAGACACCCCATGGACCGTGGTAAAAGAACGACTAAAGAAGGCATACGGGGGAGGCAGATGGACACCAGAAGAGGACATCTTCCAGATGTTCAGGGAGACCAGACGGCCCAATCAAATGAAAGGGCAGTACGCCGGAGAACTCTTGGCAAAATTTAACAAAATAACGGAAAAAATGAGAGAAACGGTGAACCTAGCGGAAGTGGAAGGCCGGATGGCATTCCTATCGACCATTCTGAAGGTACAGTTGGCCAGGGATACCGGCAAGAAAGATAGTCTACCGGGAGACCGATCGTTCATTGAGTGCGCCCAAGATTTAATGGACACTAGTGCCCGTGAGGAAGAAGAAAAATTAGAGGCAGACGAGGCAGGGTGGTCCAAAGTGATGTACAGGAGGCCGAGAATGCCGCAACAGGCATGGAAGAGGAAAGATCAACGGTATGCGGAGAAAAAAGGGGCGGCGGTTGAAGGAAGGAGACTTAGCCAAAGGAGACCGAGACCCAGCGGGAGGAAGGAGGACAGAAAATGTCACGGATGTGGAAGAATTGGACATTTAGTGGCGCAGTGCCCGCGAACAAAATGTTTTGAATGCGGAATTGAGGGACACATCGCGAGGCAGTGTCCATACATTTTCCAGCGAACAGAGAGGTATAGGCCGGAACCGATGGAGGTAAACGCACAGAGGGTATGGAGAAGAACCAGAACCCCCTCCGAATCGTCAAAAACTACGGGAGCGTCGGAGACAGAAGAAGAAGAAGATGAACCCAGGAGCAGAAGAGGAGAGACTGCAGAGGACGACAGGGACTACGTAAGAAGCAGACGATATGGCACGGAAGGAGGAAGGAAACGGCAAGCGGTGGCCTGAGGAGCGGGCTGGCAGAGGGGTGGCCGCACGTTAATAAACTATAGCGTCAGAGGGAATTACGGCGGTATACCCATTATTGGAGTGGCGAGAGGAGTGAGATGCTTGATAGACACGGGGAGCTCCTGTACTATTCTCAGCAGGAAAGCGGCGGACAGATTGTGTGTGGGCGAGGGGTCGTCGCGGATTCAGGCATGCGAGTGCAAGCTTATCACCCTGGGAGGGCCGTGTAAAATCGAAGGTGAATTGACGATGGGATTGGATAGGTGGGCGAAAAATGGGGAATATTTGAAAATACACGTGGTTAGGAAGATGCCGCGCGAGTGCGATGGTATCATAGGGTGCGATCTCTTGGGAAGGGTAGGAGCAAGAGTGAAGTGCCGTAACGGAATATGGGATATTAGACTGGGAAGAATGTTATGCCGGTGTACAGGAACCGTGGGGGACGGGAAGGAGCGAATCGGAGCGATCGATCGGGAGGACAACTGGGAACGCGCTATTCGGCGAGAGTATGCCGATATATTTTTCAACGAAGGGGACAAACTGGGAGTGACGGGGGAAACGTTCCATGAGATCCCACTGAAGCAGGAGAGAGTGATATATATCAAAGAGAGACGATACCCGCAGGCGCTGCGACAGCATATAAGGGACGAAATCGAGGAATTGAAACGACAGGGCATCATAGTAGATAGTACGTCTCCATACAACAGTCCCCTGTGGGCAGTGAAAAAGAAAGGGTCGTCCGGTGACGAAAAATATCGCGTAGTAATAGACTACAGGCAATTAAACGACAATACTATAGACGAAAAATACCCCATACCTCGCTTTGAAGACATCCTGGACCGCCTAAGTGGAGCAAAGGTATTCAGTACACTGGACCTGAAGGCGGGTTACCATCAAATTCGGATGCGTCGTGGAGACCAACACAAAACGGCATTCACGTTCGAGCGGGGACATTACGAATTCACCAGAATGCCGTTTGGGCTGAAAAACGCGCCAATAACGTTCCAGAGGCTGATGGACGAATTTTTAAGAGGGATTGGGGAGTCGTTTTGCCAGATATATATGGACGACCTCCTGGTTTTCAGTCGAGATGAGGTAGAACACCAGGACCATCTGCGACAGGTTTTTGACAGAATTAAGCAATTCGGGCTGAAATTGTCTGTGGAGAAGTCGCTTTTGGGACAAGAGCAGGTGAAATTTTTAGGCCACATAATTTCCAGAGAGGGAATGCAACCCGATCGTGGGAAGGTGGAGGCCATCCAGCGGATGACTATCCCGAAAGACGTAAAAGGAATCCGGCGCTTACTCGGATCCCTGAACTACTACCGCAGATTCGTTCCAGAAATGGCGGAGTACCTGGTCCCTATTAACAATCTCCTTAAAAAAGGACAAAAAGTCGTCATTACCCCGGTAATGGAGAACAATATAAGACGTTGCATGGAGCGGCTACAGGAAGAGCCTATACTAGCGTTTCCAGATTTTGCACTCCCCTTCATGATTACCACAGATGCGAGTGAATACGCGTTGGGGGCGGTACTCTCGCAGGATCGCGACGGGGGGGAGCGACCAATAGCATACGCTAGCAGACGCCTTACTGAATCCGAGAGTAGATATAGCGCGCTAGAACGCGAATTACTGGGTATCGTATGGGCGATAGAACACTTCCGGCCCTACGTATTCGGGAGGAAGTTTCGGGTTAAAACAGATCATCGACCCCTCCAATGGGTGGGAAAAATGAAAGAGTCATCAGCGCGGATTACCAGATGGAAGGAGTTCCTCAGTCAATACAACATCGACATTATTTACAAACCGGGGAAGGAGAACGTCGTGGCCGATTGGTTATCCCGCGCGTTGGTCGTGAATGCGATCGAAGAGGAGATTCCGGGACCATCACGTGACACCCACCAATTCGTCCAGGAATGGTCACCCGGCGAGGAAGGGGAGCGGGAGGGGGCTCCAGCCAATGATGTTCCGAGTGACGGGAGTTCAGTGGGGGATAGACCCTCGGACATTGAGGACCTCGACGCCATAATAAATGACAAGAGGCGCCAGATCATTTGGCTCACCAAAACTTCTGGGCTCTTCAAGATGGAATCTGAGAAGTACGGCCACTGCAACATCGTCAAAATCTGGTCGACACCGGGGATAAACGACGATACGATTTGCCGCGCTCTGAAGGACGCATCTACTCCAGGGAAAACGCACCACATGTACGTGGGAAATGCGACCATCTGGGGACGCATCAAACGCCTATGGAGGACGGAGAGGATCGGAGTCGATCGTACGTTCGTCCGATGTACCCTGAAGGTGGAGACAGTAAAAGAAGAAACGCGGCAGAGAGAAGTGACCCTTGCATTCCACCAAGGGAAGACAAACCACCGGGGAATCGACGCTACCCTGCAAGCATTGAAGAGGAGATATTTCTGGTTGGGTATGAAAGACACGATTGCGAGAGTTATTGGTACCTGCGACACATGCCTCACCACGAAATATGATCGCCACCCCCCCAGAGCAATACAGGAGGAGACGCCAACGGCAGACCAACCGTTGGAGGATTTGCAGGTGGACACGTTCACATGGAGGGGATACAAATGGGTCACCATTGTCGATAGGTTCAGCAAAACAGCGATGGCCCATCTGATAGTAGAACGATCAGCGGAAGCAGTCCTAAGGGCACTACGCACATGGTGCCAATTTTATGGCGTACCAGACACGATAGCTTCCGACGCTGGTAGGGAGTTTGATAACGCCGAAATAAGGGCTGAGGCGGCGGCCTTAGAGATCCGTTGGCATCTCAACACCCCAGGACACCCGAAGAGTCGAGGAGACGTAGAGCGGCTGCACAGCACGCTTAGCGACCACCTACGAATTTACCATGGAGAGAAGGGCTTAGAACCAAACGTGGCGATGGAAAAGGCAGTCATCGCGTATAACCACTCAATCCATTCTGCCACCGGTTTTTCTCCGGTCGAGACGCTGTTTGGACTTCGAAGATGCCGGCGCGATAGCAGGAGTACGGCGATCGATGAAGAACTGGCCGCACGGGTAGTAAGTAATCAGATAGCGCTAAAGAAACAGTGGGTGGCCGTTCGGGGAAGGCTCCAGGATAAGAAACGGCGACGGGTGGCGCGCGACAACCTCAAAGTCCGCGATATTCTGGGCAATCTTAAACTCGGCGCGCTCGTGTACCGGAGAAAAGGGTCGAACAGGGGTAAGGAACTAGTGCGGTACGAGGGTCCTTTCCGAGTGATCGCTCTCCGCGAACACAACGTGGTCACGGTCGAAAGCATTACACCCCCGATCAAACGGCGGACGGTACATGTGGAACAGCTCAAGTTTCCCGCGGTGGAGCCTGGGAGCCCCGTCGTCGAAACATAACTCCGGTGTGTGTCACAGGTGACCAGTCCCGAGAGGCCTATATATATATATTTTTTGTTGGTTTATTATGTTTTTTTTGTGTTATATGGGTCTGTGCTGTGATTTTAGATGGACCTGGAAGACATTTTTCTTTTCAAATTTTTTTTATTAACAGAGTATACTTTTTGTTTTGTGTTGCTATAGATACATAGCTGATGTCACATGTTAGGAGTTTACGGGGAATGTCCGTAAACTGGTAGGGGGGAGTTACGTCTAGCGGTACGGCAATGTTAAGCCTAATACCTTGTAGCCTAGGGTAAACAAACCCGTAACGTGTGTATAGAGGATCAGGAGGAAAATAAAGCCAGTTATAAAACAAACCTTCTTATTATATCATCTACCTCCTTTCTTCATTCCTTTTTCTCGATCGTCTACAGCTGGGAGACGATAACTTATATATATATATATATATATTGTAACATTCATGATATTTGGGAATATCATGACCAGCCACCCTCCCACTTTGTCCAACATCTGCCCTTATGCTCTTAGGAGTAGGGATGAGACGAAGGGCGAGTTTTAGTCAGTCTTAGCCTAACACCCAGAGAGTGAACCAGAGCAAGACCCCGACTTGGCGGTATCCAACAGAAGAAGAGGAGAAAAAGAAGAAGAAGAAGAAAGATCAACAGTAACGTTGATTGGATTAAACGGAGATCATCGATTGGGTGATATTTATGTTGTTTTTTATTATTATGGATCCATTAAAAGAGATTGAGCTCAATTATCATTTTTTTTATATAACTAATTAGTAGTAACTATCCTTGTTCAAAAGGAATTGAATATTTTTTTATATAATTAATGTCAGCACTATTTATAATTATAATTATTTGTGATAACCATTTTACATGTATATATTTCACAATTCCCAGTTTCTCAATTTATTAATAACTATAACATTAGCCTTGAGATCGGGCGATTCAATCGGGATAATTTCCTATGTCGAAGACATAAAAACAAATTGAATTAAAGATCTCATGACGGACCTACCAAATTAGTTAAGGTTAATTGATCTATTAAATTAGAAAAATAGAATGGTAAAATATGAGGTAGGTTTCAATGGGGGCCGTTCCGGGATTAACTTCAAAAATTCTAAAGAAACCAAAGGAATTGTGAGGTATTGCATATTAGAATAATAACTAGAACTTATCAATAACAAATTATATTTCCTATAATTTTACATTTGTTACACAAACACAGACACAAATGACGAACACAAACATGTGCGGGTCTGAATCAGGTACAAACCCAGCCTCTAAAGGAGACCCCTCAGCCCCCGACCCCGAACCCACGATAAATCATGTCAAGATGTTACAACTAATCCTTGCCCAAATAAACAGTCAAAATAACGCAATTAAAGAATTTAATAAAGAGTTGAGCGGGAAGTTTGATCAATTAAGGGAAGAAATAAAATCGGGAAGATCGGCTAAATTCGAACAAGATTACACGGATGTAAACTATAAATTAGATAGACAATTACGAATTTGTGAGGAGAGAACACTCCAAGTAAATAATAATGTTAATTCAAAATTAAAAGAAGAAATCATTCTATTGAAAAATACGACAGATCATGAAAAAACAAAATTAACAAAGTCACAACTAGTTGATGCTGATTGTCAGACAGATCTTAGCTTATATTCAATTAAGGATAATGAAGAGAAAATGACGTCATTGGAGGATGAACAGAAGATTGCAGATAACAATGATGAGTGTACCTCACGTCAACATGATCTAATAAAGCTTGACGATGAGAATAATATGAGTTTGTTGGAAAATAAATTTTCAGAGTTAGAAGATACAGCGAATATCAAGAAAGGAGAAGTGATTTCGTTGAAAGATCAAATTACAGAGCATCAGCAGACAACCAGCGATAACGTGAAAAATTTAAAAATAATTCAAAATAAAGTTTTGGATATGAAGAAATTGGAATCTCAAATTCCAGCTCATCTTGATGAAATTCCTTTTTGCGTGTTTGATTTGAACAACATTAAAATTAATGAATGGAAGGCATTTAAAAATAATTACAGGGATGTTTTTTGTTCGATACAATATGACTTCAAAAAAAGAAAAAAATTATAGTTTTCTTTTATTATTTTCATTATTAAATGAAAATAATACTGATCGGATGACACATAAACTTTAGAAGTTTATACAAACAAAAACAAAACTATTATTAGAAGTATTGACCCTAGTAAAGTCTATGGAATTATCAGCAAGTGAAGCTTTTGCTTTCATTATCACTTAATCTATAAAACAGATCGTAAATATTCTTTGAATGTTTAAGTCCATTATAATTAATTTTATAGCAAAGAAATAAAATGAGCTCATACAATTTTATACACGACAACGACCTCCCTATCTTTTCGTAACATTTATAATTTTTTTATAAACACTATCTTTTCACTCAGGTAAAATATTCAAATCACACACACACACTCAACAATTTTTCTCTATTGTTACTAATTACCTGTAGAATTGTCTAGTATTTTAATTAACAACCAATATGTATTACTAATCACACTCAACCGTCTTTTCAACAAATGTTTTCCAAATCGCGTTATGATCCATAAAACAATGTACCTTCGAACTAATCCATACTAATTAGCATAATAATTTAGTTAAGTAAAAAATTAAAACAACTTGTACGCTTTTCAAGCAATTTAAAACCTTGCAAAATTTGAACTATTATTACTATAAACTTTGTAAAATTTCAACACCCGTTATAAACAACCAATTCAACAAACCGAACGCAGCAACATAATATTGTGGATCCACTTAAAAAAAAAAAAAAAAAAAAAAAAAAAAAAAAAAATTCATAAATTTTTTTTTATTTATAAGGGAAGGCAATTGTAACATTCATGATATTTGGGAATATCATGACCAGCCACCCTCCCACTTTGTCCAACATCTGCCCTTATGCTCTTAGGAGTAGGGATGAGACGAAGGGCGCGTTTTAGTCAGTCTTAGCCTAACACCCAGAGAGTGAACCAGAGCAAGACCCCGACTTGGCGGTATCCAACAGAAGAAGAGGAGAAAAAGAAGAAGAAGAAGAAAGATCAACAGTAACGTTGATTGGATTAAACGGAGATCATCGATTGGGTGATATTTATGTTGTTTTTTATTATTATGGATCCATTAAAAGAGATTGAGCTCAATTATCATTTTTTTTATATAACTAATTAGTAGTAACTATCCTTGTTCAAAAGGAATTGAATATTTTTTTATATAATTAATGTCAGCACTATTTATAATTATAATTATTTGTGATAACCATTTTACATGTATATATTTCACAATTCCCAGTTTCTCAATTTATTAATAACTATAACATTAGCCTTGAGATCGGGCGATTCAATCGGGATAATTTCCTATGTCGAAGACATAAAAACAAATTGAATTAAAGATCTCATGACGGACCTACCAAATTAGTTAAGGTTAATTGATCTATTAAATTAGAAAAATAGAATGGTAAAATATGAGGTAGGTTTCAATGGGGGCCGTTCCGGGATTAACTTCAAAAATTCTAAAGAAACCAAAGGAATTGTGAGGTATTGCATATTAGAATAATAACTAGAACTTATCAATAACAAATTATATTTCCTATAATTTTACATTTGTTACACAAACACAGACACAAATGACGAACACAAACATGTGCGGGTCTGAATCAGGTACAAACCCAGCCTCTAAAGGAGACCCCTCAGCCCCCGACCCCGAACCCACGATAAATCATGTCAAGATGTTACAACTAATCCTTGCCCAAATAAACAGTCAAAATAACGCAATTAAAGAATTTAATAAAGAGTTGAGCGGGAAGTTTGATCAATTAAGGGAAGAAATAAAATCGGGAAGATCGGCTAAATTCGAACAAGATTACACGGATGTAAACTATAAATTAGATAGACAATTACGAATTTGTGAGGAGAGAACACTCCAAGTAAATAATAATGTTAATTCAAAATTAAAAGAAGAAATCATTCTATTGAAAAATACGACAGATCATGAAAAAACAAAATTAACAAAGTCACAACTAGTTGATGCTGATTGTCAGACAGATCTTAGCTTATATTCAATTAAGGATAATGAAGAGAAAATGACGTCATTGGAGGATGAACAGAAGATTGCAGATAACAATGATGAGTGTACCTCACGTCAACATGATCTAATAAAGCTTGACGATGAGAATAATATGAGTTTGTTGGAAAATAAATTTTCAGAGTTAGAAGATACAGCGAATATCAAGAAAGGAGAAGTGATTTCGTTGAAAGATCAAATTACAGAGCATCAGCAGACAACCAGCGATAACGTGAAAAATTTAAAAATAATTCAAAATAAAGTTTTGGATATGAAGAAATTGGAATCTCAAATTCCAGCTCATCTTGATGAAATTCCTTTTTGCGTGTTTGATTTGAACAACATTAAAATTAATGAATGGAAGGCATTTAAAAATAATTACAGGGATGTTTTTTGTTCGATACAATATGACTTCAAAAAAAGAAAAAAATTATAGTTTTCTTTTATTATTTTCATTATTAAATGAAAATAATACTGATCGGATGACACATAAACTTTAGAAGTTTATACAAACAAAAACAAAACTATTATTAGAAGTATTGACCCTAGTAAAGTCTATGGAATTATCAGCAAGTGAAGCTTTTGCTTTCATTATCACTTAATCTATAAAACAGATCGTAAATATTCTTTGAATGTTTAAGTCCATTATAATTAATTTTATAGCAAAGAAATAAAATGAGCTCATACAATTTTATACACGACAACGACCTCCCTATCTTTTCGTAACATTTATAATTTTTTTATAAACACTATCTTTTCACTCAGGTAAAATATTCAAATCACACACACACACTCAACAATTTTTCTCTATTGTTACTAATTACCTGTAGAATTGTCTAGTATTTTAATTAACAACCAATATGTATTACTAATCACACTCAACCGTCTTTTCAACAAATGTTTTCCAAATCGCGTTATGATCCATAAAACAATGTACCTTCGAACTAATCCATACTAATTAGCATAATAATTTAGTTAAGTAAAAAATTAAAACAACTTGTACGCTTTTCAAGCAATTTAAAACCTTGCAAAATTTGAACTATTATTACTATAAACTTTGTAAAATTTCAACACCCGTTATAAACAACCAATTCAACAAACCGAACGCAGCAACATAATATTGTGGATCCACTTAAAAAAAAAAAAAAAAAAAAAAAAAAAAAAAAAAATTCATAAATTTTTTTTTATTTATAAGGGAAGGCAATTGTAACATTCATGATATTTGGGAATATCATGACCAGCCACCCTCCCACTTTGTCCAACATCTGCCCTTATGCTCTTAGGAGTAGGGATGAGACGAAGGGCGCGTTTTAGTCAGTCTTAGCCTAACACCCAGAGAGTGAACCAGAGCAAGACCCCGACTTGGCGGTATCCAACAGAAGAAGAGGAGAAAAAGAAGAAGAAGAAGAAAGATCAACAGTAACGTTGATTGGATTAAACGGAGATCATCGATTGGGTGATATTTATGTTGTTTTTTATTATTATGGATCCATTAAAAGAGATTGAGCTCAATTATCATTTTTTTTATATAACTAATTAGTAGTAACTATCCTTGTTCAAAAGGAATTGAATATTTTTTTATATAATTAATGTCAGCACTATTTATAATTATAATTATTTGTGATAACCATTTTACATGTATATATTTCACAATTCCCAGTTTCTCAATTTATTAATAACTATAACATTAGCCTTGAGATCGGGCGATTCAATCGGGATAATTTCCTATGTCGAAGACATAAAAACAAATTGAATTAAAGATCTCATGACGGACCTACCAAATTAGTTAAGGTCAATTGATCTATTAAATTAGAAAAATAGAATGGTAAAATATGAGGTAGGTTTCAATATATATATATATATATATATATATATGTAAGATATATATATATATGTAAGCTGATGTATATATATATTTTCATTTCAAAACAACTTTAGTACCATTGAAATTCTATTTAACTTTCATTCATAAAAAAATACGCTACGGAATTACCTCACGATCATAATTATGAATTAGGACTTTGTTTTAGTCCTTTAAAAGATGTAAAATCTAGTTAAAGATACTGGATAAATAAAGTAAGGATATGGGTGAGCTAGGGCACGTGATCCCCCCACCCACCCTATAATATAGTTATCTTAGGGAAGTCATTATCTCGCGTGGGCGGGATTGCTTGGGCTTTGAAGTAGTTGGTTTATCACCTGCTACTTATTGGGGTGCCTGAGAGAGCGAATACCTCTTATATGAAATGATTTTATATGTTTTTTATTTTGTCATACAAGTACAAAGGCTTTGAAAATATCGTGAATACCGAAGGGTAAAAAACTATTATACTGAGAAGAAAATAGGCATAAGTTTAATTTTCTTTGAATATCAATGATACAAGTAAATTTCCAGACACTATTTTGTATATTTTAAATTTTTTTTGTGCCAATTAAGAGCAATATTATAAACATAAAAAAACAGAGAACACACAAGAAGTAATTGAATGACATCTCATTAAATGTAATATTTTAGTTATTCGGCTTAAGCGTAGAGGGACTGAGCGTAAAGTAGATAAATTAAAGATAGATGTAATCATAGAAACCGTGCTTTCCAATATATTATATATATTTGGATACATTGGCGTGCATTAGATACATTAATATATTGGCATTCAAATACAATCTTCATTCGCCGAACTTAGCTATATACTGTAACAGTAAAAAATCTAAAGTTTTGTAAAACCCACGTTCATTTTTAAAATATATTGATTAAAATATTCTAAAAAAAAGTTATTTAGTGATCAAAATCGTAAACTTGATGGCTCTCAAAATATTATTTTCTTGAATATCTTTTTGTGAAATCATATTTAATGTTTAATTAATGAATTCCTACACTGTTCATAGCTGTTATTTGAGATGAGCGGTTTTTTTCACGTTTAGTTTATTTTTGCGTATGGAGGGTGTCCCAGAATTAACGCAAGATTTGAATTTTCCGCCATTTGTGCAGTAAAGTTCAGGCAACCCTAAAAAAAACAATTTGTCAGCTGACAGTTTAGGGTTAGTAAAAATGGAGCGTTACACGATAGAACAACGTGTCTTTATTGTTGACATTATCTCAAAAATATTGAAAGTTTGGCGGCCAGAGTTCGAAAATTTCATAAAAAATATTATCGGAATAGTGTTTTAACTTCATCAACTGTGAAGAGATTAATTAAAAAAATTAGGGAGACTGGATCAGCAGGATACACCAAACACACTGGTCGTCCAAAAACAAGCCGTTCAAATGTCAATATGTCAATGTTACTGGTGCTCGATGTCGCGACATGATAACACATAGCTCTTTGTGCCAAAATTGAATGATATTGATGTGGCTAATATTTGGTTTCAAAAATATGGTGCCAAATGCCATACAGCCCATGAAACAATTCAAATTTCTAGGTTGTGTACTCTCTCGTTTCGGTGATGAGAATTGGCCCCCTAGATCGTGTGATTTAACACCTTTAGATCTCTTTTTATGGGGTTATTTGAAGTCAAAGGTGAAAGGGAAATTCAACGCTGTATCAACGAAATACAACCACATTTATGCCAAATGGTCATGGAAAATTTCGACAAAAGAGAGCGTATGTTTTCTATTTAAATCAAATCATGTGTTAATTCTGGGACACCCATTATTTCGTCTTTATATAAATAAAACTTATGGACTGTAATAAATTAAAATTGTGCGAGGAGACAGACTATTGATAGTTGACCCTCCTTCTCCGGGCTAGGCAATACAAAGTAATATAAGCGATTGGGCAGTGGACGAACGGCTGGAGTGTTGACCTAGATGTAGACTATCGAAGCTGGAAGTACACCCTCCATCATTGGAATTGGTGTTCTCCCCACCCCCCCCCTTTCCCACAGGACTCTAATCCTGGATGAAAAGAGCTTAGAAGAGAGAGCGTGACTGGACTCGTGTTCCATGGGGCCACCTTGGGCGGTCGCTTCTACCTCGTCGACTAAGCTCTGTGCCTCATGGCATTTAGCTGACACTTCGCGGCAATCGATCCTGCCACTTTTCGCTTCCGGTTGGCTATTTCCTGTCGAAGGCAGATTATTTATCGATGCCTACGTAGATAAGGTTATTCGGGCGGTACGATTTTAATAAAGTACATTAAGGGACGCTTTCGTGAGATGTCGCTGTATAATCCAGATGTGAAAATAAGATACTTAGTCGGCCCTAGAGGCTTTTTTATTTTTCTGGGAGGATCGCTTATAAAGAAATAATGCAATCGATCTGAACGTTTATAGGTACACCTCGACGATGTCTCCAACATTTCCAGAATGGGATTGCCGTCGGTGGGTGAGTTCATCCGTCGGAGACACATCTAGTTTTTTAACTCGTTGCAGAACCTAACCAACCCAGTGTTTAACACTATGTCCCCGCCACCCTACCGCATCGATGGCAACAGACTGTCGGGGAAAAATTAGGTTAAGAATTAGTACCTAAGTAAGTTTTAAGTTTGATAAAAAAGGTGATATCCCCATCACCTTTATTAGTCAGTTTAGTCCAGTCACGTATAATGTATATCATTATACTTGATTATTCATTATATAATTTTTATAAAATAACAAAACCTGTATATAATGTAGCGATGCTACAGGAAATACAAAAAATATTTTGTAAATAGATTCGCCTGAGGATCTAAAATTATATATAATTATCTATAAATTTAAAGGCTATTGGGGGGGGGGGACAAAACTCTAACTCTAGTGACTATGTCAGAAGTTTCATAACAAACTAAATAAATACAGTAAACATTTAAATACTAGTAAAAAACTAACATATTTATAGACCCAACAATAGAAATCGCGTTAATTAATTAATTCTGTCTCTAAGGTATATAAGGTAAGTAATTATTAACCCTGATTACTTCTCAATTAAAAAGTTTATCCTACTATCCAAAGAAGTACTACTCTAGAGATTTTTCATAACCGTTTACCTTAGTCATTGGAATTATATAGCTTGATAATTATCACTGGAATGATGACATTACCAATCAACTGAACCTTTGATCCTTCCATTGTAATTCATACAATTTTATTTGAATTGTAACTGATTTGATACTTCATCTTCCATCATTATTGTTTGTGTCCCTTTCTTGTTCATCAAGAGTGTAGGGTGGTCAACTCGAGCAGAGATTTTGTTCCGAAACTTGTTTAAAATGTTTACTTCACTTTCTTCTTTTTTAATATTGTTTTTATGTTCCCACATTACCTTTACACTCGATCGCTCTATGCCCTGTACAGTAGTGGTTTTAAATTCCGTTCCCTTTCCTGTATCCGAGATCGTCGATACTAATCTACAAAGTTATACTTAAGGCAATCTGGACATACGGAATAGAGCTATGAGGGACAGCAAAAATGTCCTGTGAACAATAGCCAAAGCCCCTTATTACTTCAGCAACAAACCCCTGCATAACGATCTTAATATACCTTACATTCTTGCACTCATCCCTTCCAAGTTCATAAAATTCCATAGTAACCTACCCAACCACCCTAATCCCCTAGCACAGTCATTGCACTGCACCACTCATCCCTATAATCGTCCTCGGAGACTGAAACGGCAGTGGCCTCGAGACCTGCTATAAATACGTGACAGTGGGAGTCTTGGCTATCTTCTCCAATCATGCCCTGAGCGTCTGTGGCTCTCACTCTCTTTATCAGACCATCAACGCTGTGGCTTCCTTTTTCGCATGTGACGGAGGTGACAGCTGAGTGGATTTGGGAGGTCTCTGTGAAGTTTGTAAATACTGTATGAATGAGCGAGTGATTGTGAACGCAATTACTTATCCCGATAAGGCAGATCGTAATTTTATCACAATGAGGATTTGATTTGAAAAAAGAAAAGAAAAGTCTTTATATAAATAAAAAAATAAAATTTATTTTTCAATTGCACTCAATAATACAATTACACACACAGTACAATTAAATACAAAGTAGTGATAGATCGACTGAATATCCTTTATACGTGCACTAAGTAAGACCTTTGCCTCCTTGGTGAGTGAGTTAGGAGCGGGTCATTACGTAGGCACGTCACTCTTCTTCAACGCCTTAGGTCTTATCGTGGATAGCCACGACGGTGCCGTTGAAGGCCACTGTTTAATGTAACTTCTCAGGAGTAATCTGTATCCTCTGTCAATCTTTAACTGCAACGGTAACTTTATAAATCTTCATCTCAATGAAAACATTTCGCTTTTTTAGGATGACGAGAAGCTGCCAGATTCCAATGAATGAAAACAATCAAGTGTAAATAAACAAAAATAATACATTTTGTCCAATTTATAAATACTGCAAAAAGAAGCGATATTTATGTGATGGTCAATAATTCAGGTTGACCCAATGATAATGTGCTCAGTTGTCTCCATTGACCAAGCACCTCGCTTTCACATATTATTCAACTTTTTTGTGCTAAAATTACAATCTGTCTTATTAGGCAATAAGTAATTTTGATAAACGTTCTAATACTTCATTCACTCGCTCATTCGTGCACTATTTACAAACAGCCCAGGGGCCTCCCAAATCCACATAGTTGTCATCTCCTTCGCATGCGAAAGAGGAAGCGGAGTCTTGGGATGACCCCCACGCTCCTCCGTCAGCTGCGTCACCGGATATGAGCCAGTGGAGGCTGGTGAAGAGTGCGAGAGCCACATACGCTCAATTGATGATTGAAGAAACTGGCCATTGCCAGGACTCCCACTGTCACGCATTTATAGCAGGCCACGAGGCCACTGCCGTTTTAGTCTCCGAGGAGGTTTATAGGGCTGAGTTGTGTAGTGCAATGACAGTTCTATGGGATTAGGGTGGTCGGATAGGTTTCGATGGAATTTCATGAACTGGGAAGGGATGAGTTCAAGAATGTAAGGTATAACAGTATTTACAAACTGCCCAGAGACCTTCCAAATTCATATCGTTATCACCTCCCTCGCATGCGAAAGAGGAATTGTGTGTCAGGTGATGGCACAACTGATCATTCATTGTACCAATTATAATATAATTAAGGAAACGTTAGTGTTGTAACAAGCACAAGGTGTGACAATACAATAGTGGTCAAATGGAGAAACTGGCTACAGCCTAATTGGACAGCTTCATGTTCGACTTTTTGGCTGTCCCCCATAGCTCTATTCCGTATGTCCAGTTTTTGCTGTCGTGGTCGTTAGTTTCTAAGCTGGATGTAGGTTCCAATACCGATATCTTATTATATTTAAGATAAATATACGATGTCAGCGAACCATTAATTGAACAGTCGGAATACATACGGCTTCATCGCATTATTATAAAAAATGTAGGGATTTAGTTTTTGAAATTTCTTCCCAGTAGCAAGAAATAATATTTACCTACAATTTATTTCATTCAATTGAAAACTTTATAAATCAAGCATTATGGAAAGTTAAAACAACCGTGAAACAGAAAATATACAAAGGAAATAGCTTGAAAACGAACCTTTTTTGATCCCAGAAAAGTTTTAATGATGGAATTTAAGCAGAAAAAGTTTAGATTGAATTATAAATGAATTTTGCTAACAAAGCAGTTGAGAATGTTATAATAAAAAAAGAAAAATTTCATTTTGTATCAAAACGAATTAGGCTGCCCGCCGACTAGGCCGCCAGCCAGGGTGAATGACCACAGGTCCTTTTAAGGACCTGCCTTATCTCTTTCTAGGCGCTTGCCGTTATAGTGACCCTAGCCCGCAGCGGGTGTCTCCTCCCCACGACAAACTTTGACCATACAATGAGAATCTCATGAAATGTATAATTAATGCTTAGAGGTCGTAAAAATGATTTTATTGATACGAAATCCTAGTCTAAAATATTTTGGTTGTAAACGATGAAATAAAAAAAAAAGATAATCTGGCGTGCCGTTTTTCTCTGACTTCTCAAGCCCCTAGTCCTTAGGCAAAGTAACTCTTGGGAACTGGGTTCAGTTCCCAAAGCTACCTGTTTACTTTGTTTGTGGCTAATAGTTAGTTATACATGACTTTTTTATAGGAAAAACATTTTGTTTTTAAATATCTTTGGCTAAACCAATAAAAAGAAATTTCATAGAAAAAATAAAATAAACAGCCTAAGAAATGGCTTAAGTAAAAATTCATAGAAAAGAAGAAGTGGTGTTCTGTTGCAACTGATATTAATTGCCTTTTATCGATTTTCGGCTAAGCAGTTAGTTCATAAAAATATAAGATTTCCGTGGTGAATAAAGTTAAGTGTAAAAGTTGCCTATCTACAAAGCACCACTGCTCAACTTCAAAGAGAGAAAAAGGGGCTTTGCTCTCGTCGAAAACGTCAGCCGTCATTACCTTAGAAGTTTAAACATCTTACTCGGTCTTCGTCCAAGATTCGAAACGACTTTTTCCTTGTTAGTTTTTATTAACAGAGAATTTTATCCACCCCTATCTTAGTATTTCTGAAAGATTAATTTCCCTCTATCTGATCTGAAGACTGGTTCTCTTTTAATATTCTGAAAAGAAATTGAAAAGTGTTCGTTTTTCTTCGCTATTTAACCATCTCAGATTAAATATTTACTTCGACATTATAAATTTGGCCTTCATTAGCCCCTCTCTTTGCAGGGCGTATTTAAATGTTATCACGATTGAGGAACTATTAATTGCAAAGTTGGCCATAATAAAATATTCTATGTTACAAAGCCACAATGATAATTTATTTACAGATGAAATCGTCGGAAATAAAATCTAAAAAATATCTTAACTAAACTTATTTCAATTTATAACAAAAATAAAACAATGAAATTGTACAAGCGATTGGAGAGATGCGCATGAGTAATTTTATAATACAAAATTATCAAAAGTTAGATAACTTAAAACGAATCGCTTACCATAATATGTGAAGATTTAGTTGTAATCTCCTACATGGGGTGTCGGGTCGTCACGAGGGGGGTGCCTAGTTACCCTAGCCCTGGTAAGAAGAGGTATAGGGTAGGTAGTTTGTGTGGTCTTGGAATGACCACGAATTCACACTCGGTATTTGAGGGTAGGCGAAATCCGTCCGGATCCCAAAGGCGAGTGTGAACCGGAGAGAGGCAGACTGGATTGCCGTGGGGAACACTGCTGGTAAGCTAGCAGGGCCACGACCACCCCTGTTCACTAGGGAGAGGTCTCTCACAAGGAGGTGCTAATTTTAGCGAGACGAAGGCAGAGATTCCCACTAGGAAGGTGCGGAGTCTGACAACGCCGGACTAAAACGTAGCGAGGTGAGGAGAGAGGTGCAGAGGTTTTCATAATGAAAAAGCCAAGTTTCAGAGTTTACATCAGAGCAGCCACGAGCCAGTTAGTTGTCAGGAGAATGATGTACAGGCCACAAACCTCCGGTTTTAAATACCCAGATGGCTTCGTCAGTAGCCAATCAGCCCTGGTTTTATTGTACCCAATACCAGTTGAGTATGTGGTTTTCTTTGTTCTCTGACAAAGAGATATGTCACCGATACGTGACCTGGGTAAGGGTCTCTAGGCGGGTTGGGTCGCTTGGTACCTGCTACTGGCAGCTGGTGCCCCAGCTCATATAACTAATTGGCTTGCAGATGCATGTTTATTGTTTACCACATTTACAATGGTTTATATTTTGGTAATGTTATTTACATTTGTTTACAATATATATAATTTAAAGTATAGGGTGATTTATCTTATGTAGTTAGCGGTCGTTACATGGGGCAATCATGGATGGTCGGAACAATTAGGTGAAGGAGTGATAGGTAATAACTGTTTTAACATAAACACTACTGCCTAATTTGATCTAAGAGAACACATATGATGTCAGGAAGGTATCCTGTGTTGTTCTGCATAAAATTGCCTATCCGAGCGGACTCATTCACATAATGGAAATATACTTACACCTACTAACTTACAGCTGCCCCAAAGACTGCTTTGTTCCAGGAAATAAACGTGGTATACGAAAGTTTTCACAAAAAACACCCTGATTCTAATAGATAAATTTAGTTTGATTCTAAATATCAATACAGTGGCATAAACAGAATTATTTACAATAGAATATCAGGCTATTAAAATTCCTTCCGTTTTAAGTAGGAAGGAGTTTCTATTATTAACCAAACTATTACCAAGCAATGGAAAAATAAAAAATGAACGATATAGATTCTGGAGCTGTTTAATCCAGTTGTGAGCTTATCCAGCTGAGGTATCCAGTACGAGTTATGATCTTCCCAATATGAATTCTGTTCTCTCATGTGTGGTGAGGATCATGACACTTTGATTTACAGTTACCTTGAGCTATTTGACCTGGGTTATAGAATAATATGTATTTATACTGTCAATTTTAGTTGCCCCATCCCACAATAATCCCCAATAATTATAGTGGTTCAAATCAACAAAACTTGACAGATTCTCTTTATTATCTTAAAACGATCAAAATGAATATGGAATTTTATTAAACACTTTTTTCCATGATGGTAATAATGGATCCACTTCTTTTGAAGTGGAGAAAATTCAAAACAACTCCCTTATGTTATAGCTTGTTTTATAATAGCCACGTAATTAGTCATTCAGTTTGGAACTTACGACACTCAGCAGTTGTGCAATTACAGTTAACAGTAAATTCTGTTTTTTGTACATCTGTCAGTATGCCTGTAAAGGTATTAAGTAGCCTTTAGTTCAGAAACACATACTATTATTAGTAAGTAGAAAAACTCTGTTCTTCCACTGGAGCTAACGGCTATGTATGCTGTAAACTCGAGGACATCTAACGCTGCCTAGCTCAAAGATGGCGAATTTAGCATCAGTGCCTCTCGAAATTATTCTATAATACAGGTGTCCAACATTTTCTTCAATAAATCAGCCTGCAGTGGACTCTTACTTTTGTCTTTGCACTCAAAACGTTTTTCCTTAAAACTTACTCAGTTTCAAAATTTAAATAAAGTAAAAAAATGTGTTTTCGCTGTGAGCACGCGTATGTTTGTGTTATTTTTCCTTACACCCTAAGACGACGAGTAAGTTGTGTAAAATAGTCGGGATTAGTAACATACAGCCAAGGCTGGTATTTGACAGGAATAGCTTAGGAAACTTATCCCGGCTTTTTTTTTTCTTTTGCTTTTTTTTTTTTCCATAGCCCCTTTAAATTCACAGATAAATATATATAATTATAGATCCTCAGGCGAATCTATTTACAAATTATTTTTGTATTTCCTGTAACATCGCTACATTATATACAGGTTTTGTTATTTTATAAAAATTATATAATGAATAAACAAGTATAATGATATACATTATACGTGACTGGACTAAACTGACTAATAAAGGTTGTGGGGCTCACATTTTTGATCAATCTTAAAACTAACTTACGTACTAATTCATAACCTAATTTTTCCCTGACAGTCTGTTGCCATCGATGCGGGAGGGGTAGTGGGGCTACACTATTCCGGCTGTGTTAACATTTTTTCCCATTAATAGATGTTTATAACAAATGTATAAAAGCAGGACACGACTAATTATTAACAATATTTAATATATTTGTATTCTGCGTGTTGATAGTCGCTTTCTCACCGTTATGTACCGTATAAGCACACATATTATACGTAGAGTTCTACTCTATATCGCTGGCCGATGTTTATTAACTTCGAACCTGCCAATTATACAACTCAGTCGTCAAACTTTTGTTCGTCTGTCGACGGGGAACTTCAACAGGAGCAACATTGTTCTCAGTTGTTCCACTCTCGGTCCTTGTTTATCAACTTTTTGTTCTAAGCAGATTTAATTATTTCTCTTCATTGTATAATTAGCCATATTTTACTGATGTTTTCTTCTCGTAAAAAAATAAAAAATGTTCTCTGCTTCTAACTTTGATTTCAGACTGGTACGGGACTTTGGTGTCTAGGTTATTCAACGATAAAAGTCGTCAAAATCTAATCTTCCAACAACACCCCTGATCATGTTTTTAAGAAACCGAATGAGTTATGGTTTTTTAGTTATTTTTGAGAGCTATTGTAAGTGCCGGGTTGTCACGAGGGGGGTGCGAATTGAGGCTTGATTAGGATTTATGACCTGGACAATCGTTTTATGACGGTCTTACTATCTGACTCCATATCTGATAGGTATGTGCCCCGACAATGCACTATGTTCAGGAGAAGAGGTATAGGGCAGGTGGTGTAGGTAGTTTGTGTGGTCTTGGAATGACCACGAATTCACACTCAGTATCTGAGGGTAGGCGAAAACCGTCCGGATCCCAAAGGCGCGTGTTAACCGGAGAGAGGCAGACTGGATTGCCGTGGGAGACACTACTCGGTAAATTTGTAGGACCAGGACTACCATTGTCCGTGAGGGAGAGGTCTCTCCCAAGTTTTTGCAAGGCGAAGGCAAAGAATCCCCCTAGGAGAGTGCGGGGTCTGACAAGGCCGGACTAAAACATAGTGAGGTTAGGAAGAGAGATGCAGAGGTTTTCATAAATGAGAAGGCCAAGTCTTGAACATCAGTGCAGCCGCAAGTCATCAGTTAGAGAGTCGTCGGGAGAATGATTTACAGGCCACCTCCGGGTCTATATATAGTGGGCTGGCTTCGATAGTGCCCACTCATGGGACTCGTTATTGTGGCCAATGCCAGGCCAGTATGTGGTGGCTTTGTTCTCGTAGTGACTCAGGACTTGTCCGGGTCGCTACTACCTGGTCTTGGGTGAGGGTTTCCAGCCCCTAACTAATTGATTTGCAGCTGCGTCTTTTATATTTTACAACATTTACAATGATTTATCGTTTGGTAATGTTATTTACATTTGTTTAAATTAATTTACAATATATATACCATAGAGTATAGGGTGATTTATCTTATTCAGTTAGCGGTCGCTACACAAGGAAAGTTGAAACATAAACTTCATACTATGTGTTTATTTAAAGATTTAGATTAAAGAAATAAAAAAATAGATGCAAACCTCCCTTCCAGCTGAAAGGCCAACCGATACCATTTCCAATAATATATGGATTTATAAATGACCTTTATATCACAAGGGCGATGTAAAAATATACTGTTTTCATAATACAGTTCCATAAAAAAATACAACCTCTGACCTATTCTTTTTATGGTGAAATAAAAACTGTCTGTGTACCTTCGCTCCTTTGTCACGGACGCAGATAAATAAAACTGATCACGTCAGCGAGTGAAGTGGGACGAGCGATGAAAAACACGCTATAAAATATCGAATGAAATAAAAGATTTATTTAAATGGGTAGATGATTTTTTTTTTTTTATATTCGTCATACCTTATAAATTTGTCCGTTTGTTCCTCTCCGTTATTTGTAAGTACGTGTTTAGTTGAGGATGAGTTTGATTATTTCATTACAGTAAGTATACTATCATATATATTGTTCCAATTTTATTTGTTATTTCTTGTTGATCCCAACGGAGTGAGTAAAAAACGTCATATTATGGAAAATAGTAATCATAAAAAAAGGATTTAATTACCTAATCAACTTAACAACGAAATTAGACGAGTGTTGTAATCTTTGAGGTATGACAAACCTCAGGAACGTGATGACAATGGCATCTGCGATGAACAGGATCTTTGTATTGTTACTTTGAGAGAAATGAAGTGTGTTTTATAAAGGGTGTCCCAGAATTAACGCAAGATTTGATTTAAATAGAAAACACAGTTTTTAGTATTTTTGTTGTTATTTTTTTATTGAATTATAAAGTAAATATGATAAGGTTTTTTATGGAATAATATATCGGGCAAATGGCCTCCACGACTTTGCTGGCACATACGCACTCTTTTGTCGACATTTTCCATGACCATTTGGCATAAATGTGGTTGAATTTCGTTGATGCAGCGCTAAATTTCCTCTTTTAATGCACGGGTGGATGTGGGCTTGTTGAGATACACCTTTGACTTCAAATAACGTGTTCAGTTGAGGATGAGGATGATTATTTCATTACAGTAAATATACTATCATATATATATATTGTTCTAATTTTATTTTTTATTTATTGTTGACCCGGCTAACAAATTAATGGTTTGAAATTCAATTTAAAATTAATACGTAATGATGATTTCATTAACGGGTCAGTGTAGAGAAAAAAACCGTGAATAAAATCGTTTACGCTATTTGACATTAATGTTTGCGTGTGGGATTGAATTGATGTTCTAATGGCACTATAAATGCAAAACAGTCATAAAACAACACAATAAAGATCCATTTATTAGTCCATTACTATGCAATCTTGACATCATCACTTGAGAAAGTATATATTTAGTAGGATGATAGAACACTAAATATTTTATGGTTTAAATTATAAATTCTCAAATTAATATATTACCAAATTTTGATTTACACAATTAAATGGTTCTTCTTAAATAATTCTATCACACCATGTTCAAATATACAAACATAACTTTGATTTTAACTATGTACAGATTATTAAATCAAATAATTATTCGATATAAAAATTAAAAAAAAAAGAACCTTATAAACCAAAAAGAATACTTAAAGAAGCACTCAAAATTTAAATAAAAATCTGCCTAGGCATTTAAAATAATTTTTATAAATTATAAAACTATTAACTGTTATAAACCCTAATATTTGAGTGGAACGTATGGTAAAAAGCGAATTGCTTGTTTTTGCCTTTTCTGATTTCTTTCAAATAAATAAGGTTATTGTGATTTCTCTAGCTTTCACATCCTCTCCCAATAAAATAATTGTTTATGTATACTAAAACATAAATATTAGTATTATTCTTCAATATTATTCAAAAAAGTTAATGTTCGTCGAATACATAAAATAAGTTAGGTTTAATAATGTTTATTTATATTGAATAAATTTAACGTTTTATACTTTTTAATTTGTTTTTACACTAAAATTACAAATGCAATTTGGTACAAACAAAAACATTTTATTATCGACAACAACTTTCTCAGGTTTGTTGCTATACTATTTCTAATGCTTGTTTATTCTTAGAATCTTTTTATACTTAAACTATATACAATTACATTCCAATTTTTGTATTATTTTCTTTAATCTATTCATTTACATGTTACATTTAAAAAGAGAAAATTTGGGTATGCATATATATATTGAAACCTACCTCAATTTTCACCATTTCTCTTTATACTTTATTTGATCAATTTACCTTAACTAATTTGGCAGGTCCGTCATGAGATATTTACTTAAAATTGTTTTATGTCTTTGAGGAATTTATCCCGATTGAATCGCCCGATCTCAAGGCTAATGTTGTAGTTATTAATAAATTGAGAAACTAGGAATTGTTAAATATATTCAAATAAAATGGTTATAACAAATAATTATAATTATATAGAGTGCTGACATTAATTATATAAAAAATATTCAATTCCTTTTAAATTAGGATATTTACTACTAATTACAAAAAACATGAAATTTGAACTCAATTTCTTTTAATGGATTCATAATAATAACAATATTAATATCACCCAATCGATGATCTTCCTGTAATCCAATCAACGTTACTTTCTGCTGTTGGTTCTTCTCCTCTCTTCCTGTTGGTGACCGCCAATTCGGGAGCTTGCTAAGTCCGCTCTTTTTGACGGTTGTGCTAAGACTGCCCTTTTATCTCATTCCCACTCCTAGGAGCATAAGGGAAGATGCTTACCAGATGTGAGGGTTCCTGGCCATGATATTCTCAAATATTATGAATGTTACAATATCTTGTTTTCGAATTGTAGTCCTGACGTTGCCTGAACAGGCAAAACGTTGTCTGTATATACGAGTATGATATGTCAATCACAACAATTTTACGGAGAGACTGAATATTTAAATAAAATAACTCATAGTGAAATTAAATTATTCATTTGAACCGTAAATTTGGAACATCGTTACTTATTAATAGAATGGCTGATAATTACCGACAATGATTAATTAGATGGCAATATACGAGGCGACGTCGTACTCACGAAAACCATCAATCAAACTGCAATTTGAGTGACATCTTAGAAATTAAGACCACGTCCAGTTAACTTGCTCGTACCAGCTACCTGTTTATTTAATTACATACTTCAGACGGGCAATGGATCACTGCTAGGGGGTATATGTTGGGCCTACACTTAAGGATTTGAAGGCAACTGGTCGATGAGTCCATTAGCCGTATACCAAATAGTCGATACACAGGCTGTAGGCAGTTTCTCCATTTGACCGCTGTTGTATTGTCACACCTTGTGATTGTTACAACACTAACGTTTCCTTAATTATATTATAATTGGTACGATTAATGATCAGTTGTGCCATCACCTGACACACCCTTCCTCTTTCGCATGCGAGGATGTGACCATGTGGATTTGGGAGGTCTCTGGGCTGTTTGTAAATAGTGCACGAATGAGCGAGTGAATGAAGTATTAGAACGTTTATCAAAATTACTTATTGCCTAATAAGACAGATTGTAATTTTAGCACAATAAAGTTGAATAATATGTGAAAGCGAGGTGCTTGGTCAGTGGGGACAACTGAGCACATTATCATTGGGTCAACCTGAATTATTGACCATCACATAAATATCGCTTATTTTTGCAGTATTTATAAATTGGACAAAATGTATTATTTTTGTTTATTTACACTTGATTGTTTTCATTCATTGGAATCTGGCAGCTTCTCGTCATCCTAAAAAAGCAAAGTGTTTTCATTGAGATGAAGATTTTTAAAGTTACCGTTGCAGTTAAAGATTGACAGTGGATACAGATTACTCCTGAGAAGTTACATTAAACAGTGGCCTTCAACGGCACCGTCGTGGCTATCCACGATAAGACCTAAGGCGTTGAAGAAGAGTGACGTGCCTACGTAATGACCCGCTCCTAACTCACTCACCAAGGAGGCAAAGGTCTTACTTAGTGCACGTATAAAGGATATTCAGTCGATCCATCACTACTTTGTATTTAATTGTACTGTATGTGTAATTGTATTATTGAGTGCAATTGAAAAATAAATTGTATTTTTTATTTATATAAAATCTTTTCTCAAATCAAATCTTTATTGTGACAAAATTACGTTCCAATATATATATAAATTACATTATAGTTTTCTTTCAGCTATTGTGCATATATTTTTTTAGTATGTTTAAACCTGAAATAGTAATACTTTGAGTGAATGACGAGAGGAAGACATGTTGGATTTTTTTGGGTAGAATTTTCCTTTACCTGGTCCTTTTTTTATTCCTATCAATAGATCAAAAAAGAATCAATCCATTATTTACTTATTCAAACTACTGACCAACAAAAGATCTATTCTGTATTTTTTAATCAATTATATTTCTTTATTGAAATGATCACATGCAATCAATACAATAGTATCTTGTTTTTTTTGAGGATAGGCATATACACTTCCCTTGTCACTTTAGTAGACACTCATAAACAAATGTTAGTTTGGAGAAGGTCGTAATACCACCTCCACCTGGGTTGCCACGGAACGACCAGAGCGATTCTGGATGTAACTGCGGATTCAATTCATTTTTTTCTTTGGGAGAGAGATCGTAAAAAATTATTAATGACTACCAAACATACAGAGTAAGTAGCATGTGTAATAACACCTAATATAGTTTACAGCTGGCCTTGACATTTCGTGCTCTTTAAATGGACGCTACTCTGATGGGGCCTCCATATCACATGTTACGTGACGATACGGTTCAGAATACTTGATCACCTCAAGGACATAAGTTTTAATTTAGAAATTATCACAGTAGAAAACAAGAATCCTATCTAAACGAACTGCCTGGTCCAATGGAAAAATGTGGGCACGACAATAGTTTTCTCGTCCAATCCCTGCAATCCAGAATCCCCTCGCAAGATGACCAATTCACCCTTCGGTCAACGACCAAGTAATTCGAGATCTAGCCACCTCCCGCTGCCAGAACCCTCCCGCTCCCGCCTCCCTGGCCAGTCCGTTCTTAGTATGTTTTTTATTTCCTCCTCGTTATCTATTAGGTTTATTTAATTTTTTGAATCTTTAAATCTGAATTTATTGTTTCCGATCACTATGTGATTTTCCGTACAATTTATATTCATCTTTAAATCATTCATTGTTTCAAAACCTAATTAATAGGATATCGAATTCATTAGAAAATGGATAAACTAAGAATTCGATCATTAGGTCTATACCTAATGCATTTTTGATATTGACCTTGACACTTGAATTACCGTCGTCGTAACCTGTAGGTGTTTTAATAGAAAATTCTTTTTTTATTAATGTAAAGTTATGTTTTTTTACTATGTCTGGGTGTATGTACTTTTTTGTCGCACCCATATCTATTAACCACTTGTTGTTTTTTAAGTCTATTATGTATGGTAAGTCATTTGTATAATGCAGTTCTTCGCATTGTTTATTGCTTCCTAATTTATTTTCCGAGTATGTTTGGTCTCTATTATTTTCCGAAGACACCTCAAGGACATAAGTTTTAATGTAGAAATTATTACAGCAGAAAACAATAATCCTATCTAAACGAACTGCCTGGTCCAATGGAAAAATGTGGGCACGATATCAATAGTTTTCTCAAATCCTGCAATCCAGAATCCCCTCGCAAGATGACCAATTCTCCCTTCTGTCAACAACCAAGTAATTCGAGATCTCCCGCTGCCAGAACTCTCCCGTTTCCGCCTCCCTGGCCAGTCTAATCCATTGCCAATGTTCCATCACATCCGTGGCAACCCAGGTGGTATTACGACCTTCTACAAACTAACTGGCGTTTGTTAATGAGTGTCTACTAAAGTGACAAGAGAAATGTTTTTGGCTGTTGAGCCCCTCTCTCCTCAAAAAAGCAAGATACTATTGTATTGATTGTTATCATTTCAATAAGGAAATATAATTGATTAAAAAACCTATAGGATTCCAAGCGTTCTTCATAGTAGGGCCTTTACGCCCAACTCCTACAATGGCAACGTTTTGCAGTCAAGAGCTGAAGTCTGAAAGTATCTTACAATTGTGGGCAACAAACGCTTTCACATTAAACAGTAATTTAAACTGGTTAAACAGGCAGCGCTTGTTTCTACATACAGTTAAACCCTAAAACATTCAAACTGATGATTGCTCGGGCGCTCACGTTTGTTTCCAAGTGGCCACGTTTCCAGAATTAATTAAATATTTGAATGGTTCTGAGTCTACGTGCTAGTTAATGAAACCTCACCTGCATCATGAAAAGGAATTAATGAAAATACATTTATATTTGAAGAGTTCATTTTAAGAGTGCCAGCGAACATTAAATAATTACTGTTGCTTTCATGAATTACAATATTATTTTAAGAGTATTCTCTCTGATTTGTTCAATAGGAATTTGCTTATACGAAGAAATAGCGCATTAGCGAACCACTGTTATGTGGTCCTAAGAAGTATTCGACTACCAAATATTGATAAGGATTTTGAGAGCGGTTGTTAAAATGGCTGAAATAATAAACTAAAAGTGTTCTCCACAAACTCTCTACAGTAGTTGTGAAAGCTCGGTTAGAAGATTGAGGTCGTGCAGACGATAAGAATTGACCTGTGAGTATTTGTCCCTAAGACATCCACGACAAGCCGAAGACTACGGTGTCAGACTGGAGAGCAAGGGCTGGTGAAGATGACTCTAGGTTTGCAAGTTATGAATCCCAACAGAGTAAGTGAGTTAAACATGCCATATTATGGAAACTAATAATGATAAAAAAAGTATGTAATTAAGTAATCGACTCAACATGTTCGACGAAATCAGTGTTGTAGTCTTTGAGGCATGGCACACCTCTGGAACGTGTGAAACAAGGGTGTCCAGAACTAACGCAAGATTTGATATAAATAGAAAACACAGTTTTCAGTATTTTTGTTGCTTTTTTTTATTGAATTATAAAGTAAATAGGATAGGGTTATTTATGGAATAGCACATCGGTCAAATGGCCTCCACGACTTTGCTGGCACATACGCACTCTTTTGTCGACATTTTCCATGAACATTTGGCATAAATGTGATTGAATTTCCTCTTGTAATGCACGGGTGGATGTGGGCTTGTTGACATACACCTTTGACTTCAAATAACCTCATATAAAGAAATCTAAAGGATTTAACACCATACGATCTAGGGGGTCAATTCTGATCACCGAAACGAGAGAGTACACGACCTAGAAATTTGAATTGTTTCATGGGCTGTATGGCATTTGGCACCATCTTTTTGAAACCACATATTGGCCACATCAATACCATCCAATTTCGGCACAAAGAACTGTGTTATCAAGTCGCGATATCGAGCACCAGTAACAGTCACTGCTTGACCAGCCTCATTTGACACTTTCACGCATTGTTTCGATATTGACATTTGAACGGCAGTTGATGAAGTCAAAACACTATTCCGACCATATTTTGTATGGATTTTTCGAACTGCGGCCGTCCAACTTTCATTATTTTTTGAGATAATGTTCAACAATAAAGACGCGTTGTTCTATCGTGAAACGCTCCATTTTTACTAACCCTATACTATCAGCTGTCAAATTGTTTTTTTTCAGGGTTTCCAGCACTTTACTGGGCAAATGGTGGCAAATTCAATTCTTGCGTTAATTCAGGGACACCATATACAAGCAAAACACTGGTATATACAAATATTAAGAGTTACGTTGCTACATACTGGGTTGCTACATACTCGGAAGGTCTAGGGACAAGTGTGGTCTAGGGGTTAAGCTGAGAAATATATATGTATAAGCAAAGGATAAGATTCTTGGAAGTAGGGAGGTCTTGTAGGGATGCAGTTGCTTACTTTAAAATAACTACACTGTCAGCTGTCAAATTGTTTTTTTTCATGGTTGCCAGCACTTTACTGGGCAAATGGTGGCAAATTCAATTCTTGCGTTAATTCTGGGACACCATATACAAGCAAAACACTGGTATATACAAATATTAAGAGTTACGTTGCTACATACTGGGAAGGTCTAGGGACAAGTGTGGTCTAGGGGTTAAGCTGAGACATATATGTATAAGCAAAGGATAAGATTCTTGGAAGTATTGAGGTCTTGTAGGGATGCAGTTGCTTACTTTAATATAACTACACTGTCAGCTGTCAAATTGCTTTTTACGGTTGCCAGTACTTTACTGAACAAATTGCGGCAAATTCAAATCTTGCGTTAATTCTGGGATACCCTTTACTCTATATAGCTTGTGAGTTAAAAGCTGGAGGTGTGGAGTTCAACCAATGACAACACAGACACGCAGTCTCTTATGACTATGTATCTAAATACATGCCTGGAATACACAGGCAAAGGTATTTCATTAACCAGGATCTTCTATGCCTGGACGAGCGACGTGAAGCGTCCACGACTAGCTCTGTGACAGAGGCGATAGTAGATGAAATAGCACTGCTGCTCTGAGGTCGCTATCCCAAGCGCTGGCTGTAATTAGCGCTGCCAATCTGCCGGCATAAATATGGCCGCCAAGACAAACCCTAGTCTTCTCATAATCCGCTTAACAGGAGGATTACCTGGCATCAAATAATTTGGCCGGCTCATGGCCCAAAGGTAATATATCCAAACAATATTACAATGGGCTGGCAATATCATCATATTTATTATGAATTTGTCTATTAATTACCAGTAATAGTTCAACTAACTTATTAAAAGTTATTATTGATGGCTAACTGGTCCCATTTCTACAGTATCTCGACACTGTCAGGGCAGGCAACAACAGGAGTCATTGTATAGAAACACTTAAGATGAATTGCAATAAGTGCACTGAGCATACCATTTTAAGCAGTACATTATACCCCAATGCACATCAATTTAAAATCACTAATAAAATAAATTGGACAAGATTAGCGCATGTAAAAACAATAAAATGTTATTCACCAAGTAGTTTATTTATTAGAAATAAGAGATACTAATACTATATATCTCCGAACTATCATTTGTTTTAACAGAGAAAAGTTTACTTATACTCTATAAACTATAAGTTAACATTGAAGAAACCTTTACTAAACAATAGTTAAACAAATCATTACATACCTAAACAGCAAGTTATATCCACTTTACTTTACCTGCAAACTCAATAATAAATATTTACAAACTTTAGGCCAGACATTTGGCCAGCGAAGGTGGATTTCCAGTCACAGCGACAGATTGAAGTAGGTTTTAAAAAAGGCTTCAATGCTCGGAATACCAGTCTTCAAGAGGCGAC
Organism: Acanthosoma haemorrhoidale; assembly: GCA_930367205.1. Classification (NCBI taxonomy): domain Eukaryota; kingdom Metazoa; phylum Arthropoda; class Insecta; order Hemiptera; family Acanthosomatidae; genus Acanthosoma; species Acanthosoma haemorrhoidale. Next base: position 118,960,616 of record OV884013.1, on the reverse strand, counting down.
AGATTGAAGTAGGTTTTGAAAAAGGCTTCAATGCTAGGAATACCAGTCTTCAAGAGGCGACAGATTGAAGTAGGTTTTGAAAAAGGCTTCAATGCTAGGAATACCAGTCTTGAAGAGGTGACAGATTGAAGTAGGTTTTGAATAAGGCTTCAATGCTAGGAATACCAGTCTTCAAGAGGCGACAGATTGAAGTAGGTTTTGAAAAAGGCTTCAATGCTAGGAATACCAGTCTTCAAGAGGCGACAGATTGAAGTAGGTTTTGAAAAAGGCTTCAATGCTAGGAATACCAGTCTTCAAGAGGCGACAGATTGAAGTAGGTTTTGAAAAAGGCTTCAATGCTCGGAATACCAGTCTTCAAGAGGCGACAGATTGAAGTAGGTTTTGAAAAAGGCTTTAATACTCGGAATACCAGTCTTCAAGAAGCGACGGATCGAAGTAGGTTTTGAAAAAGGCTTCAATGCTAGGAATACCAGTCTTCAAGAGGCGACGGATTGAAGTAGGTTTAGAAAAAGGCTTCAATGCTAGGAATACCAGTCTTCAAGAGGCAACAGATTGAAGAGGACTCCTCGAAGGGGTTTTCCTTCTGCAATCGATCATGATGAATTACACCCGTGTTCAGTAGTTCACAACTTGAATATTATTGGGTACAATAGGTACTTCAAATCCCATCATTAAATTTTTAAGTAAACTAGTTTTATGCTCAAAAACGTTCGTAGCTACCTCTATTAGGTCTACATTTAAATGTTTTATGTAGATGAGTTAAATGTAAAATTTCTCTTGGAAATGCTTGGTCATAGTTGTTAATCCAGTGACTTTTCAATAGTTCCACGAGCTCTGTAAGGAGATCATTATCAGAAAGTTGGCAGCTCATTAATGGGTCTTCTTTTCTAACAGCCCCCTAGCAGCACGAGGGGGTGGTTGTTCTCAGCAATTGTACTCATTCGGCTACAGTTAGTTCCGGCTATAAATTCCATTTCAGCAGCATATTGGCAAAGTTTCTACAGGTAGCAATAAGCAGCCGAGCCAGTTAATAATCAAACCTGTCTCTTACTTAGGAATCGATAATGAGCAAGTTCATCTTTTTTTTTTAAACTTTTCAATAAAACTTTTATACAGGCGATTAGGTTCGGGTCGGAAGAGGACGTTTTGGTATGTTGTGAAATAATATTTTCCAGTTTGAAAAAAAATATATTTTTTCGATCGCTTTTGAGAACTCATTTCGTCGCTTCCGTCAGTTGAATCACCTCAAGAAGGGCAATAATATTACATATCACCTTTTACAATAAAATAAAATATGTCTAAAATTGTATTTTATAGATAGTTCAATGGTGAATTATTTGTGGATTGGAAAATAACGAACCGTTATTACCTTTTAAAATTATTCTAAAGTATTCAGTTTTCCATAAAACATTACATTCAAAGTTCCTCTTGTAGATTACCATTTCCATTATAAATTAATATTGTTATCAAGAAGTTTGACAAATAATAGAAAATTGATACTTCTTACTTTTGTTCATTCGCATCTGATTAATTGCTCGGATTATTGTAGTTATTTTAATATTGTTCTTTATATTTTTGATATAATAAATGCACAATAAACAAAATCACTAGTTATTAGGCCAGTGGTCAGCAAATATCAGCCCTAGGCCTATATCCCAGTCCGGTGCCAACGGCCCTGTCCATTCGGGCGTTCATAAGCTCATATGCATATCTAATCTAACCCCCTATGAATATTACATAAGGCTTCGTGTATTCGTAATATCCCATTGATTAGGACTGTTTATAATGTATTTTGTTTTTAACTACATTCGAATCATCAAAGGGCAATTTCATATATATATTACATTAGAAGTTCATTTCATTCTTGAACAAATTACTGTATAAATTTCGCCTTATTCTGGGTTATGGAATTTTCATGAACAGGCTCACAATGTTAGGTTAAGCAGTTCCCACATAAACCGATGCGTATTCGTCCACCTACCTTTTCGTATGTTAGCAATAAATCTTCGGCGTCTGTATAGAGAGAGAGGACTAGTTGACAATCCGACACGGCATGAGTTCACTAGGAAGCGGGCGTAGTAGCCCTTGATTGGCCAAAATAAACGATCATATGATTGGCCCAAATAAAAAGCTCTCATGCGCTGTAGGCAGGAATGACCTGCCTATATAAGAGAGCTTTTGAAGGCAGTTGGAAATAGACACTTAAAGTGAACATTGCTCTCTCTTTATCTGCTTGTGCTCTGCCTAAACCATGGCTTTCTTATTTAATTTCCCCTACACTTCTAAATCCTTAACTTGCTATGCTTTAGTCCGTCGTTGTCAGACTCCAAACTTTCCTAGTGGGATTTTTTGGCTTCGTCTCGCTAAAACTAGCACATACTTGTATATACTTGTACTTGCATGTACTTGTACTTGCATGTACTTGTACTTGCATGTACTTGTATATAGCATGTAGCGAGTGCCAACCATATATGTAAATTACCCTATACTCTGGTGCAACTAATGTATTGTAATTAGATGTAAAACATAGGTTTCTAGTAATAAATCATGGAGACATCGGCAGTCATAAAACAAGTAACAGAGGGTCGAAGGTCGAGCAATAAAACCTGAGAGGGTAAGCCACCTGACTGTCATAAAACCAAACCCGGCAGCCTCTAAGTGGTCATAAAACCTAAGTAGGTGAGTCCCTAGCAGCTATAAAACACACCCTTTTAGGCCAACAGTCATAAACTTAAGGGGTATTGGCCACCTGGGCATCATAAAACATACCCCGTTCAGCCGTCTCCACTTTACACTAGGAAGGGGGTACAGTATTTCAATCAGGAAGTTTCGCCCTGTAGAGACACTCTTTCCCAGGCTCCTTATCTAGACAGCCGCTATCACTCGGTCGCGATACGCCAGGGCCCCGGGGCCCTGGGAGTAAGCCCACTCAGCCTTCCACTAGTCTACACTCTCTCTGCCACACCTCTGCGCCGGTACCCTGTCTCACAGCCTCTAGCAGACCTCTGACGACTTGTACTATTACGCTGCCAATCTCCCGCCCGAACTCTGAAAACTGGTCTTATTCTTTATGAAACCTCTGAACCTCTCTCCTGAACACAGTGTATTGTCGGGACACATCCCTATCAATAAAATGGAGTCAGATATTAACGCCTACATGGAACATGGTCCATGTTATTAACTACAACAATCCGCACTTGTCACCAGGGCTAGAGTGATTAGGCACTCCCCTAGTGACGCCCCCGACATAGCACATATATCATGCTGACAGCGATCTCTGGGGCCCTACAACTATTCCTAGCAGCGTTTTCCCCAGCGTTCCAGTCTGCCTCTCTCCGTTTCACACCGGATACCGAGTGTGAATTCGTGGTCATTCCAAGACCACACAAACTACCTCCACTACCTACCCTATACCTCTTCTGCTGAACATAGTGCACTGTCGGGGCACATACCTATCAGATATGGAGTCAAATAGCTATCATCTAAATTATAAATCATCGCTACAATCCGGCACGTATAAAATAAACAATTCAATAGTGAGGCAGACTATTTCTTTAGTTAATCAGTGCTATAACAAAATTGTGATCAGTATATCTTAATCATGATTAGATAAACCCTGATCGAAGAACTGTAGACTCATTAGGGAAAAGGAATTAGGACTTGAGCAGTTAACAAAACTAAAGTCAAGCCTCTGGGGTTCTTGAAACACTTTTCTACCAACTGTAAATACGAACTCATAATTAACTGTTGCACTTTGCTTCTTTGATTATTATTGTTGCAACAGAATGAGGATGAAGCTGAATCTTGCACCTACTGGTTTAAAACAGCCCGTTGTGCTTGGGCGTTACAAAGTTGTTTTTGTTATCCCAGCTGTTAGGATTTCTGTTATGCAACACCGATAGAAATATTCTGTTACGGGTTTGTAGTATTAAAAAAGAAATCTGGCCTATCGATCGTTTTAAAGGCGTTTGAGATTTAGACTGCACGCAATACACTCCTGCGTTGTGTCATTGCCTACCCGCTCATTAGTCCCTGGCTGCTATTTTCTCTCAAGGGCGATATTTTAGAAAATGAATTATAAATCGGTAACGTGCGGTCATGAAAAGATATTTTATACTGTTTGAAAACTGTCGGAGTCACCTAAACTATTTCTGAAACCCGGAGAAGGAATTATTATATATATATAACTTCTTTATTGTGCTAAAATTACAATCTGCCTTATTAGACAATAAGTAATTGAGATAAATGTTCTCATTCATATAATATTTACAATTCATTATTCACTTGCTCATTCTTACGATATTTGCAAACAGCCCAGAGGCCTCCCAAATCCACATGGCTGTCAGCTCCCTCGCATGCGAAAGAGGATAAGGAGTCTTGGGAAGTCCCCTACGCTCCTTGGTCAGCCACGGATACGGGCAAGTCGAGGCTGACGAAGAGCACAAGAGCCACAGACGCTCAGTACATGATTGGAGAAACTGGCCATTGTCAGGACTACCACTGTTACGCATTTATAGCAGGTCACGAAGCCACTGCCGTTTCAGTCTCCGAGAGGGTTATAGGGATGAGTGGTGCAGTGCAATGACTGTGCTAGGGGTTATAGGGTGGTTGGATAGGTTACTATGGAATTTCATGATCTTGGAAGGGATGAGTTCGAGAATGTGGGGTATATTAATACCTATAGGAAGGGTTTTGTTGGTGAAGTAATAAGGGGCATTTAACATTGTTCTTTATGCCGCCTCTATAAAGCCTTTTATATAGCTTTATAATTGGTGTGCTTAAAGGATTTAAACTATGTACTATAGTTCATTAACTTTTTTTTTTTCATTATTAAATAGATTTGTTTAAAATACATTTTATTTATTAACCTATCGATAATAAAGTGATTTCCTGAGTGTGCTTGAAAGAAAATTAGAAGGGATGAGTTCAAGAATGTCTGGTATATTAAGATCATTATGAAGGGTTGTGTTGCTGAGGTATTAAGGGGCATTTATTATTGTTCTCAGGGCTTTTGATTGAAAGGATTGAATGCGCTTGGTGTTCGAATTGTTTGCTGTCCCCCATAGCTCTATTCCGTATGTCCAGATTGGCTTAAGTATAACTTGAGAGATGCGATGTCCTTTGAAGTAGTCTGTACAGTTGTCCAAAGCGTCTGTTTAGTTCTTGTCTCCTGTGAGTGCTTTCATTTCTCTGCCGGCTGTTACTTCCACTTACAGGGATTGGAAGTCGATTTTTTTCTCAAAAAAAAGCAAAAACATTTGAAGCTTGATCTGTAAGCAATAGAAAAAATAGTTTTTATGTAAACATAAAGTTTTCTACAGTTTATTTGAGCTCGTTTGTCGAATCTGCACCAAGTGTGGTTCAATCGTATTTATTTGAGAGCTTCTTCACTTTGAATGAGTGAGTGTTCTAGCTCTATGATAGAACATGTGAAGTAGAACATGTGTGTCTTCGGTTATATAATGCTAATATTATATATAATGCTAAGAATATGGTATTGCTAATATTATATATAATGCTAAGAATATTGTATTGCTAATATTATATATAATGCTAAAAGTAGAAAGGGCTTGAGCAGAACTGTGTACCTGCCTCGTGACTTCATGGAAGTCACTGATGGTTCCTGTTATTTTTAAGTAAGCAACCCTCCTTACCTCCCTTACTCCCTACTTCCCAGAATCTTACCCTTTTCTTGTACATATATGTCTCAGCTTTAGCCCGAGACCCCATTCGGGCCCAGACATTCCACCCAGTATGTAGTAACATAACTATTAATATTTGTATATACACCAGTGTTTTGATTGTACTTCCTAATAAAGCTTTTCTTTATTTTCTTTTAAAAGACTCTCCTCTACAAAGATTATTTAACATTTTATATGGCTGGGTGGTCAGAGCATATCATTTTAGCTGACTGCGCCCGCTACCACTTCTATAAGCATTGACTCAGAGGTACTGTGCTAAATTCTTGACTCTTATCATGTCAGAGGATACCATTTTGTTTTTTAGATTACATTATTAATTATTATTAACAGTTCTTGTCTGTTGCAGCCAGTGCATTAGCAGAAGTGAATAATATTTTGCTTACTGTAGGTTAACCTATGCGGAGCCATCCATTATCATTTATAGAAATTAAATAATGTCACCTTGGGGTGCGAACCTTCATATTATTAGGAACCGTTTAAACCAAACTCTCCACCACACGAGTGTATACTTGTATTCTGTATACAGTGTATACTGTAGTACTTGTATAATACTTTACTTATTCGACCAGCCTATGTTGCGATATATTTAAAACAAAAACTGACAAATTTTCAAAATGCAACTAAATAAATACTAACCACTTTATCATCTTAACTAATCAGGGTTTTTTTTCTTTCTTTCATAGCCCCTTCAAATTCACAGATAATTATAGATCCTCAGGCAAATCTATTTACAAATTATTTTTGTATTTCCTGTAGCATCACATGAGATACAAAAATAATTTAATTTCATTAAATAGAGTTTAAATCTGCGAGATGGTTTGAATATTCGAGACGAGATTCCGGGAGCCATACCGTTTTTCGGTCGTCACTGGAGGTTCTCAGAAGACGCTGCTGAAGAGACATAGGGACGCCCTCACTGTTTCACCAACGCCATAAGGTTCCAAATGGTTCATACAGACCCATCCGATAACAGTGCCGGCCAATCAAATCCAGGAATGGACATGTGGTCATTCTTTTGGCCTTTTGGGGGTAAGAAGAGATTAGCCCTGAAGACATCAAGAGGAGTAGGAGAGTTATTTATATTTTATACAAGTATGAAGAATTTAAAAGTCAAGGTAATAAGAAGTTATTGTGATTGTTGAAGAATTATTTTAAAGGCATAACACGAATTCAGTCTGGAAACATAACAAAGGAAAATGATTTCTACGGACAGAATAAAGGAAACATCAAACAAATCCACTACTCAAGGAACTTCCAATGAACAATAATAAGGTACCGAATAGAACTTACAAGAACAGTAAAAGGAAATTCTATACCTATAGTAAAAGTATAGACTGATCAGTATCATTTCAATTCTAAATCAATTCCTTCAAAATTCAATAGGCAGTAGAGATGAAGGCTAAAGAACACATTTTAATTAAATTTTATAGCATTATTTTATATAATTACTCTGTAGACATTAAATTCATTTTTATATTTAAAAAAAACCGAGAATTTAATTTGAAATTGAGCTGAATGTTAATTTAATATTTATATTTATTTGTTTGCAGTAGTGTGCAAGTTGTACAATTCCAAGCTTGTAGGTATGATTTGGCAAACTTTTACTTAAAAAAAACAAAAAACTGTAAGTGGACTCTGAAGTATTGTAATTCATAAAATATTTAAATTAACGATATGACAGTCATGTACACAAAAAAAATAATAAAAAAGCAATTAAATACCAAATTATTATTAAAATGACTGAAAATTTAAATTGCTGCTTTTGTCGGTTGCTGGTCAGACTATTGATCTGAAAGCCTTTATTCTGTCATCGTTCGTGGTCTTGTGCACCGCGCCGTCCCCTCTCATCACACTCATTACAGAAGATTGAGCAAATAAGAAACAAAAATGACTGCGCCTATGATCCTGCTAAAACTATAATACTTCTCCGACCCCGTTGCATTCAAATCCACCTCGAACAGAACTCGCTATTGCCCTGGAGCTGGTGCTGAGTGGAAGGGATGCTGGAGCACAAAGGGTTCTGGCGACATAGGCATTACCTTGCTTAGGACCTAGGCATTACCTTCCTTAGGACCTAGGCATTACCTTCCTAAAGACCTAGGCATTACCTTCCTTAGGACCTAGGCAAAACCTTCCTAAAGACCTAGGCATTATCTTCCTTAGGACCTAGGCATTACCTTGCTTAGGACCTAGGCATTACCTTCCTTAGGACCTAGGCATTACCTTCCTTAGGACCTAGGCATTACCTTCCTTAGGACCTAGGCATTACCTTCCTTAGGACCTAGGCATTACCTTGCTTAGGACCTAGGCATTACCTTCCCAAGGACCTAGGCATTACCTTGCTTAGGACCTAGGCATTACCTTCCTTAGGACCTAGGCATTACCTTCCTTAGGACCTAGGCATTACCTTCCTTAGGACCTAGGCATTACCTTCCTTAGGACCTAGGCATTACCTTGCTTAGGACCTAGGCATTACCTTCCTAAGGACCTAGGCATTACCTTGCTTAGGACCTAGGCATTACCTTGCTTAGGACCTAGGCATTACCTTCCTAAGGACCTAGGCATTACCTTGCTTAGGACCTAGGCATTACCTTCCTTAGGACCTAGGCATTACCTTCCTTAGGACCTAGGCATTACCTTGCTTAGGACCTAGGCATTACCTTCCTAAGGACCTAGGCATTACCTTGCTTAGGACTTAGGCATTACCTTGCTTAGGACCTAGGCATTACCTTCCCAAGGACCTAGGCATTACCTTGCTTAGGACCTAGGCATTACCTTCCTTAGGACCTAGGCATTACCTTCCTTAGGACCTAGGCATTACCTTCCTTAGGACCTAGGCATTACCTTGCTTAGGACCTAGGCATTACCTTCCTAAGGACCTAGGCATTACCTTGCTTAGGACCTAGGCATTACCTTCCTTAGGACCTAGGCATTACCTTCCTTAGGACCTAGGCATTACCTTCCTTAGGACCTAGGCATTACCTTGCTTAGGACCTAGGCATTACCTTCCTTAGGACCTAGGCATTACCTTCCTTAGGACCTAGGCATTACCTTGCTTAGGACCTAGGCATTACCTTCCTTAGGACCTAGGCATTACCTTCCTTAGGACCTAGGCATTACCTTGCTTAGGACCTAGGCATTACCTTCCTTAGGACCTAGGCATTACCTTCCTTAGGACCTAGGCATTACCTTGCTTAGGACCTAGGCATTACCTTCCTTAGGACCTAGGCATTACCTTCCCAAGGACCTAGGCATTATCTTCCTTAGGACCTAGGCATTACCTTCCTAAGGACCTAGGCATTACCATCCCTCCCAACCGTCCACCCTTACCAGTGAATTAATTGCTCCCCCCCTATCGTTCCTAATTACTGATTAATGTTCCCAAGGGAACCGGCTTTTTTTTTTTTGTGATTAATCAATTATCGGCTACGATAGAGCTGGTGTCTTTTTTTTTTTTTTTCTCAATAGTATCGTTATGGAATGAAAATTAAATGCTCTGTGGAGAGGACTAAAATCCAACAACAATATTAAGTTTGTTTAGGTATTTATTAATTTTGTAAATTTTGCTTGCAAAGAAAATACAGAAGTAATAAAGTAAATAAATATGAATAGTAAAGAAACTTAAACTTCTTTTATCTCTTTTAAGAACTAATTTTATTTTCCACTGTTATCAAAAGTTTTTCTGTTACTTCTTTATACTTTTTTTTTTTCAAAACCACTGGTAGCGTTCTACCATCTAGGTCTCTCCTACTTACCAGACCCTAATATTTGAATGTAGTGACTTGTGAGACACACTGCATAAATATATATGTCATTATATTGAAGGATCAGCTATCTACATTATACAAGCGAGTCGGTACACAGTTCTTGAGCAGAGGTTCCAGTGCTCAGAGCCAACATGCTGCCAAAAAATGTATTTATGAATATGTGTATTAAAGTGCAGGCAGAGTGCGTTTTTATGAATTATTTTAAAAATACCACTCGTTAATCAATGTTATCTCAAAATTGCTTTATTTTATTCATTAAACTATATGAATCTCTGATAATAACCATTTGAACAAATAAAAAAATATATAAGTAATTATTTTATTGAAAAAAAAAAAACCTTTCGAAATTTACCGACAGTTATCTTTTTAGAGGAGTGTATCTTAAACGAGAGAAAGAAAAGCTTTATTATGAAGAACAAGGAAAACACTGGTACACACAAATATTAAGAGTTACGTTACTACATACTGTGTGGAAGGTCGAGGGACGAGTGTGGTCTGGGGCTAAAGCCGAGACATATATGTATAAGAAAAGGATAAGATTCTGGGAAGTAGGGAGGTCTTGGAGGGTTGTAGTTGCTTACTTAAAAATATCCGTGACTTCCATGAAGTCACAAGGCAAGTATACAGTTTTGCTCAACCCCCTACTTGTTCTCAGCATTATAAATTTGACGATTGTTCGTTCCATTGTTTAGCCAAAAACTAAACAACATATTTCCAGGATAAGGATTTTACTTTAAACTTCTTGTTTGAGTGTGAATCATTTGTAGGACATCCAACACATATTCCAGTATAATAAATATGGTTGTTTGATAGTAAAGCCTCTCCCATCGCGATGGGCAACAATAGATTTTTTCTCGTTTTTAAGAATACTGCTTCATAAAGGTTGTCCAAGAATTACCGCAAGATTTGAATTGGCCGCCATTTGTGCAGTAAAGTGCTGGCAACCCTAAAAAAAAAAATAATTGACAGCTGACAGTTTAGGGTTATAAAAATGGAGCGTTACACGACAGAACAACGTGTCTTTATTGTTGAAAATCATCTCAGAAATAATGAAAGTTTGGCGGCCGCAGTTCGAAAATTTCATACAAAATAGGGTCGGCATATTTTCATCTTGATGACTTTGTTAATCGACAAAATTGTCGCATTTGGGGTTCGGAGAACCCACATGCGATTGTCGAAAAACTAATGCATCCACAACGTGTCACTGTTTGGTGTGGATTTTGGGTTGGAGGCATCATTGGACCTTACTTTTATGAAAATGAGGCTGATCAACAGTGACTGTTTCTGGTGCTCGATATCGCGACATGGTAACACAGTTCTTTGTGCCGAAATTGGATGATATTGATGTGGCCAATATGTGGTTTCAAGAAGATGGTGCCACATGCCATACAGCCCATGAAACAATTCAAATACTGCATGAGACATTTCCAGGTCGTGTACTCTCTTGTTTCGGTGATCAGAATTGGCCCCCTAGATCGTGTGACTTAACACCTTTAGATTTCTTTTTATGGGGTTATTTGAAGTCGAGTAATAGTGGATGTATAGTACCCCAGCTCGCTACTGGCTGTCAATGAGTGATTTGTGTTGTTAATTATTTCCATTGTCTCTCTGGTTAGACCCTTAGTCAGAAGGGTTATTTATCCTGTTGGTATCAGGACGATCGTGACACAGCGGTCTTCTCCGGTTCGTATTATTCAAAAAGGAATTGCAGCCTTGAATTGCTAATTGATGTTCTGCAATCCAAATTCGCCCTTTTAAAAGTCAGATCCAGCCTTTTGTAAATCAATTTCACCCTTTTACAAATCAATATCACCCAGTTGGGGCTGAAAAATACCTGAAAGGAGCGGCTATTTTTGAATAAGATCAATGAATACATACATGAACGTTTTCATTCTTCATCCTTAGACTTCTTTAAATACTTCAAATCTCCACAAGATACAGGGAATATATACATTTTTTTCTACATTCGTATTCTGTATTAGTGAATCCAATCGAAGAGGTTCTCTGCAATCCGGGAAATGCAATACCTGATTCAACATTTTGTAGACGTAATTAATAACTTCGATGCAGCTGTTACCTCCACAAATCGTTGCATACATGAATATGCATTTATGCTAATTACAGGCGAACCATTATAGATAGGTTGGGTTATGTACGTGTACTTTATTTACAAACAGTTTACATATATGTATAAACCATGTATTTATGAACTATTAATTATTATTTCATTTTATTTTATTTATTTATTTTTCTAAGCTCTCTAATTATAAGATTAAGGATGAGGGAAAAATAAAGGAATATTTAGGTTGAGCGGATCCTTGTACTAGGAGTACCTGCTTGAAGGTGGTGTGAGGGAATTAAGGAGTGTGGTAAGCCTCGGTAGAGGTTGATTGTTGCGGTACAGTGGTGAGAGTCCACTGGTGGCTGGGCCTAGAGTCCCTCTAGGCATGTAGTGCAGTCTTATTTAGTTGGATAGCAGTAATGGGTGCCCGTTAGAGGCTTGTTGTTGGTGTGCCAAGCGCCGTGATGTCCACCATTTAGTCTGCTTTACCAGATCTTGAGAGTTGCCATCTTGCCGGTAGCGGTGGTGGTGTCATGTCTCGGAATAGATAGTTTTGGTTATGTTTCATCGAATCAAAGAACTGTGTCTTCTTTGGATGACTTCGGTGATGGTGGGGACCTTGAACTTTTCGTGGATGTCGGGAGCCTTCATATCACGAAAAGGAGTATGCCACAGTGCCGTGCGCAGGATGTTGTTCTGGAAGCTCTGGAGTCGAGTTATGTTACTGGCGTGTAGGAATCGGAAGAGTGGTGTCCCAAACAGTAGAGCTGGCCTCAGGACGCTCTTACATATTAACAGTTTCAGCCGAAGTGATATAGCTGGGCTTGTGATGAGATGCTGGAGAGAGTAGTAAGTCCTACGTACTCTTTTCAACTTCTTCTGCACGTGAGTACCGAACGTCATGTGCCTTGGTTGATTGACTTCTAGGTTGATGCCTGGGTAGCGTGAATCGGTAGTATATATGTGCTTATAGTTACGATAATAATCTACGGCATGATAAAAAAATACGAATATAAAAATTTGTCTACTTTGTATTGAGGTCGTCTTATTATTTTTGGGTTTTGTGTGGGGTTCTTTTTATATTAAAAGCTACTTGGATAAGGTTACTTTCCCTTTTTATACATTTTCTTTCTATGACAATATATTCCTCCGCTAATATATAATTACTTTATCTTTGTTACAATATAGTACTGTAAGTCAGATGCCATATTTTTTATGGATTTTTTTTTTTAGTTTTTAAATAGCCTATACTTTGCTATGTCTCAACATAAAACATTTTTTTCTATTACATTTTATCTGCTGCACTGTGTATACGTATTTCTACTTTTCCCCAGAAACTAGTCCATAAATTATAGCTGCGTATGTTTAAGCAATAAAAGATAATTATTTGTTTCAGCCGCCGATTGTAGTGCTGAATGTTGTTGTCCTGGAAGCGGAAAACCTCGAAGCGAAAGACGCAAATGGTAAGTGGACAATTTTATTTCAACACACATAATGACATTTAATTATATGTTTGTGGTAAAAGGCCAAATTCATTTACTAAAACCAAATTTAAATAAATTGCGATAAAATTAATTCGACGTTTAAAATTCCTTCCTTTCAAATCAATAGCACTGAGATCTATTTTTAGAAAATAGTTCTTTTAAAAAGTTCTTTTTTTTGTTTGCACCAAATGTTATAAACTATCTGACAAATGAAAATGTTATTAATGCTTGCAACGTGGCACAACAACAAATTTATTTATCAATAGCATATAATTATCGATTATTACTCTACAGCTTATTACTTTGATTATCATACTGGCAAAGAGCTCTCTCTCTCTCTCTCTCTCTCTCTCTCTCTCTCTCTCTCTCTCTCTCTATTTCCAATTCACGTTCTATTTCCAAACTACCATCGATTTTAATTTCCAAACACGAATAATTTTGAAGCAGCTACCTGGACAATTAAAACAAGCGGTATTGTAATGGAAAAACTGAATTATCTCATTAGTATTTGATATTTTTTTAAAACAAAGTAATATACTATTGCATTTATTTTTTTTTAACGTATTCAGATCGGTAGATGTTAAGAAACATTCTCAACTTTGACAAGAGTGTGGTGCCCACCGTCTGGTTTGTGGTAAGGACAAAGCTAGCCTCCTCAACTACCGCCTGTTGCCAATACTGGGACATGGTGTTAAACACCGGATTTATATCGGTTCAGCATATCTCACATGTAAAGGGTGTCCCAGAATTAACACAAGATTTGATTTAAATAGAAAACACAGTTTTTAGTATTTTTGTTGTTATTTTTTTTTATTGAATTATAAAGTAAATAGGATAGGGTTATTTATGGACTAACACATCTAGAAAATGCCTTCCACGACTTTGCTGGCACATACGCACAATGTTTCGTTGAAATTTTCCATGACCATTTGGCATAAATGTGGTTGAATTTCCTCTTTTAATGCACGGGTGGATGTGAGCTTGTTGACATACACGTTTGACTTCAAATAACCCCATAAAAAGAAATCTAAAGGTGTTATAACACACGATCTAGGGGGCCAGTTCTGATCACCAAAAGAGAGTACACGACCTGGAAATGTCTCATGCAGTATTTAAATTGTTTCATGGGCTGTATGGCAAGTGGCACCATCTTGTTGACCATCTTGTTGTGTGACCATATTGGCCACATCAATATCATCTAATTTCGGCGCAAAGAACTGTGTTATGGATTTTCAACAACACTCTCACGCACTGCTTCGATATTGACATTTGAACGGCTTGTTTTTGGTCGACCAGTGTGTTTAGTGTCTCCAACTGATCCAGTCTATCTAAATTTTTCAATTAATCTCTTCACAGTTGATGAAGTCAAAACACTTTTCTAACCATATTTTGTATGAAATTTTGGAACTGCGGCCGCCAAACATTCATTATTTTTGAGATAATGTTCAACAATAAATACACGTTCTATCGTGTAACGCTCCAGTTTTACTAACCCTAAACTGCACAAATGGCGGCAAATTCAAATCTTGCGTTAATTCTTGGACGCCCTTTATGAAGCACTCTGTTTTAGGCATCTCAAGCACCTCGCCTGACTCAAATTATTTAGAAAAATATTGTAATTAGTTAAATACTTTTTTAATACAAAACCTCTTCTTTCATTGCGTTCAGCTTTCGTAGTATGTTTCAAATAAACGCGTAAGCAGTAGCGGAAGTATCTTGCGATAACTATTTTTAATAAATCTAAGTATAATATGCACATATAATTTAGTTATAAATTGTAAAATATTAGTCTTTAAAATAAAACAATAATGAAAAATGTATTTTAAAATAAGCCTTTCTTGGAATTCAGGCTTAGGACAAGATAGGAGGATTATCCACAGCTCGCCACAGCTTTACAACTAGAGAGCAAATGTGCAATTTATCCCTTAAGCCGTCAGGAAATAATAAATTTTTCTTCTAAGAGATAATTGAATTCATGCTATTCTGTTGATAAGCGAACCGTAGTATAAGCTCCAGAAAGATTAACCACATCGCGCCCACAAAGCACTTGAGACAATAAAAAAATTTACTCAGTAAAAAAGTACATAGCTGTTTCATAGCGCAGGTATGAGTTATAACATTTTTATCAAAGCTTAACATTCACTTCAATACTTCATTTTATCTCAACGTTTTACGATCCAGTGAGGAGACTAAATGTGGTGTAACAGCTCGTGAAGAAAGAAGTAGGGCCCATAAAGATTGTTGACGTAGTTGGTCTCAGCGCTACTGGAGTACTAGTGTGTTCACCACTACGCTTTAACGCTGAATCCTTAATCTAGTATCCCGGATAATCGAAAAAAACGTTTTCTCTAGCCTACAGCCTAAGTTAGGCTATACTTAGATGTGAAAAAACAAAACAAGAAATACCCTCAGGTTAACATCCCCTAAACCAAAGGAACAAAAAGCACCAATTTGCAAGTGACATTTTTATAAAAAGTAATTATCCTACATGCATATAACAAAAAGTAAATATCTAATGAACTTATTGAAAGAAATCGTTGCCGGTTTTTTACTCTCAGATTTGATTTCTCTAACCTCTGTTCTTGTCCTCCTTAAAGCTGTAAAATTAAAGTGGATTTTGTCCTCCATCTTCCTCATCGAGTCCAAACAAGATGTTCCATTTCTTATTAATTCCATTTCTCTCCCTGTCTCCGAAACAGTACGGTACTTGGGCTTTCATCACGACGAATAACTGAATTGGAACCCACATACGAGGCTAAAAAGACTAGAACTAAACAGACGCTTTGCACAACTTTACAGACTACTTAAAAGGACATCCCATCCCCCAATACTTAAGCAACAACTGGACATATGGATTAGAGCTATGGGGGACAGCAAAAAAGTCAAACATCAACCGTATCCAATACTTTCAATCAAAAGTCCTGAGAACAATAGTAAATGCCCCTTATTACGCCAGCAACAAAACCCTTCATAACGATCTTAATATACCCTACATTCTCGAACTTATCCCTTCAAGTTCATGAAATTCCATAGTAAACTATCCAACCACCCTAATCCCCAAGCACAGTCATTGCAATGTACCACTCATCCCTATAATCCTCCTTGACTAAAACGTCAGTGGGCTCGTGGACTTGGTCTTTTACTCTTTTGCGCGTGCTGGCCAGTTTCTTAGCGGATTCGGAGAGTAGTAGAACAGAGAGAGCTCTCACTTTGGTTTGGAATTCCTGTAAACTGTAATTGGTTTATTATGCGTTATTCTGAGCCGTTAGTGTATTCCCTGGGAGTAAATAGTGTGGATTTCATCATAATAACTTTATGGAATAATCAGTAATGATTTTCACCTCGCTCGGACGGTTGCTCGGGAGATTCCCCACGCTCACATCACCGGACGGGCGATGAAGAGCGCGATAGCCACAGTCACTCAGGAGATGATTGGATAATCCATCAATACCTAAGAGATGGTAAACACCGGGACAGTTTGTCATCACGGGACAATTAATTACGCTGTCAGTATCATGTCTATTGGTAAACATCAGTGGTAATCAAAACGGTCTACAGCTCGGCGATGTTTGATATCTGATATTGCGCTCAACCTTAGTCGAGGACTGAGAGCTCCCCTGAGTTGGACTCCACTATGTTGCGTGGTCTCGTTCATCAACTCCTATCAAAGTGAAATATCTACTTTTTTTAGCCCCCTTCCCCTAGTGTTTAATCAATAAGTCTCCCCTTTCCGTTTAAATGATTAAAGTCGCTTCTGCTTTTGTCGGTTTATTGTTTATAAAAAGTCAGCCGGAACCATGTTTAGATAATCATGAATGAGGCCGATAATGAAGGGGTAAATATTTACAGAATGAATCAATGTTCCTCGCACTATTTAAGTGTTTATTGTACATTCATCTGAGGGTTTCACTTTAAAATGGGTCAGGGACAATTACCTTTCTGTCCGTCTGTTTGTGTAATAATAATGTGAAGTTTTAAAAGAACTGCTTAGAGATAAATCTATATTTATCCATAAATTACTAATTTAGTTCTGGTAGTCACTAGTTTATTTTAATTCTATTCCTCTCCCTGTATCTGAGATAGCACGGTATTGAGGCTTCCATCTCGACAAACGGCTGACCTGGAACCCACACACGAGGCTAAAAAGACAAGAACTAAACATACTCTTTGGACAACTGTACAGACTACTTCAAAGGACATCCCATCTCTCAATATACAACAAATTACTAATTTACAAATTTGTACTGAAGCCAGTCTGGACATACGGAATAGAGCCATGGGGGACAGCAAGTCCCCAAGAGTAACAAGTTGAACATCAAGCGCATCCAATCCTTTCAATCAAAAGTCCTGAGAACAATAGTAAATGCCCCTTATTATGTCACAAACAAAACCCTTCATAACGATCTTAATATACCGTAAATTCTTTAACTCATCCCTTCCAAGTTCATAAAATTCCATAGTAACCTACCCAACCACCCTAATCCCCTAGTACAGCCATTGCACTGCACCACTCATCCCTATAATATATGGATGGAATGGTGTTAGGAACGGTTAATGGTTCGTTATCCCACTCCTCCCAGGGATCAGCCATGTATGTCCTATTCCTAGACGGGTAATCTCTTTGGCGTTATCCTGTTCAATGATACCCTAGCTCTTGATTCGTCTTGGTTGTCTAAAATGGACGATTAGTGACTTTGATGAGTTTCTTGACTGGTGCAAAGGTTCTTTGTTTCTGTTAGTATGTCGTTGTAGGTGTGTATATTCACTTGTACGATTTGCGCACGAAAAAAGCATCTTTGGTTTTTTTTAAGCCATCGTTAAGTGCAAATTACTAACAGGTAAGGCGGAGACCGAGGTAGTTTGCCTAGGAATATTTTTTATTTCGGATGAATCTGGTCAGGGTTAACTCAGCCTGATGAGTACAAAATGAGTTGATTAAAAACGCAGCAAATCCGATTAAGCTAACCGATCTGAAGAGAATGAAATGAATAAGTACGAAATGGCTGACACCTTGCAGGTGAACATAGTCATTGTGAGTTCACTCGTGAGCGTTTCGTTCTGCCGACGTGTATTTCGTGAGTGTCAAGTGCAGAGCTAATTAACTGATTAGAGTGATCACGTCACGGAAGTGATGTAAAGAGAAGGTGACATTGCAGGGTTGTTTTATTAAACACTCACCGCCACATGATTAACTGAGTACCATCAATGTCAGTTCGCATTAATGTTTATTCAGTATTTGTTAGTTTTCGTTAATGTCTATCTAAAAACAACAACAACTTTATTATGATAAAATTACAATCTGTCTGATTGGGCTATAAGTAATTGTGATAAATGATCTCGTTCATACCAATTTACAATTTTCATTCACTCGCTCATTCATACTATACATACAAACAGCCCAAAGGTCCCCCAAGTCCACATGGTTGTCACCTCCCTCGCACATTAAAGAGGAAGCGGAGTCTTGGAAAGTCTCTCACGTTCCTGCGTTAGCCGCGTCACTGGATAAGAGCCACCGGAGGCTGACCAAGAGCGCGAGAGCCACAGACGTTCAGGACATGATTGGAGAAACTGGCCATTGCCACTCCCACTGTTACGCATTTATAGCAGGTCACGAGGCCACTGCCGTTTTAGTCTCCGAGGAGGATTATAGGGATGAGTGGTCATTTCTATCTAATAAAGATAATTTTATATTCATCGTGGAAAGTATTTTGAAAAAAAAATGTTTTTCATACTTGTGCTTAAGAAGTGTAGACATGCGAGGTTTATAAGTATGTTAAATCGTGTTTTCTAATCATGTTAACTGTTATGTATATATGGTATATGCGTTCTCAGTACCGAAATAGTTGTTTCATAATTAGATGTAATATGTGTTGTTTCGTTCGTGATTAATGAATTGAAGCTTAACTCTCCTTTTAAGTGAAATAGTAATTAGGGTGTTAATTAATGTTTGACAGAGCCGTGAGCTCCTCGGATGGGCCTTTGGCTGTTCGTAAACAAATCATCAGTCCATCATTAAACCAATTAGCAGGTTACAAGCTGTAAATGTTATCCTCGCCTAAAGGTAAATACCGTTTTCAAATAAACAAATCAAAACATTATTTGTTAGTATTGGGGGTTCTTCTTAATTGTTGATTGTAAATTACAATGAAATGTTTGATTAAACTTCTCACGTAAATCAGAGTCCAGGTGCTCTCTCCAAGTGAGCTACTTTGTCCACTGCTCCTGTAAATCTATTGCCGGAGAACAACTAAAAAAAAAACCAGCGCCAGTCATTATTTTTCTCATTCGTCTAAATTTTTTATGTTCACTCCGGTGGAAATATTTATTTCAAAAGTATTGTGTTTACTTTGTTAATTGTGAATGGGCTGGGCGAGTTTCTAGAACTAATATTCAACTCTCTATCTCATAAGATTTGAAAAATACTAATCTGATGTTTTTTTATGGTTTGTTATATTTTATAATAATAAGGCAGGACTGTTAATAAGGATGTATGATAGTTAGGATATAAGTATAATTGTTAAAGGGGAAGAGGATAGATTAAGGTTTTTAGGTATTAGCATATTGTAAATAGTAGACAAGGTGAATTGTAAATAGGTTAGGTTAGCTGTAGTTCTACTAGTTATAAATTAAAAAAAATATATATAGCTAGTAAGGAAAATGTACATTATAGTTATTAAGTTGAAAGGTTGTTTTTTTGAAATTTTTCTTTCTTTTGTATTTTTGTTTTTGTGAGGTTTTGTTTTGAATAAAGGAGAACACCAGAATAACGTAAGGTGCGCTGACCGGTGCAATCCCATTGCGCACCACAGGCGACGTAACCCCATGAGCTCGCTTCACGTGCTTGTGGGCAAATCCCGTTTGAGGTTTTTGCCTCAAAAGAGGGGGGGGGAGTTGGTTATATTCTCTTCCCGCAACATGTCCCTGCGTGGTCAATGTTATGGCGATAAAACTAGTTTATTTTCCTCCATCTTAAAGTTGAATTAACTGCACTGGCCAATCCTTAAAATAATTAACGTGGAGATACATTGCCTATGTGTTAAGAAGCAGTCTAAGAAAGAAATCAGTAGTCAAACTGCCTCCAGCAATTTCTGAGTTTTTCTCGTACAAACAAACACTTTCTACTTGCCATCGCCAGGGTTTTCATATATCACTATATTCAGTATATCTTAGATATAAATTTTATCTAACAAAACCATTAAAATGTATTATAATATTAATTTGATTCAATACTTGATTATAAGCTAAAATTTTAGTTTCATAACCAGAAGTGAGAATAAATGAGGCGATCTCACATTAACTTCTTCTATTCGACTACAGTTCCTTCACTAAAAGAATGCCGTTGTAACTTGGAAGAAGCAAATCTCGGTCGGTACACGACGAGTTATTAAGAGGAGTGGGGGTAAGTGCCCCACTACTCAGAGGCATTCTAACGGCGAACGGGCACACTTGGATATAGACAACATCGGCAGTGGCATCGCTTAAACTATGGATTCAACTTTAATACCTTTCCTTTTCAATTTTTTTGTCATGTCCCTTATTGCGTGTACTGGTCAATAGAAGTCAGGCGAGCTTATTACAAATTCAAGAAATCAGAAACTTCTTTATTGTGATAAAACGACAATCTGCCTTATTGGACAGTAAGTAATTGTAATAAATTTTCTCATTCATATCATATTTACAATTATTCAACAGTCACGTCACTGGATACGAGCCAGTCTAGGCTGACCAAGAGCCACAGACGCTCAGGACATGATTGGAGAAACTGGCAATTGCCAGGACTCCAACTGTGTCACGCATTTATAGCAGGCAGTCTGCTTTAGTCTCCGAGGAGGATTTTAAGGATTATAAGCAGTGTAAGGGCTGTACTAGGGGATTAGGGTGGTTGGATATGTTACTATGGAATTTCATGAACTTGGAAGGGATGAGTTCAAGAACGTATGTACCCTACAATAACCTACATGAAATATATATTCATACAGTATTTACAAACAGCCCAGCGACCACCCAAATCCAGATGGCTGTCAATTCCTTCGCATGCAGAAGAGGAAGCGGAGTGTTAAGAAGTCCCCCAATCTTCTTCGTCGACCGCGTCACTGGCTTCGAGCCAGTGGAGGCTGGCCAAGACAGCGAGAGCCACAGACGCTCAGGACGTTAGGGGCATTGACTATTGTTCTTAGGACTTTTGATTGAAAAGATTGGATACGCTTGATGTTTGACTGTTTTGCTGTCTCCCATAGCTCTATTCCGTATCTCCAGATTGGCTTAAGTATAACTTTGTAGATTAGTAATTTATTTTCTATTGAGAGACGGGATGTCGCTTCTAAGTACTTAACAGTCCGGAGCCATTTAAATTCGCTATTTTCTAAATTAATTTGGCGCAGGTCCTCCTAGTACAAGGATCCGATCACTGTAAATATTTTATATTTCTCCCTCATCCTAAAATTCTAACTAGAGAGCATAGAAAAAAAAGAATTAATTTGGCCCTAAATATTGATATATAGTGATTAGAATTTCTCCCGTTTTTTTTTTTAAATATTATTTTTAATTATCATCAGTTAAATAACTTATCTTATATTGAACTAAGACTATGTTGATACTATAACCGTTGTGGGTAACAAAGGGACAAGTAGCAATAACGGTACTGATCCTTTAGGATTCTCCTCGAGTAAGACGTTCGGCTCCAGCACGGGGAAGGAGGTCACTTGCCATTCACCGCAATTCAAAGTCCGCCCAAGCCGAATAATTGTTGTGCCCTTCTGGTCCCTTTGATCCCGACCAGGCCAATTACAAAAGGGCAAGTCTTCATTAGATCCGCCTTCTAAGGTTTCCCGATCTCAGTGTCCTCGCCAGAATCCTTACATTAACTTTTAATGAGGGACTCGAACCCGCCCTATTCGTAAACCCCGAAGGGATACGTCTGTATGTACTTTGGCTTTTATAACTGACTAGTTAATACAACAATCCAGTGATTGTTGCTCATAACAAACCTT
Source organism: Acanthosoma haemorrhoidale (assembly GCA_930367205.1). Taxonomy (NCBI): domain Eukaryota; kingdom Metazoa; phylum Arthropoda; class Insecta; order Hemiptera; family Acanthosomatidae; genus Acanthosoma; species Acanthosoma haemorrhoidale. The sequence goes on along the minus strand of OV884013.1, from coordinate 118,938,611 downwards.
TATTGGGGATTGGGAATCATTAATATATTACTCAGGTCATGAATGGAGAAACTGGCCATTGCCAGGACGCATTTATAGCAGGACACAAGGCCACTGGCGTTTCAGTCTCCGAGAAGAATTATAGGGATGAGTGGTGCAGTGCAATGACTGTGCTAGGGGATTAGGGTGGTTGGATAGGTTACTATGGAATTTCATGAACTTGGAAAATGTAGGGTATATTAAGGTCATTATGATGGGTTTTGTTGCTGACGTAATAAGGAGCATTTACTGTTGTTCCCAGGACTTTTGCTTGAAAGGATACGCTTGATGTTACTTTTTTGCTGTCCCCCATTCCAGCAAAAAAGCTGGAAAAAGCTATTCCATATGTTCAGATTGGCTTAATTATAACTTTGTAGATTAGTAATTTATTTTCTATTGAGAGATGGGATGTCCTTTGAAGTAGTCTGTAAAGTTGTCCAAAGCGTCTGTTTAGTGATTAATATATTAAAAATTAATTCGCTATAAAATTTATTATTCATAACGTAATGAAAATCTAAAAGAAATTAGCTTATTACATACAAAATAATTAAATAACCTATTGTTATACAAATGAATTAAATTGACCCATTTGTCCTTAATGTTTATTACCCATTGAACTCTGTAAAAATTCATTCAACATTTAAATAATACTGATGAGTACATCTTTTAAATGGTTCTCGGTACAGTATGTTCACTCTTCGCTGAGTTTCTGGGCTACTATTAATTTCATAATAATAACTGAAGCAGCCCCCACCACTATATCTATTGTGGAAATTGTTTATTTTTACAACAATCCGGTGATTGCTGTACAAGAACAAACCTTGACCTAACATTGACAGTTCCTTGAGTAGCGGTGTTGTTTGATGTTCCTTTATTCTGTTCATACAAATCATTTTCCTTTGTTGAGTTTCCTGACAGAATCCTTGTTATACCTTTAAATACTTCTTCTATGATCACACTGACTTCTTATTACCACCTGACTTTAATTTGACTTTCATTTGAACAAAATGAAATAACCTTTCTACTTTACAAGGAAGCCAGCCTTTTTCGTTCGTGATTATTAGACGTGGACTTTCTACTTATCCTACTCTTATTGGTGTATTGACTGCTATTTCTTCTTAGTCCCATCCTATTGGTCAAAAGAAGGATCACATGTCCACTCCTGAATTTGATTGGCCAAGCGTTGTTATCCGATGCGTGGCGTGGGTGAAATAACCAGGGCGTCCGCGCCGATCTTCCAGCGTCTTCCGAGAACCCCCAGGCAACTGACCGGCTAACGGTATCCTGCCCATGATTGCCATGCTTTTCTCGCTGACAGATTTAAACTTATCATATGAATTAAACATGATTAGCTAAGACTAGGAAATGTTTTTCATTTTGACCTACATTTGATTTAGTATTTTCGATATATTTTCCGATTGGTTTTATATTTTGTAATCCACAAGGCCCATTGGGCGTCAATAGCCGATTATTTTAATCATTTTTGTGATTGCTATCTGAACTACATACAACAAATTTTCATTCCCATTTAAAAGTTTGGGCCTCGCCCCTTGGACTCGGAAACGAGTTTAGACAAAAAGAAAAAAAGAAAAAAGGGCGCTATTTAATCTATCGATTAAAAATATTTAAATGTATTTCGTATTTCTGCTGTAGAATCGAATTTTTTTTGGAAGCGGTTGGGATAAAAAAAAATCCAGTCACTTTTCATTACTCGCTGGCGGTTAGGCTTATCAGAGGTGTGGGTGGATTCGATTCCCACCTGGGTTAAAGGGAATTATTTAGTTGTGTTCCCACAGAATTAATGGCTGGATTTGCATTCCAACCCTTCCCCTAACCTGAATACAAACGCCACTAATGAATACAGCCGCAGCTACACCATAGTTTTCCCATTCGTCGTATAAAAAAATATTTTGGCGAAACCAAAGAGGTTCTACATTAAAGCAAGTACGGGTATTCAAATCAAACTTATGTTTTCAAGGCATTATCACCAATTTCCTCGATTTAGCATTGTCAATGTCATATCGATTACTTAATGATGGAATATATTTAAAATAAAATTCAAATTTTAAGATTTACCGTGAAAAAAAAATGCATTTGATATTCCTTTGCATTTCTTTAGACACAGCTATGAGTCTATTCGGCAGGTGACGTTCTGTCTTTTTCTCATATTTTATTGTGACTTTCGTTTTTGTTACCAGTGTTACACAGCACACAAAAACATATTGAATGTAATTCAAAAATTAGTATTGAAGAAACTTACTTGAAATTTACCAGCGAACCGAATGTGTATTGTAGACCTGTCGTCGGTGGTAAAGCCACAAAAGAGTGTCACCTACCTCAGGCTTGGAAATCGGCATTTTCTTAGTCCTCAATGTCAATAATCTGGATTAAAAAAAGAATTTGTTTATACTCAAACTCATATAGACTTTTTTTTTTTTTTTGTTTCAAAACCTCTTTTATTCAAAAATTTTACGATATAGGATCAAACATACAATGAACAATATTTACGATATAGTACTCCTCGTGCTGCATGCGGAGATGCATTTGAAGGAGTTACAATAACAAGTCTGTTTGAAGTTAAAATCTCAATACAAATGAACAGGACTCCCATCACCACGGGGCTCACCTTCGTAAATACTTAGACACTCATTGCAACTTGACTAAACCTCTGCTGCAAGTTGCGACGTTCCGCCGATAGCTGGGCACGAGGCCTTATCGGATGGTGTGGTTTAAAAACATGTTAATGTTTTAGCTCAAAGACAGCCGAAATTATACAAATAAATATAGACAATGTTCATCGTAGCCAATAAAGGAATATACTTGCAGGAATAGCTGGGCTAGGTAGGGGGCACACCAGGTACCCAGGTTCGAATCCGGAGGTCTTGAGGCATTTGGGTTTTTTTTATACGAACACGAAGTTAAACTCATCCGTGCCATTGACTGGCGTATTTGTATTAGTGTTAGTGTTAGTGTTAGTGTTAGTTGAAAAAGGCGTGTTTTTTTAAGATCCAGCCTGGCATGTGACGGCGGTCAAGCGCCCGCTGACGTTTACAAGACTACGTATACCAAGACTATACGGCGTTGTGATCCAAAAGGTTTTATGGCTGTAAACAACAACAACAAAAACAACAAACTAAACATCCCCCACCCCAGTAGGAACTATTTTAACGTTTTATTCCCATTTAGGGGTCAGTCGGTGTCTGTGGACAACCCAAGGCTAATTTGTTTGATCACATCAACGAGAGAGAATCCATTCAACGAACTCTCTTCGCTGTGTATGGTCATTAGGCTTCAATTGTTGTGTTAACTGAATTTTATAAGCATGGAGACCCTTAGGAGATCTTTAGTGAGTATACTCTGTAGAGAGCTTCTTGAAATTTGCAATTCTTGTCTACGACGCCGAATTGATGTTCCTGGATTTTCAACAACACTCTCACGCACTGCTTCGATATTGACATTTGAACGGCATGTTTTTGGACGACCAGTGAGTTTAGTGCCTCCAACTGATCCAGTCTCCCTAAATTTTTCAATTAATCTCTTCACAGTTGATGAAGTCAAAACACTATTCCGGCCATATTTTGTATGAAATTTTCGAACTGCGGCCGCCAAACTTTCATTATTTTTGAGATAATGTTCAACAATAAAGACACGTTGTTCTATCGTGTAACGCTCCATTTTTACTAACCCTAAATTGTCAGCTGTCAAATTGTTCTTTTTTTAGGGTTGCCAGCACTTTACTGCACAAATGATGGCAAAATCAAATCTTGCGTTAATTCTGGGACACCCAAGAAATTAAATAATTATATATGTTGGGTACGGTGTGAAACCTTACCGAGTAAATAGTTTTGGATAGGAAATTGATAAAGGTACTAATGGTTGGTTCGTCGTTTCTTACCGCTACTGACGTTTTGACTATACAGGGTTTATCGTAAATGATATCTGAAACACAAAGAATTGATAGACGACATCAAACAGAAGGTATATTAGGGCTAACAATTTATTAAGATAAAATTACAATCTGCCTTTTATTAGGCAATGAGTAATTGAGATAAGTGTCGTCATTCATACCATATTTACAATTCATCATTCACTCGCTCATTCATACAATATTTACAAACAGCCCAGAGGCCCCCCAAGTCCACATGGTTGTCACCTCCCTGGCATGCGAAGGAGGAAGCGGAGTCCTGGGGAGTCCCCCACGCCCCTACGCCAGACGCGTCACTGGATAAGAGCCAGCGGAGGCTGACCAAGAGCGCGAGAGCCACAGAAGCTCAGGACATTATTAGAGAAACTGGCCATTGCCAGGACTCCCTAATATTAACTATTCAAGTTAAGTAATTCTCAATTGCTGTATTGTAAACAGAACAAAATTTTATTCAAAAACAAGTAGAATTTGTCTTTGTTGAAAACGTTTGAAGGGGACTTTCTAGTGGCTAAAGTTCTAATTTGGTTTTCGTAAAAACGTGGATTATTCGAAATTTTGTTTATCAGCTTCATAGGGGTCTTTTTGGGAATAGGGACCCCACTGATACCTAGCATTGTTTGGTTATTTTGCCACATTTGACCTTTCTTCTAAGGTTTTGATCTATATTTATGTTTACTTTGACCTGTCTTAGTGAACGGTGCTACCTGGTAATATTTCAGTTTAGTTTTGTGATCCTGAAGGGAAACATCATGCCGTTATTCGATTTAGCTGCTGAAGTAGCTACGAAGGAAAAAGCTATTTTGTTTCTTCAATCTAAGAGGGTATTGCATAGTGAAAATACGTGTTCTAATGGCCATCAAATGAAACTTTATCCAGGCGAAAAAAGTAGGTGGAGATGCATCGTGAAAGACTGCAAAGAAACCTTTGGATTGAGAAAAGGAACGTTTTTGGAAAACAGTAATTTGCCATTTAATAAATTTGTCATTTTTCTATACTGCTGGACAAAAGAATATACATCTAATAATTTTTGTCAAGAGGAACTAGGATTAGCAACCGATACTTTTACAGATTGGAAAAATATATTTCGAGAAGTTTGCGCAGTTCATTTATTAAACAAAATTCAGAAAGATCGGAGGGCCAGGGAAAATAGTTGAGATAGACGAATCGAGTTTTTCTCGGCGCAAAAATCACGTTGGTAGAATTTATCCTAATCGATGGGTGTTCGGAGATGTTTGTCGGGAAGATAAGCAATGCTTCATGTATTGGGTGCCAGACCGTACATCGGAAACACTACTGAAAACAATATCAGAATGTATTCACCCCGGTACAACCATACCTGACATCCTGCACCTCTGCATCTGACATGTGGGCATCCTACACCCGCATTATTAACATAACAGTAATGAATTACCAGCATTGTACTGTGAATCATTCACAAAGATCCCACCACAGGTAGTCATAGACAACGAATTGAATTGTTATGGGCACAAGCAAAGGGAAAAAACAAAAAAGAACATGGTACAAGAAGTTTGATAGACTCATATTTGTGTGAATATTTTATGGCGCAACAGAAATAGCTGTAATAATTTGTTCAATCAATTAATAAATGACATTGTAAATTTTTTGCCACCAGAATAAATTTGTTTAAACACAAAAACATCTTTTACTAAACACTTTACAGATAATAGACTAGAGAAATGATTAAAAACAATCAGGGTTCTCAAAAATACCGAATATAGCTAGCTAGTGGACTACATATTCCCCACTGTTAGAAAAACGTCTTTGTTTAATAAACTTTAAGCCCATGTCAATTAAATTCAGGTCTGTTACAGAATACGTCGAGATTCGCCTCTTGTTTTGTAAAACAATTATGTGATTTGAAACTCTGTCTCCTCAAATTATAAGTAAGCGATGTCTTAAACTTACTTGATATTAGACCACACATGCAACAAAAAGGTTTAGGGATATGGTCCAATTCCGAACAGATAATGAGAAAATGGTTAAATTTTATGTTTATCGGCAATGTATAGACAATTTTTCTTTTGAAACATGTATAATTTACCTTTGTACAGACCATTTGAAGAAGAGGGCTCTCAAAGCCCGAAAACAGAAGTTTGTGCGCCTTGAAAGCCCCCTTCAAATGGTTTTAACAAATACAAATTAAACTTTGTCTAGTTTACGATGCTGCTATTGGGAATTAACTAACTAAAAAAGTTTTTTTAGTTATAGCTTCCTTTTTAACAATGATGAACTTAAAAACAAAAAAACAAAATTTAAATTTACTCCTTCTCTGTTCGGAATCAGACTATAGCTCAAATGAACTCGCATTTGAAGTCGCGTGAATCCCGTTTACGTCTTGTATATTGGGAAGGACTCGGGCTCTGCTCCCGGACAGCACATTATTATATAACAATATAAACACGATGAATATTAAATAGCAGATAAAATAGCTGAACAAGTTATTAAAAATAAGAGGTCGTACTGTGTCCCCGCTGCACCTCACAGGCTAAAGTCTTTGCGAGAGTTGGGACAAAGGTAATTCGCATTGGTTAGATGTCCACTTGTGCAAATTATCTCTGTTAGGTGAAAACCTACTCGGGGATATTTGGGAGCTGCTTATCATTAAATATACATTGATATTTTTCCTTTGGCTGATAATTGTTGGAGCAGGTGCAAGAGATCGGATTCAAAACGGGGACCGCGCGTGGCCCAACAGTTGGCCGATAAATCGTACGAGCTCAATGGACTGCAGTGGCGATGACCTAGATCCGATGCTGTGCACAGCGGTGGGAGATTTCGGCCGGGCAGGTTTGCGCAGCAACAGGTGGTATCTGGTAGCCATGGCGACGGGTCCCCGGGGGTGCGACCCCCCATCCTCCCTCCCCCTATCCCTTGGCACTGATTCCCTACATCTGTTATTACGTTCCATAAGCCTCAGGTACATTCCAATTTTGTATCAGCTTTTGGCAAGTAATGAATCAAGCATATTTTTAGAATAACTTTTTCTTTCTAAGGAAGGGGTAGGTCCAACGTTTTTTCTCCGACATTTTAAAGAATATTTACTATGAATTAGGATCTATATTGTTGAAATAATGTTAGACTTTGTCTTTTCACAAGTTTTCACATCTTTTTTTTCACAAACGCGGACTAGCACAGGCGGTATAGTAGACACGATGACTTTAAACAAATTTGGAGCACATAACATGAAATAAAACTAAATTGTTTTTATTTTGAAAGTATATATTTCGTACTGGATTTTAAAATTTGTACATTTTTATCTGAGCTAAAAAAATACCCGAAAAAAAAAATAAGAAATAATATAAATTTCCCTGAATTAATTTATTTGAAGAGTTGACGTTTCTTTAATTCCGTTTCTCTTCGTGTATCCGATACAGTACGGTATTAAGGCTTCCATCTCGACAAACGACTAACCTGGAACCCACAAACGATGACAACTGTACAGACTACTTCAAAGGACATCCCATCTCTCAATAGAAAATAAATTACTAATCTACAAAGTTATACTTAAGCCAATCTGGACATACGGAATAGAGCTATGGGGGACAGCAAAAAAGTCGAACATCAAGCGTATCCAATCCTTTCAATCAAAAGTCCTGAGAACAACAGTAAATGCCCCTTATTACGTCAGCAACACAACCCCTCATAACGATCTTAATATACCCCACGTTCTTGAACTCATCCCTTCCAAGTTCATAAAATTCCATAGTAACCTATCCAACCACCCTAATCCCCTAGTACCGTCATTGCACTGCACCACTCATCCCTATAATTATCCTTGGAGACTAAAACGCCAGTGGCCTCGTGACCTGCTATAACTACGTGACAGTGGGAAACCTGGCAATGGTCAGTTTCTCCAATCATGTCCTGAGCGTCTGTGGCTCTATTGGTTAGACTACACTGGTTCCTATCCAGTGACGGGGCTGTTTAATAACTGTAAATATGGTATGAATGAGAACCTTGACCACAACTACTTATTGCCCGATTAGGCAGATTGTAATTTTATCATAATTAATACTTTTATATTAGAAGTTGAATTTTATTATCTCAGGTGAAAAAGGGAATATAATAAGGGTAGTTAAAGTTATTATAAATTATTACAACCTTATTCTCGTTGGCTGTCTTTTCTCTTGACCATTTCTCCGGTACCACGCGGATTTAAGGGCGATGGCTTGTCTTATTTCTTATATTTTATATTTCAGCAGAAAAGTGAATCTTCATCGCAAACATCTACTGATGCCATCCACTACTAGTACTGTGTACATACATCGGGCTCATTCTTTACCTGACCCCTTGCAAAAAGAATCTAGGACCCTAGGTCTCGGGTTCAGCGATGTGAATGTTGTCCCCAAGGTGGTAAGATGACGCCCGCTTCGGGCGAGGGTTGCTACAGCCGCCAAGAAAGAGATATAAGTGGGTGGGCCAGTGGTCGTTCACCCTTGCTGGCGGCCTTCTTGGTGGGCAGCTTAATTTGTTTTGATCTGACTCATAAGATAGTTTATTAAAGGTAGTTTATGTGGTCTTGGAATGACCACAAATTCACACTCGATATCTAAGGGTAGGCAAATACCGTCCAGATCCCAAAGAGGAGTGAGAACTGGAAAGAAGCAGACTGGATTTCCGTGGGAGGTGCTACTAGGTAATGTTTGTAGGGCCACGGCAACTGTCGTCCGTGAGGGAGAGGTGCTAGTTTTAGCGAGACGAAGACAGAGATTCCCACTAGGAAGGTGTGGGGTCTGACAACGCCGGACTAAAACATAGTGAGGCTAGGAGAGAGAGAGAGAGATGCAGAGGTAGTTGAATAAGAAGGCCATGGTTTGAGTAGAGCAGCAAGCTCCAGTGCAGAGAGAGAGAAACCAGGGTTCCAAGTGCCGGTTCTGTACGTTCTCTGGCGACTTTTGCCAATCTCGTCGCTTATATAGGCAGGGCAGCCGTGGTGGGGGAGTTCCCCCACCTGCGACTGTTTCCCCCACCTTCGTCTGTTTTGTAAACTAGCAGCTCCTCCCCCCTCTTACTGACGCTTTAAGTTTATTATTAAAATATGGAAACATAAGCAGATATTTTCTGGACCGAGAAGAGGGAAACTTCTAATTATTCGTAATTAAGAGGTTGACACCACACAAAGCATCCTCTATTCCATGAGGTAATTCAGAAAAAGTTTACCACATCAAATAATTTTTTTTACAAATTTTTTTTTTGTTTAGATTTTTGACCAACTCATAGTCATTATCTAAAGTGTTGTGGAATGTAGGTTTTTTTTTTCTTTTTCTTTTTCTTGAACAAAAGGATGACAATTGTCCCTCGCACGATTTGGGCTTGGTAATATTGTTACAACGAGATCGGAGATGAATATATTTTTTAGTTCTTCGGGAGTAGGGTGTTGCGTGAGTTCGATCCTCACGGGTAACAGGAGGTTTATTTCAGGAGTTTTACCTCTGCTCGGAAATTAGAATGACTTGTGACCTGTTTCATTGCGGTTAAACAAACAAGGATACAGAAATGAACCGAAGTACTGTAAAAACCTACATAGCTCTTAAAAAATATTAAGTGTATAACATAGATGGTGACCCTACTTTTGGACGTGGCCCAAAGAAACTTCATAACTTTATGATGACTGACTAAAGTATTCGGGCTTTAAAGTGCTTACCTTATCACAGAGAAGTTGCACTTAATAAAAACCCGTTCATTCAAATTCTGAGCATCATTTAAATAATTGTGTAGCAAATTGTTATTGCGCATATTTTCTGCCATTCGCCGATTGAAAGAAGTGTACCAAATATCCATGATTCGACAATAAATAAATATAAAAGCTTAATGCAACTTAAAAAATGGATTTAGGTTCCGGGCTGCAAATACTCTCATGGGATTGTGTCGTAAATCTCACCGGAAATTGTCGCTTTCGTTTACCGGACGTTATTCAGGTGTTCTCCCTTCTGGGATATCTTCTGCGTCTTGCTGTCATAATCGATTTTCCAACACATCGATTTAGCAGTAAAATAGGTATTTCTTTGGGCACAGAGTAATTTGCAAAGTTTCCACATCCTATTAAGTAAGTAAATCGAACTTTATTTCTTAAACCCAAAAGAAGAAAAGAGAAAACAAAAATGTTTCTCAGAAATAATCCAACATGCTAAAAAATTATAATTTCACTACTATTGTTTACTTTTTTTATACTATAATCATGCGTTTTGTTTTATTGTGGTTTTAAATTTGGCCTTTTACTGTATAATATAAATAAACATTTATTGTATACTATAATATATTTCATTACGATTTTTATATAGTTTATGTACGAAACAATCATGCGGCATGGACTCATCTATGTGACCATTTATGGGAGAAAAAATTAATCTATAATTGTATTGGTTATTAAAAAAAAAAATATCACAAGATTTTTTTTGTTTATTTATTATATTTGTTATTATACATCTCCTTTTTTTTTTTTTTTTTTTTTTTTTAATGATTTGTGTGGCTGCGAAATGGCTACTTGTGCTGAATTGTTACTGTCAAGTTACACTCTTTGCTGTAGGAATTCACAAAGTTAAATTTTGAATTGAGTTTTATTCTACTGCAAGCTACATTATATTTAATTATTACCAACATGGAAGTCAAGTTCAAGTTTTATGAAGGGAACGTGGAAAGGTTGTCCTGGTCACTGGCAATGCGGAATTGTGAATTAGAAATAATACTCGACCGAGTAACCCAAGTCGCCCAAGTCAAAATGAATCTTGTTTCTGTTAATGACTACTGTTATTTATTTTATTCAAAACCAAATTCAATAATAAACAGATTTCGAAAACATTAAATTTATTAATTAATCTTTGTAAGGTTGACGATTCATTGGACGGTTTAATATAAACATAGAAGGGATTCATTGTTGACTTACAGAAGAGGTACTGTACTCAAATATAAATTCTATTCTTACGGCTAGATTAGAAATAATAAGGGGACCGGAATCAAATTTGACATTAAAGTCAAAAAATAAATTTTAAACAAGTTTTTGTTTTTAATCAATGATGTAATCACCCTCGTTATCAGCAATCTTTCGCCATCTAGTGTGCAAATTTTCAATGCCGAATCGATAAAAATCTACTGGTTTTTGTGCAAAATATTTGGGGGTGCCATTTTGGGCATCATCTGAATTTTCAAATTTTTAGCGATCGGGATTAATGGAAATCCGATGGCGCAATATCGGGTGAGTATGGTGGGTGAGGCTAGAGATGAAGAATGGGTCCTCTATGATAACCCAAAATCTCTCTCCGCATGAATCGGCACGAAGTACAGCAAAGCCAGGTTTACACTCCAAAAAGGCGCTTTTGTGTGTTTGGTGGAGTATTCGCGGGGTCGTTCATCGCTGAATGCACATCTTTAGAGTGAACAATTGGATCGAGTAAATCAATCTTTAATTGATACCCAGCGATTGTCAATAAAAAAAAGCGTTATTCTGCAATACGATAATGCATGCTTATTTTTTCCGCAAGAACCCTGAAAAAAATTAATGAATTGGGGTGGGAGGTATTGCCTCAGCCACCATACTCGCGGAATATCGGATTTCTATTAATTCCGATCGCTACATTTTGGAAGTGGCAAAAAATTTGAAAATTTAGATGATTTCCAAAATGCCATCTACAGATATTTCGCTCAAAAACCAATTGATTTTGATCGATCAGGCATTGAAAATTTGCACACTAGATGGCGAAAGGTTGCTGATTTCATTGATTAATAACAAAAACTTGTTACATTTTTTTTTTACTTTAATTTAAAGAAAAACACATTACTTTCCTGTCCATCTAATATTATGATTGTGATAATATTATTTTTTTCATAAAACAATGTCTATATCACGATCTATCTATTCATTTTTTAGGACAATTTAACACTTTTATAAACTTTATTTTTTAAAATATGATGTTCTATGAAAAGTAAACAGTAAAAAGTTAATAAGTAACTCATAACAATAAACAACAAGATATTAAAATAACAAACTCCTTTTATTTTCTTGTTAATTGTCAAAAGGCTTGTGTTACTTGAGTGACACTTGCAATAGCAGGCCAGTGATAGATATTAAATTATCCATTGTCGATAGTAAGTAGAAAAATATGTGAATTGAGTCCTGGAGTTGTTTCCGCTGGAACACGAAAAATAATATATATTCAAAATTTGAAATTTTGGTTTTCTAATTTATTTATACTTTGGTATTTATGTGGATAAAATAAATTTAATTGCGCACTTATCCGCTCAGTATCACGAAAAAAAAATTGCTGGTTTAAATTTTTATTTAAAATAATATTCTTTGTTTGTATATTTTGTAAGCTGAAGAACGGCATATCTTAAATATTTTTCTCACTAGTATCAATAGTTTCATTAAAACAGCACTTGGTCTACCCCTGTTTGTAGTCAGCAGTGCTAACTTTAGGTAGAGGTCGGTTATTCTGATCTGGAAACACCTTGATATGAACATCATTAGTGCGTTTCCTATTGATATGATATCCCATCATTCAAGGACCTAGTGTTTTCAAAAATTAAGTTTATAAAAGTTGTCTCGGAAAATAAAAAAGTCGACACTAGTGTACCCTGTGATAATCTAGTCCACTTGTACTTATACGAGCATAGAATTATTCACGCTAAGAAGTGCCACGGGCTTAAACAATTTTATCAGTCCGCTAAATTTTATCAGTCATTGGTTTAAAGCCTCCACCCCACCATTTTCGGGCCGGCCCCTTTTAGTTTAATTCAATTTATTCCCAAAAATTAATTTACTGGTAAAAAGTTGGAGTATGGATACCATACAAATTTTACAAAAGAGACATGTTCCTATTCTCATGTTCGAGTTGTCTCAAAAGAATTGTGGGGGGAATGAGGCTTGACAGATTCCATCCGGCGTAGTAAGGGAAACTTAATGGTTCATTGAGTTATATTATTACAATATTAGCGTAAATAAGAGCAGCCATTGTACTCTACAAGGCTAGGTACCTCTTTGTATTCGCAAATGCTGTAACATTATAGCTCTTTGTCCAGTATGCCATGACTACCCATGATCCCAGTTCCCCTCTCAGGCGTATCAATCTCTGAAGGGAAGGAGTGTAAACATTATCAAATTTATAGCTGTTATCCTGTTACTCATTAGTTCCGGAATCATTTTGAATAGAGCGAAACCACAAAGATTTGTGTTTGAAAACAAAAAACCTGAACTTGACAGCCTCTAATGAATGGTCCAGGTGTTAGTTACTAGGCAATACTTTGTGAATTGCTGGCACTGTGGTGTGAGATGGTACAGATGGGCGGGTAGGTTTCAGCGACCCCTACTGCCTACTGGGGGTGACGCCCGGAGCCCTGGCCTGGAGGCGGTCCTCCAACGGCGCCGAGGATGTGGCCACGCTCAAATCGCCGGTCGCCCTCATCGCGTCTACTTTCGGTCTGTAAGCCACAAGAGTAACAGAGTAACCCACCCCACACTCCTTACAGTACGTTTGGTTTTTGAACTTTTAATACTTAACTAACTCTCTTTGTCTTTGCTACTTTGCCAGATCTTTTCCGTTTCTGTTTGGTTCCCCCCCTTACCTAACGTGCCCGGTCTAGGCTTGGTTCCCCACCTATTTTCCATCTAATTATTGAGCCTATTTTCCGTCTAAAGACTGTACCTATATTCCATCTAAAGAATGTACCTTTTTCCATCTAATTACAGTACCTTTTTTCCATCTACAGACTGTACCTATATTCCGTCTAAAGAATGTACCTATTTGGCATCTAATTACTGTACCTTTTTCCAATCTAATTACTGTACCTTTTTCCAATCTAATTACTGTACCTATATTCCATGTAAAGACTGTACCAATATTCCATCTAAAGAATGTACCGATTTTCCATCTAGTTACTGTAACTTTTTTCCATCTTAAGACAGTGCCTTTTTTCCATCGAAAGACTGTACCTTTATTCCGTCTAAAGAATGTACTAGTTTTCCATCTAATTGCTGTACTGTTTTTCCATCTTAAGACTGCTTTTTTTCCATCTAAAGGCTGTATCTTTTTTCCGTCTTAAGAATGTACCTATTTTCCATCTAATTACTGTACCTTTTTCCCATCAGAATAATGTACCTATATTCCGTCTAAAGAATGTACCTATTTGGCATCTAATTACTTTACCTTTTTCCCATCAGAATACTGTACCTATATTCCGTCTAAAGAATGTACCTATTTTGCATCTAATTACTGTACCTTTTTCCCATCAGAATAATGTATCTATATTCCGTCTAAAGAATGTACCTATTTTGCATCTGATTACTGTACCTTTTTCCCATCAGAATACTGTACCTATATTACGTCTAAAGAATGTACCTATTTTGCATCTTATTACTGTACCTTTTTTTTCATCTAAAGACGGTGCTTTTTTCCATCAGAATACTGTACCTATATTCCGTCTAAAGAATGTACCTATTTTCCATCTAATTTCTGTACCTTTTTTCCGTCTTAAGACTGTATCTATTTCCTATCTAATTACTGAAACTATTTTCCATCTAATTTTTGTGCGTTTTTCCCATCAGAAGACTGTACCTGTATTCCATATAAAGAATGTACCTATTTTCCTAACGAGAATCTCACCTCCAACGCTCACGATTCCGTAAATAAATTTTAATGTCATATGGGGCATCGTTGTTATTTATTGCACTGCCATTGATTGTTTGATGTACGATTTATATACAAAACGCTTAAATTGGAATTGGTAAATTAATTAACTATTTTTTTTTCGAGGCAATGCTCTTTTTTTTTCTTGGATCCTACAATGGAACTAATTTTGTCTTTAAATATATCAAAAATCAACTATGACATACATGTGTCAATGGAGAATTGTTGTGCGCATGTTAGGGTTCTGGCAGTAATTTTGTACTAATCCGTTATCTTTGCGTGAGATGTTTGCATTAACTTACCTTCGGCAAGTACATAAATTACGGTAACGTGACTTGGTTGCTTCATTGTTTAATTTATGTTGGCTATCCTCGAAAACAATTCTATGGACTCTACCATAATCCTTACTTACCATTGGAACCAAGCCTGCCTTGTATTTCGCCTTTGTAACATCCACAAACAAAGCTCGAATTCTGAAATCTAAGGTGCATGTATTTTTATTTATTTTTGTTGGCGTTGATTTTCCCCCCGATACCTTGTTGATTGATTCTTTGCTCGGCAGTATTTCCCCAGAAATTTATTTGTATTGTTACGTTTTATCTCCTTCCAAAAGGTATTTTTGGTTAAACCTTACTAATCCGTTATCTTTGCGTGAGATGTTTGTGCAACCCTTCTGTATGGAACTTGAAGTCCTGTTGGTTCATCTAGTAAACAAGGCTTGTTAGTTTTAATGAAACAAGCATGTAATGATTCTGTAGATCATTTTTTTATATATGATTATACTGCACATTTGTCAGAAATTTTAATAATTAAATGTTTCAACGAATCAAGTTAAATAAATAACGACTTAGAGTTAATAATATAGGTTTTAATTTAATTTAATTTTTTTTAATCCAGTCTAATTGGCTTGAAACAGCTTACATTATGTTATATGATAGTAAATTTATTACATTATAATATGGAGAAAACTATGTTTACAGGCTAATCTAGAATTAATTATATGTGAGTTGTCGACTATATAATACTTTATTTTCAAGCAGAAAATAAAATGACAAAGTCTCAAGTCAACACGGCTCTTTTTATTTAGACAGGGTTAAAAATTCAAACCCTGACTAATTTAACACTCGAGTTGGAAAACTGTTTTTCCCTTTAGGAAATACAATGCCCCATGCTTTTTGAACAAGTCCCTCCACATAAATAGTGTATACAACTCTAACCCTTGTGTAAACTCACCATAATATTTTGATTTTACAAAACTAACAAGAATAATGAAAAATCACATGAATTATAATAAAGAATTACAACAAGAAAATTAACAATGAAGAATCAATCTATCAATAAGGAACATTACACATTATATACAATGAATAAAACAGTGAAATGAAAACATTGACATATTAATTTATTTAAAAAACGTTATGTGTATTTAGAAAAAATAAATGCAAAGAACACCAGGTGAGTGAAATACTCCTGGGTATCGTCAGATCCTCTCAAAGCTATCAGAAGACCATCACGAGCTTTGTTTGGACAACATGGCAAACTGGAACTAATCGAATTCCAATTGGAGAAGAAACAAGACAAGTTTGTACAGAACAATAGTAAACACGCTATACTTACAGTTGCTGTTTGGCAATCAATAACTGGATTAAGACGAAATGTGCTTGAAAACTCGCTCGTACCATGAGCATTTTACTATGGTTACAACTTATGCTTAATTTATGTTTATATTTAATAATTTATAAATAGTTTCAGCTAATTACTCTAGGATGGAGTTGATGATTTCAAGTTTTAGACCAAAGCAAAGTCTTGTAAAGTATTTCTTTTTTCTAAAGCTGGTATAGTCATTTTGGGATTTATTACATTATAGGGAGTTCTCCGGCCTATTAGCTTATAGGGTGTGCTCCGGCCTATTAGCTTATAGGGTGTTCTCCGGCCTATTAGCTTATAGGGTGTGCTCCGGCCTATTAGCTTATAGGGTGTTCTCCGGCCTATTAGCTTATAGGGTGTGCTCCGGCCTATTAGCTTATAGGGTGTGCTCCGGCCTATTAGCTGCTGTAAATAATTTTACGATTATTTATCTACTTTTAAGTCTTATAGTTACTAATTGTGGGACCATGAGTTAACTCTATTGCTAGCTATTTACAAAAGTCCTCTTTGATAAAAACAATTGATGACTTGGAAATAAAATACAAAATCCGCAATTGACTTTTTCTGGTTTATATCATTGTTAACATTGGCAAACCCTTTTTAAGTATTCTACTAAAATATAGAGTGAAGGTCGCAGCCGAAGGAATTAGTGGACGGGTGGTACATCAAAATTCGGCAGTGATTTGGTGAATTTTTAAAGTAAACATTTGTTTGATATTTTTAACATTAAAGTTGAATGATTAAATTGATGAGTAAAAAAGAACAGACGTAAAAGAAAATATACTTCAGTTTAGTTTATTATTATACCTTTTTTAATCGTTAAAATTTCTAGTTGCAAATATTTTGGTATTAGTTTAGTATGTGTTTTTGAAAAGTCTCCATTTCTTAATTTTCTTACATTTCTAGGTTTTGGTAACTTGAAAACGCTCTTTACCATATTTTCATCACATTGAAATTAAGCAAAGCAAAAGTAGATTAAAATAAAATGATTTCATTTTATTATCATTAATCATTAAGCACGGCCTAGCTCTAACAACATTTGACCACACACTCATGCTTTTTACCGATCTCAAATCTTTTCAAACCTTGGCCTCACTGTGGTGCTAATATCTTCCGTTGTGAAATAATTTTCCATAATTTCAAATGCTTTGTGGTATATTTCTTGGCTGCCGTGAGATTGGAGTTCCTCTATACTCTCTAAGCCTCCGCATTCTTCGACGGTGAGGGCCAGCTGGTTGTAGGAGCCTTCCGTTTTGACTTTATGTTCGCCCATACTGAGGAGGTTCTCGAGGCAGACGAGTGATCCGTACACGATGGAGGGGTTGGAGTTGCTGAGCACCTGACACAGTTTACTCACAACACTCTCTTCGGTCAGTTGGCGCTTGTGTCCTTCGCTGCCGCCAGCCGATATGTTCCTCAGGGTGTACACCGCCTGCTTCACCACCCGTTCCGATGTGTCCGAGCCAATCGAACTTACTATTTTCGAAATGACGAATGTATTTTTGATGATATAATCGATATACTCCACTTTCCACGAGGACATGTTCGCTACGACTAATGTGGCCTTGTATCTCAGGGACTCTTTACGAGTTTCGAAGTACTTCTTCATTGAGTAGAGTACGTCATTTTTAACCAGACAACCTACTTCCTTCTCCGTGCCCAAAGAGACGTTGACGACGATCCTGAGGAGCTGGGGCATGAGACAGTCTTTGTCAGTGGTGAGGAGGTTGATGACAAATGGGACGATGTTGTTGGCGATGATGTGTTGGACTCTCTCTTTGCCGTCGGAGAGGTGGGCCAGGGCCATGGTGCAGTTGTAGATGAAGTCCAAGTCTTCGTGGCCAAGGAATCGGCCGAGGACAGGGATGGCCGAGCAGATGCTCTTGAAGTCGAAGTTGCCAACACAGAAGTTGCAGACAGCCCAGGCCCCGGTCTGCAGCAACATCAAGGAGGACGTACTCTCCAGCATGGTCAGTAGCCCACTCATCGCTCCCTTCTCTAAAGCGTAGGACCGGAAGTCATCCAGGTCTCCGGCGATGTTGCCCAGCGCCCATGCGCACTGCTCTTGTACTTCCTCGTTGCTGGACCTCAGCAGCCGCACGAAGGACTCGAGAGCTCCGGCCTCCATCACGTACCTCACGTGGAGGGAAGTTCCCGACAGGATGTTGGTCAATGA
Source organism: Acanthosoma haemorrhoidale (assembly GCA_930367205.1). Classification (NCBI taxonomy): domain Eukaryota; kingdom Metazoa; phylum Arthropoda; class Insecta; order Hemiptera; family Acanthosomatidae; genus Acanthosoma; species Acanthosoma haemorrhoidale. The sequence continues at coordinate 118,920,205 of OV884013.1, read as the reverse complement.
CCAAGCTGCTTCGTATTGCATCAGGTCGGACTGACTTTTGAGCAGCGAAGCTAGGATTGGGACCAGGCCTGACTGGATCACCTGGTCAATAGGAGGGTGCATCGAGGACAGGAGCTTCCTGATGAATCTTACTCCCTTCATCTGGTCCTCAGGAGTACCGGAGTACATGACTTCCACCAAGGTGGTTGTCACGGATATGGCGTTGGTCTTACTGTCGTCCTGATTGTTGCTGTCTGTCATGTGCATCTCCTTCGAAGAGTTGGTTTTCCTCCGGATACATTTTTTTCTAACTCTGTTTCCGAATTCTTCAAACCTTCTTCTTAAATCGCCTGCAGGGCTGGCTTCTAGTTTACCTTGCATCTCTTTTATTTTGCCCATTCCATCAAAACATTTTTTTGTAGGTTTTCCTTATTTTTTTAAGAAAAAAATAACTAAAATTACTTGAATAGCACTACATAACCTTATCAAAGTTATCAATGAAGGCAATATTAACACCACTAACACATGTCTTTATTTTCTTCGTATCTTTCATATTATCTATTTTTAAACAGAGACATAATAGTAATCTTTGATTATATAAATGATGTCTTTGTTTAATGAATGCCACACGAATACCCTTTAAAAGACAATACTGGAATAAATTCATGACCGACACTTTTTTGTGTTTGTGATTGTAATAAACATTTATAATTTGTGTGGGTTATAATGTGTAGTAAAATATTCTTACACACATAATTAAAAAGACGACTCCCTATTACAATAACAACTTACTAAAATCTACTACTTGAAACTTCACTTAAAAAATGCATTGCTTAAATTCATACATTCGATCGTAGCTATTATGGAACACTACTTCGTTATTTCATGAATATGGTTTGACATATATTTAAAGGTGGAGTACTCTGCTGGAAGGGTCATACTCGTACTCAAATAATTTGCAGCATAATAGTTATACGAAGCTAGAGAGAAGAGTTAAAGTATATAAATTCAAAAAAAGCCTTAACTAACCCCGTGAGACGTAAAGCTGTAGTAACACATCAACCAATCGCTCTTATAACTAAAGAAAATTAACGGTTTATGAAGTAATTGGTGATTTGAATCAGTCGAACTTCTTTCTCTTATAGAATTATATAAAACACTTACAAAAATTTGCATATTATAATTGTTTATGTATTATTTATTGTAGCCTACGCATGGAATCATGTCGCTAACTCAGGCCAAGGTTGGTAACTTTAAGTTTTCATTTCCCGAAAGTTTTTTTTACATCAAATTAAACAATATACATATGCTTATTATTATAGTATAAAATTGGCATGAGTTGTGAAGTAAGCCGGAAAAATTTCTTGAAAGAATCGAGTTCGGCAAATATATTACTCCTGGAACCTATTTATTTAGAACCACTTACAGAAAGTTTCAGATATGTATAAATGTATGTATATATGAGGTTTTGAGTCAGGTTAGGTCGAGTGACTTCACAGATTTCCAAAATAGGATGATTTTTTAAAGTGAACTTTACAAAACACTTCGTAGAGAGACTCATTAGCCTTTACCATATAATACATTTTGAGAAATATTCCATGAAGAATAATTATACCTGAATAATCAGAAATCTATTTTGAAATGTAACGATTTGACATGAATATGCATGCATGAATGATTTAATAAAAATGACCAGCGTTTTAACCACTCTTCATAACCCCTGCCCGTCTAATATTATTTTAGTTGTACTTGAATTGATTCAAAGATCCTAAAGCACCTACTAAAACCGTATTTCGTTTGAACCCTGAACCAATAATATTCACCATTATATGATTCATCGTTATTGTATTGGCATGTAGTTAGTTGTCTGTCCTGCCCAAACATTATTCACAATGAAACCTCTTATGTCTATATTTTATTTACATTATTATTATTTAGTAGTGACATTATTGTAAATAATTATGTTAAATATTATCTAATGAGTGAATATTTTCGTGATTGTAAGTCAGGTCCAGGTATTTTTGAATTTGTTTCCTGTTGGTAACAACTGTGCCTATTAAGCCGATGTTTTGATTGGTTTTGGATGACTGGTTTTAATCAGGGGTGTGTGCCAAAGTTTGTAACATCCATTATATATTACATAGTTTAATGACATGGCGGATACTAAAACAATGCTGAGTGACATATGTTCAATATCCCCCTTATAAAATATCAATTATTTATGGAATGTTAAATAAAATTTAACTGTGGTTTTAGTAGTTATGAAAAATAATATTTACTTTAAGAATATTTTTTTTTTATTAATTCATTCAAATTCATATTTTTTTACAATAATCAGCACAAAACTACCTGAATAATGGATCATGCAATAGCATACAAAAAGCCATTGAGTCTTACGTATTAGTTTTAGATATACATGTGCTTAATATTTATTTCCGATAAATAGGCCTATTTATTTTATTCTTAAGATAAAAGTAAGCTCGCAAAAGGAACTGAAATGAGAAACAAAATTGACTTTTTACCATACGCTTACAAACCAGAGCGGAATCTACATTGTGGTGATAACATGGATGGATAGTTTTATAATGCTAAGATAATGTTAAGAACAAGTGGAAGGGTCTCGGGCAGAACTGTACACCTGCCCGTGACTTTATGGAAGTAACTGATGGTGCCTGTTATTTTAAAGTAAGCAACTGCATCCCTACAAGACCTCCCTACTTCCAAGAATCTTATCCTTTTCTTATACATATATGTCTCAGCTTAACCCCTAGACCACACTCGTCCCTAGACGTTCCACCCAGTATGTAGCAACGTAACTCAAGAATTGAATTAGCCGCCATTTGCCCAGTAAAGTGCTGGTAATCCTAAAAAAAAACAATTTGACAGCTGACAGTTTAGGGTTAGTAAAAATGGAGCGTTACACGATAGAACTACACGTTTTTATTTTTTAACATTATCTCAAAAAACATCAATTAGGCGTCGTAAACACAGTTCTTTGTGCCGAAATTGGATGATATTGATGTGGCCAATATGTGGTTTCAACAAGATGGTGCCACATGCCATACAGCCCATGAAACAATTCAAATACTGCATGAGACATTTCCAGGTCGTGTACTCTCTCGTTTCGGTGATCAGAATTGGCCTCCTAGATCGTTTGATTTAACACCTTTAGATTTCTTTTTATGGGGTTATTTGAAGTCAAAGTTGTATGTCAACAAGCCCACATCCACCCGTTCTTTAAAAGAGGAAATTCAACCGCATTTATGCGAAATGGTCATGGAAAATTTCGACAAAAGAGTGCGTATGTGCCAGCAAAGTCGTAGAGGCCATTTTCCCGATTTGTTATTCCATAAATAACCCTATCCTATTTACAAAATACTAAAAACCGTTTTCAATTTAAAGCAAATCTTGCGTTAATTCTGGGACACCCTATACTTCATAAATAAAGCATTTCTTTTAAAAGACTCTCCTCTGCAAAGATTATTTAGCTGACGATAGCATATTTTTGCATGTTTGATCGCATATATGAAATTTCAAATAAATTTTCTATCTGAGGGGGAAATCGCAGCCTTCTGCCTATATTGATTCGGAGACTACCTGTAATTCGAGCCTGAGAGTCTTGTAAGGCAGCAAGTGAAATATGAAATAACCCGAGAGAGCAGACAGGGACGCAGAGTGTCAGATGTATCTAGCCTGTTGGCGAGGGAGATATCACAGGAATAATAAGGTGAAACAGTATTAAATTTCCCTGTTTGCGTGAGGCCGTCTAATAACGCTTAGAAAGGGCCCTTCCTGCCTTCCAGCTCTCTCCTGTGGGACCAGATGCGAATCCTCTTTCTCGAAACAGAATGATATGTATGCTACCTGCTGTTTGCCTGTTTGTTGCCCTTTGAAGTATACCTTGTCAGAGGGGCAGTGAGCGATTATGTTTGATGTGCATTTTCATAAAGGGCAAGCAAGCTCTTCCATCTGTCAGCCGCTCACAATGTTTCTTGATTGATGAGAGTTTTAGGTTTTTGTTCGTAAAATTTTTGGCGTTGAATGACGTTCCATTACAACTATGGTCATTTGTAGCAGTTCAAAGTACAACTTCGACTTAAGCTAGAATTGAAACTGAAAAGACACCTGATGAAGTAACTTGTGTTTTTATGTTAATCAACTACAAAGTTCACAATCTCTTTTTACTGCTAATACAATAATTAATGAAAAAAAAGCCTAACAAAAATCTTTATATTAATAAAACTAAATAAAGTACGACAAAGATAAGAAATCTAAAGATAGATAATTTAATATTTATTTGGAGGGAATACTGAAATTGCCGTTACATCTCTTATCAATGTGTTCTCGGATGAGGAGGTTAGAAAAAAATGATTCTCTGCCTGACTGTGGGATTGTGTGAAATTGTAGATTTGTTGGCTTCGTGCGTAATTATCAATTACGTGCAAACTGATGTTTTGTACGACTTCCAATTTCCTGTAATTTGAAGTACAAATGAGGCCGATGCAGCATGTGTCGATGTGGGGGGGATCATTGCTTTATGCAGCATTGACGTGTTTTCAAGGATTTTTTGTGTGGTGACATTTTACTGATGAGGTTTTTAGTTTTGTTGCATTTATTGTTTATTCTTGAAAGTGAGGGAGCGGTCTAAGGCTACTCCTAGGTAGTGCGTGGAATGGAAAAAGGGTATTTGGGAATTGTTCGTGGATATTTGGTGAATACTAACACAATGCATACAGGCTGTCAATTTTATTTGTACTCTATTCTACTATAGAAAAAATCCGCACCTTCTAAGATTCCACATGAGGTGATTACTTGGCCATGTTACTCCTAAATTCGAAAGACGAGGAGCTACTGTTTAAAACGAGTAATGTCGAATGGTTTATTAAAATTTGCGTTTATTAAAAAATAAAACTGATTAGCGTAGCTGTTTCATGATATGTAAGTTCTATATTTAGTATTGTATCAGGTTAGGCTTTTGTAAGAGGAAGGTTATGCCGACGTTCAAGAACGATTCGCTCAATGATTGTTTATGGTTATTTTATTATTTTGTCGATCGATATGCAATGACTGAGGGAGACATATGGAACGACTTCTATAAGTAAGATATTTAATTTTCTTTTTTTTTTATTTATTTTATTTATTGACATCAATTGGGGGGGGGGGCACTAGAATTTAAAATCAGATTTAATTGTATTCTACATTATTTCTGGTTTTATTTTCATCAGGTCATAGTCCGGAAATGAACTAAAGGTAAGAGGTAATAGTCGAGTGTCTACTAACTACTAGTCCTTAGGGCATAGTAACTACTAACTATGGTAGCGACCTAGCATTATATTTTTTATAAATTATTACAAAACTTTAATACAATAATAAATTTTGCTCGTGGGTACTCCTCGAGTCTATTGTCGCTTTGTGGGGGAGGAGACCGCCTCTCACAAGGGAAGGTCAACATCTGTTCAATCGATTTTGAATTTTAATGTGACCGGCTCCGAACAGACTGCTAAAGATCTGGGGAGAAGACAGGGGTGTCTTCGAGTAATGAACTGTTCTTTGAGAAAAATAAGTTGAAATCTCATCAGGTCAGAGAGTACCGTACTCGATAACGAAATATCGTTTAGGTAGAATGCAACTGACAAATATTTAATATATAAGGTCGAGTCATAAGTAACTTCTGATGCAGCTAAGTAGAATCTATTGTTCGTATCTACCCGCTATGAGTTACCATGGCAACAAGTTTTTATTTCACTATATAGGCGAGGCTTCAGTTAGTCTTTTGTCTCAGAATTTAGATCAACTGTTAACCACCACCTGGAGAAATTAGGGAAAGTCAGCAAGCTAGGAGTGTGGGTACCTCACAATCTCAGTGAACGGAATAAAGAAGATCGCATGCCAATCGCCACAAGTTTGCTCTCACGGGTAAAAGTTGTGTCTTTTTTAAACAGGATTGTAACAGGCGATGAAAAATGGGTTGCCGTGACAATATAGTCCGCAAAAGACAGTGGCTTGATAAGGATCGACCACCCCTACCAGATCAGAAAGCAAACATCCATGGCAAAAAGATTTTATTGTATGTATGGTGGGATTGTCAAGGAATAATTCACTACGAGTTGTTGAAGTCAAATTTAACGATTACTGCGGATAGATAAATTCAGCAGTTGCAAAGAGTGCAAGAGAAACTCCATAAAAAGCGTCCTGCCCTCGTCAAAATTAATATAATTTTGTTATAAAATAAACGTTTGATAAAAAAACGGAAGTTACTTATGACTCAACCTAAATAATTCATGTGTTTTGTGTGATACGGCAATTATAATTGGATTCAGATTATCGCTAGTGTTTCTGGACTCAATTTATTTGAGACAAAAATTGAGTTATTGCTTCTAATACTTTCTACATTTGTCTTTTCAAATCAGAATTACATTGCGGCGAGAAAAACTCCGGTAATTTATTCGTATGTACATGTATGAATTTATATTTACAGAATTAAAAAATAATTTACAGGCATTTTTAAATTCTTACAATTCAAAAAACGCCTTTAGGGTTTCTTTCCCTGTGTTCATTTTGTATTCTGCTTGGTGAGATTTGCGCTGTCAATCGTGACGATAAATTTATTGGTCACTTCTTTGTTTTGTAGTTTACGTTTAGGTATAGGGTATTGTCCGTAGTTCAGTACAATTTTAGTGATTTAGTTCTTGGTTTGCAGTGGCTTTCGTACTGTTCGTGTCCTATGATTTATTTGTTGTGAGACCATCCAGGAGGTACGACTATGGGGATGGGACGTGATGTCCCTACGCTTAAAGGCACGAAGCAGTGTGGAAATAGATTAAGAGAAAAGGACCTTTTTCAGATTATTCAAAGAGTATTAGCCACAAAATGAGAAGTGACATCGACAACAAGCCTAACGACTTACTACGAATGGCTGACAATCTTCAACCGCCTACATACAGACGAGGACCATTGGAAATAGAAGGGTGGAGAAGAGGCAAGAACTGCTCCGCCGACCCAAGGATGTGCAAATACGATTTAGCCAAGGCCCCGCTGTGTGCAAATAAGGGAGTAAGGGGCGGTGGAGGTGGTGGGGGTGCTCCTTGTGTTAGAATCATCACCACCTTAGGTCCGCGCTTCTGGCTACATACATGTCTTGTTTTTCATTATTAAAGAACTTAATTATGATAAAATTACAGTCTGCCTTATTTGGCAATAAGTAATTGTGATAAATGATCTCATTCATACAGTATTTACAAACAAACAGACCAGAAGCCTCCCAAGTCCTCATAGTTGACACCTCCCTCGCATGCGAGAGAGGAAGCGGAGTATTGGGAAGTCATCCACGCTCGTCAGCCGCGTCACCGGATAAGAGTGAGTGAAGGCTGACCAAGAGCGCGAGAGCCACAGACGCTCAGGACATGATTGGAGAAACTGGCCATTGTCAGGACTCCCACTGTCAAGCATTTATAGCAGGTCAAGAGGCCACTGCTGTTTTAGTCTCCGAGGAGGATTATAGGAAGCATATAGATCAACATAGCATTGACAACTTCATCGTATATTTCAGCTGGAATTTATTTACATCAATGATTGAAATATACAAAGTTACTAGCCAGTGAAATTTTTAAACACGGAATAAGAAAGTGGAGGAATAGTGTCTTTAGAGTTTAACGATAACAAACGACCATGATTGCTCGTAGGCTTTCGTAGAGCGCACTGAGGCGTACATTCATTGAGTTATACCGAGAACCGGTTTGAAAGTAGAACCTCTCGTTTCTGAGTTGGTTGTTATCTCTTGATGTCATTCCGCGTGGTTGTTCTTTGGCATCTTACACCGAACATCTCCTCCCCCCCCCCCCGTTTATCATTCAATTACTATCTGTGATTAGAAAGGTTACCATTTAACTATCAGAATTTAACACTCTTCGTCAGCCTCCACTGGCTCTTATCCGGTGACGTGGCTGACGGACAACCATGTGGACTCGGGAGGTCTCTGGGCTGTTTGTAAGTACTGTACGAATGGGCGAGTGAATGAAATTGTAAATATGGTATGAATGAAAACATTTATCACAATTACTTATTGCCCAATGATTATAATTTTAGCACAATAAAGAATATTATTTTTCTAATTTAACAACTTTCTAGTAACCTCTACTAATACCTGTTTATATGCGTATACTAAAACACAGTAAAATGTACTTATACATGAATTAGCAAGAAATAAGTGATACTTCATATAATTTACTTGGTATTTAGCACTTTTGTTTCTTTTATGCCCCTTGCGTAGTATTTGTTTCGTAGTATCAACACGAAGTGTACAGTTCGCAGTACGATTTTGTACGGTGATTGAGTGAAATTAATTGTGAAATAATAACGCTCTGTTGCTTGTCAATGTATCTGTCTTCTTATGGGGCATGTGAGTTGTCTTGAGTCGCTTCATCGATTTAAGTTATATTTTTTATAGGTAGCTGGATACTAAGTAAAAGGTTAAAATTTTCAGGTTTGCTCCTGAAAGTATTATTGTGCCGACGCAAGTCCAAACCTTTACAATTATTTTTCAGTTGTTTTTTTATCATGGCTTGTAACAATAACAGTCGGTAGTTTTTGTTTAGTACATGGTGTGTTTTATGATATTATCTTTCTGATATCTTCATATTCTCATTGTTGGTAAATTGGCCAGTCTTAAAAAAGCAGCTTTTTATCATTATTATCACATTTAAAAATTTAAATATTTTGCGCCGGTAGGCATGGGGCTATACAAGGTGTCCCAGAATTACCGCAAGATATGAATTTACCACCATTTGTGCAGTAAAGTGCTGGCAACCCTAAAAAAAAACAATTTGACAGCAGACAGTTTAAGGTTAGCACACGATAGAACAACGTGTCTTCATTGTTGAACATTATCTCAAAAATAATGAAATTTTGGCGGCCGCAGTTCCAAAATTTCATACAAAATGTGGTCGAAATAATGTTTTGACTTCATTAACAGTGAAGAGATTAATTAAAAAATTTAGGGAGACTGGCTCAGTTGGAGACGATAAACACACTGGCCGTCTGAAAACAAGCCGTTCAAATATCAATATTGGTGCTCAATATCGTGACATGATAACACAGGTCTTTGTGCCGTAATTGGATAATATTGATGTGGCCAATATGTGGTTTCAACAAGATAGTGCCACATGCCATACAGCCCTTGAAGCAATTCAAATACTTCATGAGACATTTCCAGATCGTGTACTCTCTCGTTTCGGTGATCAGAATTGGCCCCCTAGATCGTCTGATTTAATACCTTGTGTTATTTCATAAATAACCCTATCCTATTTACTTTATAATTCAATAAAAAAAAAAGCAACAAAAATACTAAAAACTGTGTTTTCTATTTAAATCGCATCTTGCGAATCTGGGACACCCTTTATAATATAACGTGTGATGGTAGAAGGGATACTACACACTACTATAATAACAATAAGACATTATTTACAGTTTGATTTACAATACAACTTGTTACTGAAAAAACAACAAAACAAAAACCTTACATATTACTTGCCAATGAAAAATCATTTCTTTCCTAGACGTAGTGATGAGAAACATTATAATATATTTTTGAGTTATGCCAACATTTACAATAGATTGTTTGCATACATCCTCCTACATGTTTCACAATTCCTTCCCAAACCTGTATTTCTGCTCTTTCGTCATCTTCTTTACCAGTTTCATCAAAGTAAGCTTTAATTCATTTATTATGATCCCCTTATATAGGGTCCCAGAATTAACGGAAGATTTGATATAAATAGAAAACGGAGTTTTTAGTATTTTTTTATTTTTTTTTTTTATTGAATTATAAAGTAAATAGTCTCCCTAAAATTTTCAATTAATTTCTTCACAGTTGATTAAGTCAAAACACTATTACGACCAAATTTTGTATGAAATTTTCGAACTGCGGCCGCCAGACGTTCATTATTTTTGAGATAATGTACAACAATAAAGACACCTAGTTCTATCGCGTAACGCTCCATTTTTACTAACCCTAAACTGTCAGCTGTCAAATTGTTTTTTTGTTTAGGGTTGCCAGCACTTAACTGCACAAATGGCGGCAATTTCAAATCTTGCGTTAATTCTGGGACACCCTATACAAGCCTAGCAGAAGATATTATTTTTATTATATAGTTTATTTTATTTTTTTCTTTGTTTAATTTTTAGACAGAGTTAGCTTTTTGAGTTTCTGCGCATGCGCTACTATTAACAACCACGTACAACTATCGCTCTCCAAATCAATACCGATAACTACCGTTTATAGACCATTTTTCGGCTTTGGGATTGTGTTAACTGGCAACTTAAGTGAGGTGGCCACAAGGGAGCCCTCAATAAGTGAGTAGATCGCTAGTATATTGGTGTGAAGTGCAAATAATAGTGACATCGGACAGAGTAGTCGGCCATCTTGACTGAGGCATCAGCCGTCGTTCATGATACATAGCCGTTCTGAGCCAGACCTGATAGGTGGCTCAGAGCCAAGACCGGTGACTCGCCACTGGAATCCCACCGGCGCTACGTATTTAATTTAATTTTTTTTTTTTTAACTAACAAAAATCTTAGCTAATGACAAAATGAGATTTTATCAGCAGCTAATATCACAAAGTAAAAAGAAAAGATCTAGGTCCTTAGGTCCAACTCCGCCAACGTCGCCAGTAAAGCGAAAACCCAGACGCTCAAATAGGAACATTCCTATAAACTCATCTGCTGCCAGCTCTATGGAAGATCTACTACCACTTGCCAGCACTTCAAAAGAAGAAACTGTAGCAGAATCTCCATTCTTCACACCGAATAGCTTCGAGGTACTGAGAAATAGCCAACCTGACGACATGGAAGTTATTCAAACACCAACACAGCCCAAGCCGCCTGCTATATTCGTAAGGAATATTAGCAATTTCAAACTATTATGCTCACAAATGAGCAAAGTTGTAGGTAACGGAAAATATACGTGCCTCAATCGCTCTCGGGATACAAAAATTTCCCCAGACACTCCCGATACTTATCGAGCGATCATTAAGTATTTGGAAGAAACCAATGCAGACTTCCATACATACCAGTTGAAACAAGAACGATCGCTTCGAGTAGTGATAAGAAATCTGCACCCGACCACACCAGCTGATGAAATTGAAGACGAACTATCAGCTCTGGGATTCAAAGTTCGGCAAATAACCAACGTTTTACGTGAGGACAGACAACAAAACGAATCCACCAAAACGGCATTACCGTTATTTTTTGTAGATCTCGAGCGGACACCTGGAGTGGAGAAAATTTATGACTTAACAACCCTGTATTACACAAGAATACAGGTCGAAAAACCTTACCCCAATAGAGACATCGTCCAATGCCATAATTGCCAGGCATATGGGCACACAAAATCGTATTGCCACCACCCTCCTAGGTGTGTAAAGTGTAGTGGGCAGCACAAAAGCGAATTGTCCAAAAAGCCCCTAAAATCGCCTGCTGTATGCGTGCTCTGCCAGCAAGACCATCCGGCCAACTACAAGGGCTGTGAGGCCTATAGAATCCTCAAGTCCAGGAGCGAGCAACGTCGCCGGCCAGAAGAAGAGAAGCCAGTAACACGTAGCTTAAGAAGCGCCCCTACCAGAAATTTGAGGCCTTCAGTCTCTTTTGCTGATGCCGTTCGGAACAGAGAGCAGTCACAGGCACTGCCCACTTCTCGTCCGCAAGTATCTCTTCCCCAGCATTCCGCTCATCCCACCAACCAGCAAACCCAATCCAATCCTCAACCACACATCTCGTATATTCCTTCACCTCCAAGCTCTTCAGATCTCACTAGCCTATTAACATCATTCCTTACAGAGTTCAGAACCCTAATTACCCCTCTCATTTCCCTTCTTACAAATCTTGTCTCCTACCTTATCCCCGTTAAACAAAATCCATAAGTGGATCCTTCTGACTCCTTATCCATTCTCCTTTGGAATGCGAATGGTGTTCGCACCCACACTAACGAACTGACAGCACTACTCCATGACAAGAAGATCGACGTAGCTCTTATTACTGAAACAAGACTTACGAGCAAACGACCATTTACCGTTCGACAGTACCAGACTTATCGTACTGATCACCCAGATGGAACAGCTCATGCAGGTACCGCTGTCATTGTCCATAACTCCATATCCCACCACATAGTTCCTTTGGTATCACTGCAGTGTCAATCACCACCTTCACTTTTCCTCTTACACTTGCATCAACGTACTGCCCTCCCAATAAATCCATTTCCGACTCCCAATTCATCTCCTTTCTAGACTCCATCGGACATCGTTTCCTTGTGGGTGGAGACTTTAATGCGAAGCACCAACACTCGGGGTCAAGATCCACAAATACACGAGGACGTGCTTTGCTGTCTGCACTCACATGGAAACATTGCTCCACTATCACTCCTGACACAGCCACCTATTGGCCATCAGATCCCAACCGAAATCCTGATCTCCTTGACTTCTTTTTTTTCAATAGTTTAGGAACACTAAACTATTCACTCAAGCGCCTCGATGACCTTTCCTCCGATCATAGCCCTTTATTATTAACCATTTCCCTAAGACCAATTCACAAACTGCCTCCTCCTTCATTTATTAGGGGCCCAGTTGACTGGGACCACTTTCGTCAGCTTCTTACAGAGTCCGTAAACCTCAAATTATCCCTGAAAACATCCCAAGACCTAGACGATGCAGTGCATTCTTTCACTACTCTGGTCAAGGGGTCGGCTTGGGAGGCATCGTCACCCCATAGTCACGCAAAAATCCACAATCATAATCGTTTACCTCAGCATCTCAAAGATCTAATCCAATCCAAACGCCGCTCCAGAACAGTGTGGCAAAGATCCCGGCATCCTATTGATCGTCGCACGTACAATCAGTACTGCCGATTGGTAAAGCGGCGATTGGCATCCTTCCGTTCCGATTCTTTCAATTCCTACCTCTCCTCTCTGTTCACCAGGGATAACTCCTTGTGGAACGTAGCCCAAAAAATTCCTAAAGTATCAACCTGTTTCTCACCCACTCCGTCGTGATGATGGGTCCTGGGCGGCTTCGGGTGGGGATAGGTCGGAGGAATTTGCTCTGCATCTTACCCATACTTTCACACCTCACCTTTCTCATCAAAGCCATACTCACAGCACAACTGTGGAAGATTTCCTCACTTCACCTATTCCTCTCTCTCTCTTCCACCAAAAGCCGTTAACCCCTCTGAGGTTAAATACCTTCTGAAAAACTTACCTTACCGAAAATCCCCTGGATATGATCTCCTTACTCCTCAAATTCTCAAACAACTTCCTCCTAAAGCCATAATCTTCCTAACCTACATATATAATTGCATAATCCGAACGACGCACTTTCCTCTCCTCTGGAAACATTCCATTATTGTCCTATTCGCCAAACCCGGTAAACCACCCAATGACGCCTCATCTTATCGTCCAATTAGCCTACTCCCTATCCTCTCAAAAATATTTGAGAAACTCCTACTAAAACGTCTACTTCCCATTGTTGAATCCAAAAACCTTTTTCCCACACACCAGTTTGGTTTCCGCCAACGACATTCCACTGCTCAACAAGGCCTTCGCGTTGTTGATCACATCTCCTCAGCCCTTGAAACCAAACAGTATTGCACTGCTGCCTTTCTCGATATAGCTCAAGCTTTTGACAGGGTTTGGCACGCAGGTTTGCTCTACAAGCTCAAAAGATATTTACCACAGACCCTTTTCCTAATCCTACAGTCCTACCTTTCAAACCGCTTCTTCCAAGTCTGCTGTGGTTTAGAATACTCTAACTACTATCCCATAAGTGCAGGAGTTCCACAGGGCAGTGTCCTGGGCCCCATCCTCTATAACCTATACACCGCTGATGTCCCCTCTACTCCCAATACCTTCTTGGCGACATTTGCAGATGACACTGCAGTCTTGTCATCCCATCCAGACCCCGACATAGCATCCCATAACCTTTAAAAACACCTTGACGAGATCGAGTATTGGTGCAATTAATGGTGGATCAAAGTTAATGAAGCAAAATGCTCCCACATTACCTTCGCCCTTTGTCACAAGTCTGGTCCACTAGTAGTTATTTTAATTCTATTCCTCTCCCTGTATCCGATACAGTACGGTACTTAGGCTTCCATCTTGACTAACGACTGACCTGGAACCCACATACGAGACTAAAAAGACAAGAACTAAACAGACGCTTTGGACAACTGTACAGACTACTTCAAAGGACATCCCATCTCTCAATAGAAAATAAACTACTAATCTACAAAGTTATACTTAAACCAATCTGGACATACGGAATAGAGCTACGGGGGACAGCAAAAAAGTCGAACATCAAGCGTATCCAATCCTTTCAATCAAAAGTCCTGAGAACAGTAGTAAATGCCCCTTATTATGTCAGCAACCAAACCCTTCATAACGATCTTAATATACCCTACATTCTAGAACTCATCCCTTCCAAGTTTAGAAATTCCACAGTAGCCTTTCCAACCACCCTAATCCAGTAGCACAGTCAATGCACTGCGCCACTCATCCCTATAATCCTCCTCGTAGACTGAAACGGCAGTGGCCTCGTGACCTGCTATAAACGCGTGACAGTGGGAGTCCTGGCAATGGCCAGTCTCTCCAATCATGTTCTGAGCGTCTGTGGCTCTCGCGCTCTTGGTCAGCTTCCACTGGCTAGTATCCGGTGACGCGGCTGACGGAGGAGCGTGGGGGACTTCCCAAGACTCCACTTTCTCTTTGCGGTGGATTTGAGAGGTCTCTGGGCTGTCTGTAAATATTGTATGAATGAGCGAGTGAATGATGAACTGTAAATATTGTATGAATGAGTGAGTGAATGATGAACTGTAAATATTGTATGAATGAGAGCATACATCTTAATTACTTATTGCCTTATAAAAGGCAGATTGTAATTATTGCACAATAAAGGAATTAACTTCTGAGTTAGCTTTATTTATATCAAACGCAAATTATAAATAAATAAAACAAATGTCCTGTAAATTATATTTTAGTGCTCTCCAGAACGTCCTTTTGAGCTATTCGTCATCCCTTTTATAGTTGTTACAATTTACGACACATTCCCTATGTCCTTCATCTTCCTTAAGTACATCAGAGCGGTCCCTTAGTACATTAGAGAGAGGAGGCTGGAGACAGATAATGGGTAGAGACATCTAGAGAGCCTGTCTGGTGCAGGTGCTGGATAGTTGAACCGTCAAAGCATCAATTGAACAGCGGGAGAATTGTAGCTTTGAGTCTACAAACACGTTAGCTATCCATGATTGTCTTTAAGTATCCTTTAGCCTAATTACATCATGCCCTATGCCTTCGAGTGTGCATGTTTTGACAAAAGCAACGACTGGTAGATATTATAGAAGAGTCTATTTTGAAACATACTTTTTGAACGGTTGTCAAAAAAAACTACTCAATACTTTGGACCAGAAACTTTTGTTCAAATAACCGGTAAAAAAAAAAAAAAATAAATAAATATTGAGTAACATTGGTCATTTTGAAGGATGTGCCGATGTGTAATTAATAGTTAAATATATGTACTATATCCTTTCTTATCAATTTTTATTATAGATTAATACAATAATGGACCGTTTCGGACTTATTGTCGTTTTGTAAATGAAACGAGAATAGTTTATTGATTTATTTAATGCTTCGTACTTAATTGAGTCCTAAACGTCTCATTGTTGTCTAAATATGCAATATAACTTGATAATGAAGCATATTGTGCACATTTGGCATATTCGTTAAAATTACACTTTCGTTTATGGGACACCATGTAAATTATTGTGTTGCAATATTTCAGGAGTTCTTAACCGGTAGAGAATGGTAATTTGAAATGGATTTGAAACTCAGACATGAGAAAAGGAAAATAAAATAAATGTTAACTTATAATTATCAAGACTGTTTTAGTGAGGTGCCTAAGGAACGTGTTTAAATCCCTCCTTTAGCCCACAAAATAGCTCCGAGACTGTATAGGCGACGATCCCACCCGAGCCGTTCAAAGTATTATCACATGAGTGATTAAATTAGTGCGGTGTGCCTTAAAGCAAGGAATTAATATGCGCCAAGCTGCTTAAACTGTTAGCATATAAAGTTAATTCCCGAGGAATCGGAGTATTTGATGAATTTTAGAGGGAGCACTAGAGGGATATGAACTCTAAATACCAAACAACAGTTGACCAATGCTGGACATGACCATTATAGGACTGACTAGAACTCTAAATCAATAAGGGTCCAAGCTTGCCCATGGACTGGCAAATACCTCTGAGGCCTCCATAATTGTCGCAGGGAAGGCAACCAGTTATTAGCTCCAATAACCTTCCCATCTTCCCTCCAAAGGTACCCTCGATTTTTTTACCGACTATTATTTCATTCACATATATTGTTTATGATATTTTAAACAGCATCATTATAGATAAGAGAAACTTGTATTTTAGTATTTAGGCTGCGTGAAAGTAATTTTTTTTTTTCAAAATGCTTTAGGTATATATAATAGGGGGACCGGAAAGTAGTGTTGGTTTTTTACATTAAATCACATTAAAAGTTTGTTTTTTTAATCAATGATGTAATCACCCTCGTTATCAACAACCTTTTGCCATCAAGTGTGCAAATTTTCAATGCTGGACCGATAAAAATCAATTGGTTACTGCGCAAAATATCTGGAGATGGCATTTTGGACATCATCCAAATGGGTGGAATATCGGGTGACTATAGTGGGTGAGACTGGAGATGGAAAATGGGTCCTCCGATAATCCAAAACGCAAAAGGCAGTGTCTCTCTGCGAATGAATCGTCACGAAGTACAGCTAAGCCAGGTTTACACTCCAAAAAGGCGTTTTTGTGTTTGGTGGAGTATTCGCGGGGTAGTTCATTTTGAAGGACTGAAACCTGGACAAACTGTGAATGCAGATCTTTTCTGTAAACAATTGGATCTAGTAAAGCAATCTTTAATTTTATGAGTGCACAGCGATTGTCAACAGAAGGCGTTATTCTGCAATACCGCACTGCGCAAGACGAACCCTGGAAAAAATTAATGAATTGGGTCGGGAGGTATCGTCTCAACCACCATACTCGCCAGATATTGTGCCATTGGATTTCCATTTATTCCGATCGCTACATTTTCCAAGTGGCAAAAAAATTGTATGATGTCCAAAATGCCAACTCCAGATATTTTGCTCAAAAACCAATACATTAGCACTGTTATGAAATGCTTAACCCAAGCGCTTTTTATTCAAACATGTGTACACTATTGCATATTGCGACTTAGGATTTGATGGTATCTATGTAATCTGCTATATGGTGTGGAAACGGGACTAGTGGCTATAAAAGGCACTATTGCATTAGAAACCATAAACATACATTTGCCCGTAATCCCCCAAGTCGTTATCTCATATCAAGTCCCTCCGAGCAGAAAAAAAAAGTTTAGCAAACGTTATATGCTGTAAGCTTACTCATCACTAAACTTTATTCTTTTTTCTTTCTAAAGCCTATATATGTAAAAATATATATATATTCCACCGTTGTGTTCATACTGTGTAATCTACACAACATAAGCCTGCGGGGATTTGGACTCAGTTTGTGAAATACCATCCTGACATTGGTTTGAAAAGAGGATTATATACTGCTCTATCGCCTCTACAATGGCAGGCTGTGGAATGTGAACAATTTTATTTTTCTATACAACTAAACTCTTACTTTATTTTTATAATACCGCACCATCCAAATATCGAACAGTTGTTTTAAAGTAAATAAAATGCAATTTTTCACATTCGACGGTTCGCCATTGTGGAGGCATTATATCGTCAACGAGGGGCTGGAATACGAAATGAACAGAATTCAATCTGCACAAAGAGAGAGAGATAGGATCTACTTTCAAACATGTACAAGATTTAATGTCTTTCGTCAATATGTCTCTCCGCTTATGAACAGGTAAAGACATAAAAACTGTGATACAAGATAAGAACAAAAGCTGTATATCACAATTGAAACAACAGGACCACTTATGGATACTACTCTTTCCGTCAGAGCAAACAAATTTGAATACCTCACAAATTGTCTCCTTAAACCTTAAACCGATACAAAGCGTACCGATTAACCAAACGCGGCAGTGGCCTCGTGACCTGCTATAAATGAGTGACAGTGGGAGTCCTGACAATGGGCAGTCTCTCCAATCATGTCCTGAGCGTCTGTGGCTCTCACGTTCTTGGTCAGCCTCCGCTGGCTCTTATCCAGTGACGCGGCTGACGTAGGAGCGTGGGGGACTTCCCTAGACTCCGCTTCCTCCTTCGCACGCGAGGAAGGTGATAACCATGTGGACTTGGGGGGCCTCTGGGCTGTTTGTATAAATCGTATGAATGCACGAGTGAATGAAAATCGTAAATTGGTATGAATGAGATCATTTATCACAATTACTTATTGACCAATGAGGTAGATTGTAATTTTATCATAATAAAAACTGTTATAAAAACCAAAAAAAAACCAATCGCGATTCATTCACAGTTATTTTACATCGAGGATGTTTCCAAATTTACAAATGATTTGGTTAAAATTGAGTCTATAAATATATCAAGGTCCCGGACCGGTCATATTTGAAACTGGCTACCCCGAACAAGGTGAAAACCTTATTTTTTTTCTTCTTCCTAGCCTCTTTAAATTCACAGATAATTATATACAACTATAGATCCTCAGGCGAATCTATTTACAAATTATTTTTGTATTTCCTGTAGCATTGCTACATTATATAAAGGTTTGGTTATTTCATGAAAATTACATAATGAATAAACAAGTATAATGATACACATTATACGTGACTGGACTGAACTGACTAATAATGGTAATAGGGCTCACCTTTTTGATCAAACTTAAAACTAACTTGCATACTAATTCTTAACCTAATTTTTCCCCGACAGTCTGTTGCCATCGATGTGGGAAGGGTAGTGGGGTCATAGTGTTAAACACTGGGTTTGTTAGGTGCTGCAACGAGTCAAAAATCTTAATGTGTCTCCGGCGGATGAACTCACTTACCGACGGCACACCAAGCAACGGGTGCAGGTCAGCGTTCTTCAATCTCTCGAGAAAGGTATTTCGGACCACTTTTCGCATTATTCCATTCTAGAAATGTTGGATACATTTGACTGTATTGTCAGGCTTTTGCTGTCTGTCTGTCTGAAAAAGTTCATTTATGAGAACTGCATGGACTTTAGCAAGTTGGAAGTATCAATAGTTACGGGATAAAACAGTAGTGAGGTGCGTGGTTCGCGTTTCAAGGTACAATTCAAAAGAAAACTTATGAATTCTTCAAAGGATTTGGGAAAATTATCAATCGGAACAATTAACCATAAATTATATGGCTGATAATGTGAACAATGAGCACCTTTAAAAAAATTGTTTTCTGATTAATTTTGATTTTTATATTTCATTTTTTCCTTCTAAATGTTTTGCTGTTTGATTGCTTTGCTTGCTGTGTTTTAGCAACCCAATTGATATTGGGCAACCTCTTGTTATTTTATATATATATGAACTTCTTTGATGTGATAAAATTACAATTTTAATTAAATTACAAAATTACAATTATAATTAATTGTTCTGGTTCATACCTTATTTACAATTTTCATTCGTACAGTAATTACAAACAGCCCAGATGCAACCACATGGTAGTTATAAATAAATTCTTTCTCGATAAACCGTTTCTTTCAATATTATTGCAATCTGCCATAATGATGTACTTGTGATGATAAGGCTTATTTATAACAAATGTACAAATTCATGTTTAATTTCGCTCATGCATATAGTACTTATAATTTAAAATATTCACTTAGCTCACCTGCAGATAAAAATAAATATTGAAAACAATATTGTTAGCTAGAGCTCGTACTAACAAGTGAGTTATTGTATCAGAGGCAGAATGAAGCGCTTCTCGTAGTTCAAGGAAAAAGGTCTAACCACTTCAGCAATGTCTGCTATCTCCGGCATTTGACTATGTCTGTGCTTATCTCATAGTCACTGTTTGAGAGTGCTTATCTTACAGGCACTGTTTGAGAGTGCTTATCAGGGCGCTTATGGTTTCCATAATATTCTGTAACATTAGCCATATGTATTTCACCACATCAAAGATAAACATTGTTTATTATTCTATTTTTTTTATTAAAATATGAATAGTTACTAATAATCTTAATTTATCGTTAGTACCAATCACTGGTAACTTAACGATTAGTGCAATGTGAACCAGTTGTATGCCAGTGTTTTCCAATGAGTTCAAATATACAAACAACGACATTAAAGACCTAAGGGTTTTACACCAGTTGTATAATGCTAAGGATATTATAATGCTAATATTATATATAATGCTAAAAGTAGAAGGGGCTTGAGCAGAACTGTATACCTGCCTCGTGACTTCATGGAAGTCATTGATATTTTTAAGTAAGCAACTCTCCTTACTTCCCAGAACTATCCTTTTCTTATACATATATGTCTCAGCTTTAGCCCCAGACCCCACTCGTCCCTAGACATTCCACGCAGTATGTAGTAACGTAACTCTTAATATTTGTATATACCAGTGTTTTGATTGTACTTCATAATAAAGCTTTTCTTTGTTTTATTTTAAAAGACCCTCCTCTACAAAGATTATTTAAATGCACAAATAAACTTTAAAAAACATAAATACTTATCAAACGTATTTTATACGTTTATTATAAATCAGATCCAGTCAGATGTACTTGTTCTCAGTCATTAAAATTGGGAACGCATAATGGGTTTTATAACGAGAGACATGATATTTTTCATATCAGTTCCATTAAACGCCTGGATATTGCTACAAATCAAAAAGGAAATACAACTTGCTATAATTAATTATTTAATTTATAATTAAAATAAATTATCTTATTACCAAAGTTTTCAAACCATACTCATTAGGAATATTTATAAAAACTTTATATGTAGCAGTGATTTTTTAAGAGGCCCCCTAATGTTAACAAATAAAAGTATCCCTATGAAAAATAATAAGTGTCATTGATCATTTAATTTTTGTCCAATGATAAAATAATTATTTTCTCAGCATATTATGTAGGGTTTCAAATTAAAGAAGTCCAATTGCTAATTTGAGATTTAGTGTGGTTACAGTTATAAGCATACAATCAGTCAATTATATAAATATTTTCAAAAAAGTACCATGACCGTGATGACGAAATCCGGTGCACAGTGTCAATCAATGGGACTTGATAAATAAACTGCTTTTGTATGTGTATGTTAGTATTTCTCTATGCACTATCTGGGTATCCATATCCATTTCTGTACTCAATTTAGTAATAAAATAGAAAAAGTACAATACAGGTCTTACCAGCTTTCGCACTTGCTAACTTCACGCAACCTGTCGCTTCGTCTCATACTGATGATCTATAAATGTGACCTTCTGCCAACTCTGCTGTACGGTGCCCCGCTATTTACCCACTTGACTGAGAAAACAGCTATAAGTATCCAGCATTTCCAGAATGGGATCGTGCGAAAAGTGGTCAGACAAACCTATCTCGGTAGGTTAAAGAACGCCTACACCCCTTGGTTGGTGTGGGTGAGTTCATCCGCCGGAGACACATCAGGTTTTTTAACTCGTTGCAGCACCTGACAAACCCAGTTTTTAATACTATGAGCCCACCACCCTTCCCGCATCGATGGCAACGGACTGTCGGAGAAAAATTAGGTTATGAATTAGTATGTAAGTTAGTTCAGAGTTTTATGATTCATGAGGTGAGCCCCATCAGTTTTAAACATGTTTAGACCATGAATGTATAATGTGCATTATACTTTTGTAACAATCACAAATCGTATGAAATGTAGCAAAGCTACATGACATATAACAGATTCATTTATGTAGAATCTATATTGATTTCTATAATTTATAGTAACAATGGGATAGGAAGGGGGAAAAAAGTTTATGTTAATAAAACTAATTAAATTAAACTTAGGGAATCAATTAAGCACGAGTAATTTCAAGATGTACGGAACCTGAAAAGACTTCTAGGCACTTATAGGTTGTCGAGTCGGAATGAATCCTGGAGGCGAATTGACACGAGGGTCGTTGCGAAGACATCGGACCGTCCTCTCTGTCCGAGATAAAGGCGGTCTGAGATCTAATCATGGGGCTAAGACCCCCACCCCCCCACGACGAATCAAAGTGACGAACTGAGACAGATCGGCCCCGAGCGAATTCGGCAGATGAGATCTTCGCCAACCGTTGATCTTTTTTAAATTGCCACAGGGTCACTTTTTCAATGTCCTCCTCAAAGCCGCACATTTTCCTCCATCACATGACATTCTGCTAATATTTATTAGTCGTTATTGCTACTCATCAGAAAGACTTAACAGCGTGGAAAAGAAATGTTTACTTTAGGTTCTTACGGCTGATCCTAACAGACCCGATTTCTATAAACATTGTTTAAAAAAATTGATTTTCACATGAAGACTTATAAATTTACAGATAATAATATACAATTATAGATCCTCAGGCGAATCTATTTACAAATTATTTTTGTATTTCCTGTAGAATCGCTACATTATATACAAGTTTTGTAATTTTATAAAAATTATATAATGAATAAACAAGTATAATGATACACATTATACCTGACTGGACTAAACTGACTAATAAAGGTGATGGGGCTCACCATTTTGACCAAACTTAAAACTAACTTACATGCTAATTCTTAACCTATTTCTCCCCAACAGTCCTAAAATGAGTAGAGAACTTTTATATTTTATATGTGACCATATAAAATAAGGTTTCGTAAAACCGCCGACCCCGTCATTCAAATTGAGAGCATGTTGAATGCTCGTATGGATTCATTGCGGATGGATAGATGAGCTCACCGCCAGAATGGCATGATGGTCTAAGAAGGGACATTAGCAAACATGTCTACTAGATTGTAAACAATTTTCAGATTTATAATGTGCAAAAGCAACGAACAAATAATAACATTTGGTAATGATCCCGTCATCAATAATGTGTCTGTTGTTATATTTGGGTTGATGTGATGAACTTAGAAGACATAGTATATGCACCTAACATTTTTTAGTTATATTAAAATTTAATTTTATCAAATCTTGTGTATAAGCAAAACACAAGTATATACAAATATTAAGAGTTACGTTACTACATACTGGGTGGAATGTCCCCCCAATATTTAAAATGTCTGATTCATTGAGCATTTATCGTACAATAAATATTTATAATAACAATAACAAAATCATCTGTAATTTTATTTTTTCTGTAATTTTTTTAAATGTTATCTAATTTTGAGCTCGATTCTAGATACTTTTTTAGAAAGAATGTTCTTATAGTCGAAAACCTTTTTCACTAGTAGTTGATAAAATTGTTAAACTTTTTTCAAAGGGAAACAGCGGACAAAGGAACTGTAAAATGATAGGGGAATTTTTCTCTGTTTTACCATCTTTTAAAAGGACACAATTATATATATAATAATATATTCAGAATTCTACTTTTCCGATATGATTATATAGCAACTACTGGCTATATATAGTAATGTTTACTAATGTTCCAGTGATCATTTCCTTCTGGGTATATGTAATCTTACGGAATTTAAATATCTTGATTATTGTGCTAAAATTGCAATCTGCCTTATTAGGCAATAAGTAATTGAGATAAAAGTTTTCATTCATACCATATTTACAATTCATTATTCACTCGTTCATTCATAAAATATTTACAAACAGCCCAGAGGCCTGCCAAATCCACATGGTTGTAACCTCCCTCGCGTGCGAAAGAGGAAGAGGAGTCTTGGGAAGTCCCCCACGCTGGTCCATCAGCCGCGTCACCGGATACGAGCCAGTGGAGGCTGGTGAAGAGCGCGAGAGCCACAGACGCTCAGGACATGATTGGAGAAACTGGCAATTACTGTGCATAGGGATTAGGGTGGTTGGAAAGGCTACTATAGAATTTCACATACTTGGAAGGGATGAGTTTAAGAATGCAGGGTATGTTAAGATCGTTATGAGGGTTTTGTTGCTGACGTAATAAGGGTGTTATTTTATAGAAATTATATAATCGAATAAACAAGCATAATGATATACATTATACGTGACTAGACTAAACTGACTAATAAGGTGATGGGCTCACCTTTTTGATCAACCTTAAAACTAACTTACATACTAATTCTTATTCTAATTTTTCCCCGGCAGTCTGTTGCCATCGATGCGGGAGGGGTGGTGGGGTCATAGTGTTAAACACTGGATTTGTCAGGTGCTGTCCAAAGCGTCTATTTTGTTCTTGTATTTTTAGCCTCCTATGTCCAGCCATTTGTCGAGAAGGAAGCCTAAGTACCATACTGTCTCGGATACTGGGAGAGGAATAGAATTAAAATAAACTAGTGGTCAAGACTTGCGACAGAGAAGAAGGTAATGTGGGAACATTTTGCTTCATTAACTGCGGTTCGCCATTGGCTGCACCAATACTCGATCTCATCAAGATTTTTTGAACGGTTATGGGATGCTATGTCGGGGTCTAGGTGGATATACTAAACTACAGCGAACTTAAATGTAATCTAAAGTTACATTACAAAAAAAAAAACTCAACATAATACACTAAAAGCAATCTAACATACAATTTCCAGTTTTTGTCATATTAGGAGTACCATTAATTCGGTATGTCTATAAATTATTTAAATAGAGAAAAAAATTAGAAAACATTTTCAGAACTGGAATCCATATAACTCAACAAATTCCAGCAGTTGCTCATAAGTGAAATTAAAGTTCAATAAGTTTACTTTCAAACAGGTGAATTTGTCTGTCTACTATAGCGATGTTGGTAATATTCACAATTAGCGCAGATAAGTGGTTACTTTTGATTGTGATAAAAACAAATCTGTCTTGTTTCTCAAGCATTTATAATTTGCCAAGTCTCGCCTCAAAGGCTGTTTTATATTTAAAGTTATAATTTTATCTTGTGGTCAAGAGAAACATTGAATACTTAAAGGCAATAAAAGGTTATTTATGGAATAGCACATTGGGCATATGGCCTCCACGACTTTGCTGGCACATGCGCACTTTTTTGTCGAAATTTTCTATTACCATTTGACATAAATGTGGTTGAATTTGAAAGGTGGATGAGGGCTTGTTGACATACACCTTTGAGTTCAAATAACCCCAAAAAATAAATCTAAAGGTGTTAAATCACACGATCTAGGGGACCAATTCTGATCACCAAAACGAGAGAGAACACGACCTGGAAATGTCTCATGCAGTATTTGAATTGTTTCATGGACTGTATGGCATGTGGCACCATCTTGTTGAAACCACATATTGGCCACATCAATATCATCCAATTCCGGCACAAAGAACTGCGTTATCATGTCGCGATAACGAGCACCAGGAGCAGTCACTGCTTGACCAGCCTCATTTTCAAAAAAGAATGGTCCAATGATGCCTTAAACCCAAAATCCACACCAAACAGTGACACGTTGTGAATGCATTTGTTTTTCGACAATCGCATGTGCCAAATGCAACAATTTTGTCGATTGACAAAGCCATCAAGATGAAAATGTGCCGACAATATTTTGTTTGATATTTGTATCAAACTGCGGCCGCCAAACTTTCATTATTTTTAAGATAATGTTCAACTATAAACACACGTTGTTCTAAGGTGTAACGCTCCATTTTTACTAGCCCTAAACTGTCAGTTGTCAAATTGTTTTTTTTTAGGGTTGCCAGAACTTTACCCCACAAATGGCGGCAAATTCAAATCTTGAGTCAATTCTAGGACACCCTTTATAACATAGCGCTTGTGAAGTAAATAGAATCAACGAAAGAAGATGTGCCCTAATGACAGACAATCCTGGATGAGCCCTCCTGTTAAATATTGGATGGACATCCCCTGTCGGAAGAAGATGTCCCCCCCCCCCCTAAGAGAGTCCTTTAAGTCCTCAAGTTCTAATTCTTTACAGTGCTTTTCCATTAGCTATCAGCTAGAGGACTTTGTCTTACAGGCCCTTAGCTAAATTCCAACTTCCCTCATGATATCCTCCGATTATTTATTTATTGCTACATAATGTATTGTTCAATTACTATAACTATAATATTTATTTCTAAGCTAAACACAGCGCGTGTTATCTCTGAAATAATTCTCGCATTACTCAAAGTATCTGAATATTATTAAGTATCTAAGATGTAGTGCAAATGTTTATGATATCATTGTAGCGACCGCTAACTACATAAGATAAATTACCCTATACTCTATTGTAAATTGGTTATAATATTTTTCAAATCAATTTAAACAAATGTAAATAACATTACCAAACCATAAGTCATACGAGAATCAATATTGTTAACAGTAAGAGACGCAGCTGCAAAAAACTACTCAGAGGCCCTTGAAGGGAGAGTCAGGTAGCGGCTAGGAGGCTGGGTGGGTCCAAGTCTAGAACAGGCAAGCGTCTCCGCAACCCTGTGGTTTGGTTGGTCAGAATAAAACCCCAGATCATTCGTTACTGGGGCTATATATACCCCATAGTTTTAGCCGATAAATCATTCTAACTACGGCTCTCTAACTGGTACCTGCAGCTGCACTGATGTTTCTAGATTTGACCTTCTCATTTATGAAAACCTCTACATCTCTCTTCCTAACCTTGCTATGTTTTAGTCCGGCCTCTTCAGACCCCACACTTTGCTAGTAGGATTCTCTGCCTTTGTCTCGCTTAAACTAGTCTCACTTAAACTCCTTGGGAGTGATTTTTCCCTCGTGGTGGACGACGGTGGCCGTGGTCCTACCAACTTTACCTAGTAGTGTCTCCCACGGCAATCCAGCTTGCCTCTCTCCGGTTCATACTCGCCTTTGGGACTCGGACGGTTTTCGTCTACTTTCAGATACCAAGTGTGAATTCCAAGACCACATAAACTACCTACACTACCTGGCATATACCTCTTCTCCTGAACATAGTGCATTGTCGGGGCACATACTTCAAATATGGAGTCAGTACGGTAGTAAGACCCGTCATGAAGCAAATGCCCAGGTCATAGCCTAATCAACCCTCACTTCGTCACCAGGGCTGGGGTAACTAGGCACCTCGTGACGACCTAACAACATCTTCAAGTTCTCGGTTAAAATATATATATAGATACTTCCTGCCACGTTAATTTAAGTAGGCTTTTATTAACTGAGTTACTGTCAGTGAGTTAGCGGAGTTAGAGACTGACGATAATCTAAAGCGTATTGAGTTACAAATAGTGTTAGCTCCTGAATCAGTGATTATTTCATGCAGGTAAGGGCTGATCTTCTTCTGTAGGAATGTGTGTTCTACCAAGTTCGAACTAACAAAACAAAGGTTTATTTCATACTATTTGTTTTGTGATTTTTGCCCTGCTAATATTCTAAACAAAGTGTTTTTTGGTCCAACAATATCAATGGCTTCTTTAGGAGCGTGTAGTCGGTTGACAAGAGTTCAGCACAGATGATGAAGCAAGTTAAATAAGGTCGAGATAGGCGTATACTTGGTTCGGCTCTTGCTGCCTCGGGTAAGATGAGACCCGCCTTCAGGATGACGCTGTTCCCGCTTGCGTAGCTCTTAAGCTCATTTGGATATTCAAGCTCCCTTGAGCCTCCTCCACACGAGGTGAAGCGACCTTAAGGGAGTGTAAAGCAGGATTCGTATGCGATTATCGGGTACGAGGGGGGGGGGCTTCAAATACTACTTTGGGTATGTTAATTTTTGAAATTAACTAATATCATGCACAAAAAGTTCATAAAAACCAAGTACCATGAGTGCTTTATCTAAACCTTAATACCTACAAACAATTTTTATGTTTTTGTAATTCTCTAATAAACTTCAATCCCTTCTCAAAATTAAAAAAAAAAAAAGCCACTTAGTTAAATAGTAACTATTTACTTTTCATAAAAATGAGGCTGTTTTTGGAGACCAAACAAAAATTAGACATACCTTCGACCCTGGAATAGATCAAAGGGGAAATGCGGAAAAAAAAACGTTTCGTTATCTGGCGAGTCCCATTTCAAAAATAATTAAACAAGTGATTTTTTATTATTCATTAAAATTAACTGTCTTTTTGCCACAGCAATTTAATAAGTATTTAAAAAGAAGGAGCGATCCACAATCAAACTTACGATATTGTTCCAGCACTATGTTTTTTGCAAGAGTCGGTCATGAAGATGACCCGGTAATTACCGCTCTCTTGACTCGGTGAAGGGCTAAGGTACCCAGTTACTTTTTCTCCTCATGAGTGCTCATTAAGCCCCTGTTGTTATCCGGAATGCCGGAGCCGTTAGATGGTCGATAACACTGGAATAAAGTACCGGAAGCCGGAAGACTAAGAGCTGAGGTGTCAGCTGAGGCGAAGGAGGTGACAGACTCGGCAAATCTAATCAAACGCCAGCTATTGTCTGGAGGAAGCCTGTTCATGAGGTAATCATGAGCCACCATGGAGGAACCTGACGTACACTGCTCACACCATGAATAGCAAAGCAGATCAACTCTCGACTTGGCAATGATGATCATCTGTCGTCTCGGAGGCTCTAGGAAACTTCACCACCTATCAACTTAACAAACAATGATATACATATACCGTATACATATGTATGAAGCAAAAAAAAAAAAATTAACCAATTACAAATCCTATTTTGGTTCGGTCTTCAATCGCACAATTAAGGGTTTTGGGAGGGTTGGAAAAACAAATGTTTTGGGAGATAAGACTTTCTCTAATGATTGTACATTAAAGCCCCAAATCGCAATGCATATTAATAATTAATAAACTTTTTTTTTCATACCTCATTTAAATTTACAGATAATTATATACAATTATAGATCCTCAGGCCAATCTAGTTACAAATTATTTTTGTATTTATTGTAGCGTTGCTACATTATATACAGTAGCAATACAGTAGATGTTTAATTAAAATAATCATATTTAATAAACATTTGTTGTTTAATTGAGGGAATACTAATTAATATGTCGATAACTTTAATTTGATATATCCTACCTAATGTAATAGTAAAACATTTTTTTACGGTTTGTTTATGATTGTAAAAAAAATACACTTTTAATGACTTTATAATTATAGTACTCTTAAGCCCAACTTTTATGACGTATAATTAATCTGGACATCAAGATGTTTAATTTGATACCTTACTCGAAATAGCGGAAAAATGTTTTATTAATTTATTAAGGGCTCTTCATTATTCATTTTATGGTACTGGTTTTACTTTCATCATCAGCCTTTCAAATGATACTACCGGGTGATAAACTGATATTTTTTAGTGGCGTTTTGTAATTGCAGTTTGACGAAACATTTTATACTAAATCGGGGTTGTATCCTTTCAAATTCTCTTTTATTTGACGTATTTCCTGAATTTCAATATTAACTAGCATATGAGATATGCTCAATCCACGGATCTATACATGAAGTTCAATTATCAGAGTAGTTTAAGCGAGTAGTTTACGACATTGTAAATAACACAAACAGACGAAAATAAAATTGCTTCAAAGAGAATACTTAAAACTATTAGAGAAAAGTTCAGCTTTTTTAGTTTAAAGAGTGTAATTTGATCCATATATTCATGATACATATATATGTAATAGCATACATCAATATTGACCATTACAAGCCAAATTGTTCTATAGCGATAATAATGAATGTTAATTACTATTCCTACATATCTTGTTTTATTGAGGGAATACTTACGTATAGAAATATAAGGCATAAATTAGTTGATGCTACACAATTGTTTATGGATTTATGGTTTCAACGGTTAATGTTTATAGCTCAAAATTATTATTTATCTAAATTATCGATGCCTTTGATATTGCTGAGGAAGGCGTACGACCAACATGGTTGATGGAGACAATACAAGAGGCCATCTCCTCTCTATTTCCTTTGATGGTAATAGCCTCTGTCGCTTGTTCTACGGTCTCTGAATGTTAGAAGTCCCATGGCTTAGAAAAGTCAGCGTTGTGAAACGGTTTGCTTAAGTTTAAACGATATAATTACTAATATTCTTCAGGTGGTTTTAGAAACCCTCCGTTGAAGAAAATTTCCCTGCCACGTATTCCTTAGAAGGGACTGTAAAACAAATTACTTTCATGCTGCTTCCTCGAAAATTCCTGGTAGGGACTAAATCTTGGATGTCAGGACCTCATATTTGATCCCCCCCCCCATCCCTAAAAATACCTTAGACCTCGTCACGGTGCCCTTATCTTCCTGAGATAATAAAAAAAACAATCTGGTTAAAGAATGTTCATCCAAAGCAGCTTTATTTAATTCTGTGCTTAAACTCTATAACTTGGAGCTCTTTGTTTTCAATCGATCGAGCACAGGCCAGAAATAATTAAATAAACTTATTATATTAATATTAGATTCCGCCGGTCTACTTGAGGCATTCGAAATGATTTTTTTTTATTGTATTTATTTATTGACAAATTCTATTAGACATTTGACAGCCACCTCTTGAATTGAATGCCATTCCTCTCTGGAAAATTTCTTCCATCATCCGTGGTGTCTTCTTAGTTTAGGTTAGTTGGTTAATTAGTTATTTTTCTTTTATGTTACAATTTTGAAAAAGGTTTCCTTCGATAAGTTAAATAATCTTTGTAGAGGAAAGTCTTTTAAAAGAAATAAAAAAGAAAAACTTTATTATGAAATACAAGCAAAACACTGGTATATACAAATATTAAGAGTTACCTTACTACATACTGGGTGGGATGTCTAGGCACAAGTGTCTGGGGCTAAAGCTGAGACATATATGTATAAGAAAAGGATAGTTCTGGGAAGTAGGGAGGTCTTGGAGGGATGAGGTTGCTTACTTAAAAATAACAGGAACCATCAATGACTTCCATGAAGTAACAAGGCAGGTATACAGCTCTGCTTAACCCCCTTCTACTTTTAGCAGTATTTATAATATTAGCATTGTAATATTCTTAGCATTATGAAATTGATAGACAATGGAACATTCTACAATTTAAGATTATTTTGTAAATAGTACCGGAATGTCCTGACTTTTGGCAGTGTGTTTGGCCTAAGTTTCTAAACAGGAAGAAGAAAGAAGTTTAGAGGTTTGTTAAAAGCAAACCTAAGTATAATCTCTTTTTTATACGCATACATATGTATGTATTTGGTAACAACGTAAAAAGGAGAACGGATGAAGAAAATGATAAGTGGATTCCTAAAAAGATACTTTGGAGGCAAGACTTACAAACGAAACCATTGAGGGGACTTATAACAAAGGACACTGACCTCGTGAGTACCTGGAAGATTGGCATAATCTCTTCACTCTGGAACTGAAAATTGTTATTTTGAGTGCTGCCCTACAATTATTTTCAAAAGAAACTATCTTTTAAAAAAACATCTATGGTCTAACAAAGCTGATGAAGAGGTAAGAGTAAGGGGGATAGTTGACACACTGGTTGCCAGGCGGCTCTCAGGTGCTACGAGGTCCGACTGATGGTTGACACAATGGTTGCCAGGGGGCTCTCAGGTGCTACGAGGTCCGACTGATGGTTGACACAATGGTACAGGGGTACAGGGGGGGGGGGATTCCCAAGGTGCGCTGACCGTTGCAAACACCCATTGCACGGAATACGCGCACCATAGTCGACGAGCAGACCCATGCGCCCGCTTCACGGGCCATGAGGATTCCCCGTGTGGGTGAAAGCCCAGGAAGGGGTAAAAAAAAAAAAAAAAAAAAAAGTTGACACACTGGTTGCCAGGTGGCTCTCAGGTGCTACGAGGTCCGACTGATGGTTGACACAATGGTCGCCAGGTGGCTCTCAGGTGCCACGAGGCGTTACCTCTCAAACTTCTATTCGGCCTATGTTAAGGCGCTGATTCCCTACTGTTTTACTCACACTACTACTCATTTTTCCTTCCGAGGATGATCCCGACCAAAACCGTCCCCTAAAGAATAAATCCTGGCCTGTGATCGAACCCGAATCTTCACAGTTAACAGTCGCCATTAGAACATATGGTGACCCAGTATTTTCTTGAAGCCCTCTCCTCCTCTGCTCATGATTCCAAATCCAAATGGCAACTCCTTCTAAAACTTTCCCTCTGAGGCTCCACTGGGGCTTCCTCCTCAGAAGCATTCCCCGTTTCAACTGATGAGGTAAATAAACTCATACTTTGTGTTATCCACCTCAATAATTTCACTATTTCCTCATATTATTGTTCTTGCGAGCATTCTTTTAATGGTAATGATGTTTATTTTAAATATATATCTCCCGTATACCTTATAAGCTCCGTAATGAGAGCATTAACTAATGCTACTGGTCCTGACGGAATCCCTGTAAAGATAATAAAACTGTGCCTTCCAGTCATCCTCCCTGTTCTTCTCTATATTGTAAATGTTTCCCTTCAAAACTCACGTTTTCCGAACTTGGAAAAAGCTGTTGTCCAACCCTTCATAAGAAATCCTACAGCGTACATAACCAAAAGATTATCGGCCAATCTCCATCCTTTCTTACCTCTTGTAAGACTAGTTTAATCCCAAATCTCCGATTTCCTTGAACAGTCCCAAATTCTCGACTGTTTCTAATCTGGATTCCGTCCCGGTTACTCCACACAATCTGCCCTAGCTAATATCATCGGTGACACTTATGCCGCAATCGGTCAAGAAAAATTAACAGTCCTAATTCTGTTAGATATCTCCAAAGCATTTGATACCATACCAAAGACCACATAAACCTTCATTCCAAGGCAAAATTATTAACCTTCCTCTATTTAATGGTTTTGATAATTTCTTTCAAACCATTAACAAATATTTATTATCCCTAATCAACCCCTATCTGCCTCCCTCACTCTTTCCTCAGGTGTAGCCCTGGGATCCAGCATTTCCCTCTTTTTTTAGTTGCTACATCAATGATCTCTATTAATCTATTCATCATTGTTCCCATCCCTTCTACGCTGACGACTCCTAAATCTATTTATCCTGGTCCCCTTCGACTTATTTCCAGTGTTTGCCAGGATTCAGGGAGACCTAGATTGGATGCGCCTGTGCAAACCTGAATAAACTAAGGTTCCTCCTCAGATCCTTTGCCAGTTTTCCTGTTTTAACTTTTAATGACAATCCTACTTCACTATTAATACTACTATTAATACTATTAATACTAGCTTCACTGTTAAAAACCTAGAGATACCCATTGATCTAACCGTCTCCTGGAACCTACATAACTCCCAAATTTCTCGTCGGTCAAGAGGTATGTATGTTAACTGTCGGGTCGTCACGAGGGGGTGCCTAGTTATCGTAGCCCTGGTGACGAAGTAAGGGTTGATTAAGTTTATAACCTTGACAATCGTTTCATGACGGTCTTACTATCTGACTCCATTTTTGATTCGTATGTGGACCGACAATGCACTATTTTCAGGAGAAGAGGTATAGGGCAGGTGGTGTAGGTAGTTTGTGTGGTCTTGGAATGGCCACGAATTCACACTCGGTATCTGAGGGTAGGCGAAATCCGTCAGGATCCCAAAGGCAAGTGTAAACCGAAGAGAGGCAGACTGAATTTCAGTGGGGAACACTGCTTAGTAAGCTTGCAGGGCCACGACAACCGTTGTCCACTAGGGAGAGGTCTCTCCCAAGGAGGTGCTAGATTTAGCGAGACGAAGGCAGAGATTCCCACTAGGAAGGTGCGGAGTCTGACAACGCCGGACTAAAACGTAGCGAGGTGAGGAGAGTGAGATGCAGAGGTTTTCATAATGAAAAAGCCAAGTTTCATAGTTTACAGCAGAGCAGCCACGAGCCAGTTAGTTGTCAGGAGAATGATATACAGGCCACAAACCGCCGGTCTTAAATACCCAGCTGGCTTCGTCAGTAGCCAATCAGCTCTGTTTTATTAGTACCCAATGCCAGTTGAATATGTCGTTTTCTTTGTTCTCTGACAAAGAGATATGTCACTGATACGTGACCTGGGTAAGGGTCCCTCGGCGGGTTGGATCGCTTAGTACCTGCTACTTGCAGGTGGTGCTCCAGCTCATATAACTAATTGGCTCACAGCTGCATTTTTATTGTTTACAACATTTACAATGATTTATATTTTGGTAATGTTATTTACATTTATTTACAATATATATACATTAGAGTATAGGGTGATTTATCTTATGTAGTTAGCGGTCGCTAGAGTAACGTATGGACGTTCATCTAATATTCTAAAATTCTAGGTTAAAAGACTCGACTGGTTTTATTCGAAGAATGAAAAATACTATGCTGGGATTTGAACTGCAACCTTTTAGGTTTGCCGTCATATATATGACGTATCCTCACTCGTGTAGAAAGTTATTATCGGAGTTTAAAATGTCTCAAAAAGCGAGATATATGGCGTCAAATTCAAAGATTGGTGATCTAACAGAGTGAGACTTTTGCAATATGTTACACGGTTACATGAAATGGTTGAGATGCAGTGGACAAATTGAAAAAGTGACCATATTAGTCACGACCTCGTCACTGCTCAGTGAGATGATTGAGAACCATTGACGCCTGGGTTATATTCAAGAAAAATATTTAGTTTGACAGACAACTATTTTTTTTTTCTATATCCATAGCGTAGAATATATTACAGCTTTATTAAAATACTTTTAAAAGATAATTTAAATTGATCAGACAGTAATGTTTTAATCCTTGATATTAGCAGTGATGCATGAATAATGTAACGAACAATAGATAACAGATAATGGAGATGATTAGAGGAAAATAAACTCAAAATTAAAAAGCAGATGGAAATGTTCCCGTTGTATTATTAATTATTCAATGCCTTACTTTCGGATGACAATCAATCTTTCATTACCGCTGATTGATGCATTCATGATAATAATTTCGCTGCATGTTTAATTATTGAGTTTTTAATGGTATTTATTATTTTATTTTTAAATAGCTCCTTTTGTAACATCAGCCGCCAGTTTAGAGGTGCTACAATATCAAATTTTAGCGTACCAGAGGTCTTGTGTACCAGAGGGCTTGTGTACCAGAAGTCTTGCGTACCAGAGGTCTTGCGTACCAGAGGTCTTGTGTACCAGAGGTCTTGTGTACCAGAGGTCTTGTGTACCAGAGGTCTTGCGTACCAGAGGTCTTGTGTACCAGAGGTCTTCTGTAACAGAGGGCTTGTGCACCAGAGGTCTTGTGTACCAGAGGGCTTGTGCACCAGAGGTCTTGTGTACCAGAGTTCATGTGTACCAGATGTCTTGTGTTCCAGAGATCTTGTGTACCAGAGGGCTTGTGCACCAGAGGCCTTGTGTACCAAAGGTCTTATGTACCAGAGGTCTTGCGTACCAGAGGTCTTGCGTACCAGAGGTCTTGTGTACCATAGGTCTTATGTACCAGAGGTCTTGTGCACCAGAGGTCTTGTGTACCAGAGGTCGTGTGTACCAGATGTCTTGTGTTCCAGATGTCTTGTGTACCATAGGTCTTGTGTACCAGAGGTCTTGCGTACCAGAGGTCTTGTGCACCAGATGTACTCTGATGACTCCCAAATCTCTGTCCTTTCCTCTCTCCAAGTTATTTTCTGCGTTCGCCAAGATTCTGCTAGACTTAGATCTTATCAGTGTCTGGACCGACTCGATTAGACTAATGTTAAGCACGGGACAACTCAATTTTTATAGCCTCCTGTTTCCTCCTCAGATCTTGCAATGTATTGACAGATCTTTATTACAGATTACAGATCTTATCTTGTAATGCGCAATGGTATTAATTTGAAGTAGTTAAGCAGAAGCCTTTTTGGGATAAAGTAATCGGTAATTTTTATTAATAATAATTCTTAGGGTTTTGTTATTTTTTTTTTCTAAATCAGAAATCCTTATTTTTAGATCCTGTCCATGTCGGTCTAGGTAAGTTCCCTGTTCAAACAAAATACATGAAATTTTACTTTCAAGGTCCCATTCTATATTAAGAACACCATGAAATATGAACAAGTTTCTATGATAAATTAATTAGTTGAAATTTTAAAAAAAAATTTAAACATATTTTTAGTATTTTGAGGTGGGTCTCAAATTAAAGATATTTAGGTCTTGATTAACAATATGTAATCTATGTTCATGTCTTTTAATCTGTAGTTAAAAGGAGTCATTAACTGTCGTCTCTCTGTGTTCACAACTTGAAAAAGGTATGATGTTTTATGATTTTTCCAATCAGTGTTTTCTTGTGGTTTTGACCTGAACCTAATTTGTGTCATATATCGATCGCGCTTGGCGTCATTGATTACTGACTTACATACGGGTACTATCCTTGAAGAGACAGCAGCTGTTTGAAAGTGGAGCATCTCCCTTCCTGCTTGGAAATAAAAAGTTAAAGACTATATTACATTATGTAACGGATGTCACTACAGCTATATTATGTTATTGGCTCCAGTATCCGGCAGCCGCAAGACTACATCGCTTCCACAGTCCACGGAGCAGGTGCTAGCGCCATATGGAGCCGTTACGTGTCCCCATATAGATTGTCCCACATCCTAGTCCTGTAAACCTATATAATAGTTTGGTAAATATTCTTTACATAAATTGTTAATTTCAAATTATGAAAAAATAATTAAATAATTGTGCTTAAACTACTTTACATTTTAAAAAAGTAACTTTTATGAGTCATTTAATTTGAATTTTGGTCACTGAAAATTAACTCTACTTATACATGAGAATATTTGGCACCTTTTTATAAAATGTATTTGGTGTCATTCTTTTAAGCATTAATCTAACTTTAATCTATTACTGTTGGAATTTTATAGTTATTTTTATTTTAGCTCAGTTTGGTATGTCTAGGGTTTTTATTAAGTCTGCAAGCCCCTGTCATCCGCTGCTTGGTGCTTTGTCCGGGTTTATCTAGAATTTCGCCAAAAGAAGCACTTACTTAGATTCTATTATTTACTTTTGGAGAGTGGTTTTCAGCCATAAAAAGTCCCTATTACTACTCTAGTATTCACCTCCTTGCTTCCTAAATATTCATCTATTCCTTGATTACAGATCTACCGTTTTTATTGAAGAATAATTTAGTTTTATATTGCCAGTTGTATCTGGTTGGTATGTTCTAACGTGCTTAGGAGTAAAGCTATTAAATGAGAGATCCATTGGATAATTATTATTGCATAGTTTCTGTGCAAGAATTATTATTGCATAGTTATTAGTATTAATAGTTATTATTAATATATATTATTAATAGTTATTATTATTAATAGATATTATTAATAGTTATTATTATTAATATATATTATTAATAGTTACTATTATTAATAGTTATTATTATTTCATAGTTATTATTATTTTATAGTTATCATTATTAATAGTTATTATTAATAGCTATTATTATTGCATAATTATTATTAATAGTTATTATTAATTCTTATTGCATAGTTTCTGTGCATGAATTCTTAGCCACAGATGAAATACGCTGTTGTGTCAAGGTGAAGTCTTCAGCTAATAATAATTCATTATTCCCATTTCTAAGTTCTTATATGTTTTGAGCTAGTCCATTTTGTTCAAAACAAATAATTTATATAGATCAATGTGATATAATGTATTCCTTATCAGTAATATCGTAATATTTATGATAATCTAGTTATTGTTTTTGTAATAGTTTCTGTGCCTCCAACTCTTAGTTAATTATCACCCGAATCTTTTCAACGGACGGCGTCCTCAAGGGTTCGAGCTGATTGTGACTCTAGCACTTGTCGGCTATCAAGAAACAACGTCTGTGAACTTTCATAATAAAGGGTGTCCCAGAATTAGCGCAAGATTTGATTTAAGAAGAAAACACAGTTTTTAGTATTTTTTTATTGAATTATAAAGTAAATAGGATAGGGTTATTTATGGAATAACACATCGGGCGAATGGCCTCCACGGCTTTGCTGGCACATACGCACTCTTTTGTCGAAATTTTCCAAGACCATTTGGCATAAATGTGGTTGAATCTCGTTGATGCAGGTGTTAAATCACACGATCTAGGGTGCCAATTCTGATCACCGAAACGAGGGAGTACACGACCTGGAAATGTCTCATGCGGTATTTGAATTGTTTCATGGGCTGTATGGCATGTGGCACCATCTTGTTGAAACCACATATTGGCAACATCAATATCATCCAATTTCGGCACAAAGAACTGTGCTATGGATTTTCAACAAAACTCTCACGCACTGCTTCCATATTGACATTTGAACGGCTTGTTTTTGGACGACCAGTGTGTTTAGTGTCTCCAACTGATCGAGTCTCCCTAAATTTTTCAATTAATCTCTTCACAGTTGATGAAGTCAAAACACTATTCCGACCATATTTTGTATGAAATTTTTGAACTGCGGCCGCCAAACTTTCATTATTTTTGAGATAATGTTCAACAATAAAGACACGTTGTTCTATCGTGCAACGCTCCATTTTTACTAACCCTAAACTGTCAGCTGTCAAATTCCTTTTTTTTTTAGGGTTGCCAGCACTCTACTGCACAAATGGCGGCAAATTCAAATCTTGCGTTGATTCTGGGACACGGTTTTTTAGTAAACGGTCGGGTGTCAATCAATAAAGCTTTGTAGAGAGAGAGAGAGTGAAGTTTTTCTTGCCATACACACTTAACACCGGCAGCTCGCCAGCAATAGTTCAATCAGATATCACATTATGAAATATGCTTATGCATAAAAATGTAATTGCCATATATATATATATATATATATATATATTAGTAAAATTTTATTTATATATAGCCCAATTAAATAATTCTCCACATTAAATGAAATTTTACAGAATGGTGAACAAATGCAAAACAGCTTTTATCATGGAATTGTAAAAATCAACAGAAAGACAAAAAAACCACGAGGGAGAGCTAACATATTAAAAAATGCAAAAACTAAATAAAAGGGAAGAGGCTGAAAATGGGCTGACCTTTCCGGGGGGTGTTTGCTCTACAAAGGACTAATTATAAATCTCCTTCGCACTTCTTTTATTCTTTATTTCTTTCCAAAGCTGTTTCTTTCCGCTCTCTTACTCTTTACAATCTAATTCAAACCGAGTAGGCGAAGAGCACTGAACGTTCATATGCTTTCATTGCTTATCTTTGTATTGTCAGGACAGAGGCGAGGACCGCCACTATCAGTTTTAGTATTAATTCAGTTTCTTCGATTTTGGTACGATTTGTGGCCATTCTGACAATGTTGACATGTTCGCATTTCTTATATATTTTATTTGACGTATATGTTATGATACATTATATATAGCGTCTTCCAATAGGGACTTCCGAACTTTGACAGTTGATAGTGGCCATATTGTTGAAGCTGCTTCTGTCGAATTTGCTGTCATTTATTCAGTCTGTTTTGCTAAATTACCGTAGATGAATATAGCGCTCAACAACATGTGCAAATGATAAAATTGTTTTATCAATATGGGTGTTCTGTTTGGGCAACGTTCCAGCGTAACCGTCCTACCGAGAGGACTATTCGCAGTTTGGTGGATAAATTTGAGTCAACTGGTTCAGAAAAAAATTATCCAACACCCGTACGTCGACGAACGCAAGATCTGCCTAAAACATCGCCGCTGTCCGTGAGAGTGTGCAGGAGAATCGGATGTAGTCGATTTCGCGTCGCTCACAAGAACTCGGTCTTTCTTGTGGAGTTTTCCTAATTCGCAGGTCTATGTCAATAAGCAACAAATCACAACGGTCCTGAAAGCCATCATAACCCATGTCATCGGTCAAATTCAGCCTGATTTATGCGCCAGAGCCATGGAAAATTGGACATTTCAAATACGCGCCACCCAGCAAAGCCGCGGTGGACATTTGCACGATGTTATATTCCATGCATAATGGCATCGATAGGCCTTAGTGCCTTAGATATTATTAAAAAATAGAGTTTTTAGAGGGAACAATTGAAATGAGAGATTTATTACGTTACATTAGAACGGATACAATAGGGTACTGAATACTGAATAGAGCTATGGGGGATGGGAAAAAAGTCGAACTTCAGTGTATCGAATCCTTTTATTGAAAATTCTTTAAGGCCTCTTATTACGTCAGCAACAAAATCCTTCATAACGATCTTGATATACCCTACATTCTTGAACTCATCCCTTCAAAGTCCATGAAATTCCATAGTAACCTATCCAACCACCCTAATCCCCTTTCAAACTCATTAAACTGTGACTCACATCACTATAATCCTCCTTGGAGACTGAAACGGCAGTGGCCTCGTGACCTGCTATAAATGCGTGGCAGTGGAAGTCCTGGAAATGGCCAGTTTCTCCAATTATGTCCTGAGCGTATGTGGATCTCACGCTCTTCGTCAGCCTCCACTGGTTAGCATCCGTGATTCGGCTTATAGAGGAACGTGTGGGACTTCCCAAGACTTCCTCTTTTGCCTGCGAGGGAGGTGACAACCATGTGGATTCGGGAGGTCTCTGGGATGTTTGTAAATACTGTATGAATGAGCGAGAGAATGAAGAATTGTAAATATGGCATGAATGAGAACATTGATTATTGTACAATAAAAGGCAGATTGTAATTTTATTAAAATAAAGATTGATTAATTAAAATATACATGTATAATGTTAATAAATTACAATTTAATTTTGTCAAATGACGGTACTAGTTTGATAAATTTTAGCAGATGAGATGAAGTGTTTTTAGTTAAAAATTCCGAAAGGCTATATAGTCAATAATTTATTAAGATATTTGTAGTAATATAATAAAAATTGCTCGAATTAAAACAAAAAAGAGTCAGAGAAAGCCATCTGATTACTGTGTTAACTTTTATAGAAAACTTATCGATTAAAGTTGTAATTTGCTTGTGGATTTGCTCTCAAAGGTTTTTTGTTATTAATTCCTTTGAATTCCGAACCCTTGTTAGTATTCTACTTGGGAATCTGCAAGGGTCCTGTTAAGTTGATAAACGGAGGAATTGACTAAGGCAAATTAAATTATTTCGTTTGCTTTAAATGGAATTAGATAAAGGAAATGACCTGAGCCGGCCTGGCGGGCTAATCCGGTCAGAGATGGATCCGACAGAAGGTGAAATATGCAAATAAGAAGGTCCGCTTCAACTCATTACCTTCTCTCGGGCGGGGGGGGGGGGGGAAGAAATGAAAGCTCTCGAAAAGAAATTAGAAATGAGTTGAGAGGGGGGTTGGGGGATCCCCCCAAAAACTCCTAAGCGGTCGTTATTACATTCTGGTATTACATAACAGCACGCTTGCCTCGAGGGCTTTCTGTATTTTTCTTTTTAAATGGAGTAATTTCTCTAATCATCTTGTACCTTCCGCCATATTCCTTTCCAGATTAATAACTCATAACGCTTCTGAGCATTTAACCTTACCTGGAGTTATTGAATTGCTGCTTTTGATTGAAAAATAAATTAGAGAGCCTTTTATTTATTGCGCTCAAATTAAAATCTGCCTTATTAGGCAATAAGTAACTGAGATACATTTTCTCATTCATACCATTTTTACAATTCATCATTCACTTGCTCATTCTTACAATATTTACAGGCAGCCCAGAGGCCTCCCAAATCCACATGGTTGTCACCCCCCACGCATACGAAAGAGGAAGCGGAGACTTTGGAAATCCCCCATGCTCCTCCGTCAGTTGCGACACCGAATACGAGCCAGTGGAGGCTGACCAAGAGCGCGAGATCCACAGACGCTCAGGACATGATTGCAGAAACTGGCCATTGCCAGGACTGCAACTGTCACGCATTTATAACAGGTCACAAGGCCACTGCCGTTTCAGTCTTCGAGGAGGATTATAGGGATGAGTGGAACAGTGCAATGACTGTGCTACGAGAATAGGGTGGTTGCAAAGGTTACTATGGAATTTCATGAACTTGGAAGGGATGAGTGCAAGAATGTAAGGTATATTAAGATCGTTATGAATGGTTTTGTTGCTGACGTAATAAGGGGCATTTACTATTGTTCTCAGGAATTTTGATTAAAAGG
The DNA here is from genome assembly GCA_930367205.1 of Acanthosoma haemorrhoidale. Classification (NCBI taxonomy): domain Eukaryota; kingdom Metazoa; phylum Arthropoda; class Insecta; order Hemiptera; family Acanthosomatidae; genus Acanthosoma; species Acanthosoma haemorrhoidale. Next base: position 118,878,330 of record OV884013.1, on the reverse strand, counting down.
ATTGGATGCGCTTGATGTTCGAGTTTTTTGCTGTCCCTCATAGCTCTATTCCGTATGTCCAGATTCGGTTAAGTAACTTTGTATATACCTTTGTAGATTAGTTATGTCCAGAGAGAGCCTTTTAACGAAGCATCATTTTAATGACATTTCTTTGACAGATAGCATACTGTCTGAAAGCGAACATTATTTTTCTGGAAAAAAACTACTTCTTATCCAGTGTTTATGAATTCAAGATTATATACATATTGAAATTGGTGTTACTAAGCTCCAAATTATTTTGTTTTACTACTTTGTCATTTTATTATTTCCTTTATTGAAATATGGACATTCTCTTGGAATGAATATAAAGAATAAACTTGAAAATAATTTCTCAGACTTATCAATTTTAACAAAGTTATCTTGTCTCTATCACCTCCTACAATGTAAATCCTCTTCTAAATTCCATGTCCCATAACGCTGAGATTCCAGCCAACCGTCCTACAATATGTTCCCCTTATAAAGCTCTCACTAACTGACAATGCTTAAATCCAGACTCTCCAGTTGACAATATCATTCCGCTGTATTACTAAAAATGTTTTTTTCTCCTTTTTCTATTTGGTATTCTATGTTAAATAGGTATCAATGAGCGTGTGTAATAGAAGGCTTAGTAATTAACTGTCGTCAGGGTAACAGTGATTGACACTTATTTATAATTACTAATTGAGTGGACTAGATTATCTTTAATTTCCCTTAAATACAATTTAGACTGCACAAGTAAATTAAATATATTATTTATTCAAAATCCCTTCTAATCGTGTACTTTTATCCAAAACATTAAATTGTAATAATTTAAGAAATGCAACGATGTATTTAATTACTCTCTACTGTTCCCATGAAATTGTATTAGAAATACTTTCTGAAGGGTTTCATGTTAATGTCTTATTTATCCTTCAGTCTAAAACTACTTCTTTCGAACAAAAGTTAAGGCTACACGAATGACAAAAGTACTCATTTTTTTTTATTACAAAGGTGGAATAGGTCGCCTCTTAACTAAATCTGAAATATCCACTTATTTATATTCAGAAAAGAGAAACTTTTATGAAATTCCACAGTAGCCTTTCCAACCACCCTAATCCTGTAGCACAGTCATTGCACTGCGCCACTCATCCCTATGATCCTCCTCGGAGACTGAAACGGCAGTGGCCTCGTGACCTGCTATAAACGCGTGACAGTGGGAGTCCTGGCAATGGCCAGTTTCTCCAATCATGTCCTGAGCGTCTGTGGCTCTCGCGCTCTTGGTCAGCCTCCACTGGCTAGTATCCGGTGACGCGGCTGACGGAGGAGCGTGGGGGACTTCCCAAGACTACGCTTTCTCTTCGCGGTGGATTTGGGGGGTCTCCGGGCTGTCTGTAAATATCGTATGAATGAGCGAGTGAATGATGAACTGTAAATATGGTATGAATGAGAGCATTTATCTTAGTTACTTATTGCCTTATAAAAGGCAGATTGTAATTTTAGCACAATAAAGGAATTTAACTAACTAAAGAAAAGAGAAACTAAATGAATAATTTAAAGTGGTTCTTAAATGTCATTATGTACAACACTGGATCATCATTGCTACCTACACTATTTCAAGAAACCGTTCCTTCACTATGTTATAAAAAAAGTCAATGACAGTGGTATCATAAAGTGAGGAGATGGAACTAGGCCTAAGTGAGTTATTATTCTTAGAAATGTATCCCGTATTCTCTTCGTTTTAAGTTATTTACTTGTAAAGGACATACTCCAGGATGTTTGGCAAAGGAATGGAAACAGCAATGAGATGGGGAGCCTTGCCTTTCGCTTTAATAGAAATCATGTGAGTTGTGAAGGTGATAAGCCTTTGCACCTCAAAACAACTCCATTAGAGCCATAATGTAGGGAAGATTGCCGTCTGATTAATCAACTTTATCCTAGCTTTAGTATTAGCCTAATGATATTGATAATGATTGTGATTGATGTGTTCAAGTGACAAGAGACAGAGTGAGAGAGTGACTATTGATTGAGAGTTGGTTCAGGTTTCAGCGACCCCTACTGCATGCTCGGGATCCAGCCGGGGGCGGTGAGCTCGCCGCCTCCACCCAGCCCCTGCGTGAGCCCGAGGGGCGCCACCTGCAGGGCCCTCAGCGAGGGAGGCCTCGAGTCTGCCGAGAAGGAGCCGATACACGACAAGCTGAGGAAGCACCACAGGTAAATCTTTCGCTTTTCAAAAAAGGTACGCTCTAATTAATGTGTCATGGCGCAATCCCTAATTCAAAATATAATTTTTGGCAAAGCGTTCCTAATGGAACAGAACTAATAAGCCTATTAGTCGCTAGCCGGTCTATAATTTAGATTTATGGGAGTTACTGTAGGCTATTCAAGCATTGGTGATTTACAATACTATGGTGATGGTAAAATCAATGAGAATATGGACGGATACAATAGGCTGCCATGTGTGAAATAACACTCAGAGCGGAGAGTGGAAGGTGACGAGGCCCTAATGCCCCGAGATCCGATTCGATCCCTTCCCTAATCTCATCAGCCAACATCGATAACAACTCGATACCGCATGGCTTTGGCCTTACCGCAAGGCTACATCCGGTCCTTCCCATCATTGTCCTGTCTTCGTGTCACCAACTTTTAACCCCGAATACTACTTACAAATCAAACTATTCTAATTATATTAAAAAATATAAATACTCACACTTGTCAAAGCCAAACTTATTGATGTGATTGTTTTGTTTTAACAGAAAGCTCATCACGTAACATCGAGTATATATTTACACTAAAAAAAACAATTGAACTATAAAAAAAAATTATATAGAAACAAACTTCAGCTTAAAATTTATTAGCGGGAGTTCTGGCAATGGCCAGTTCCTCTAATCATGTCCTGAGCGTCTGTGGCTCTCGCGCTCTTGGTCAGCCTCCGCTGGCTTATCCAGTGACGCGGCTGACGTAGGAGCGTGGGGGACTCCCCAAGACTCCGCTTCCTCCTTCGCATGCGAGGAAGGTGACCCTTGTGGACTTGGGGGGCCTCTGGGCTGTTTGTAAATATTGTATGAATGAGCGAGTGAATGATGAATTGTAAATACAGTATGAATGATGACATTTATCTCAATTACTCATTGCCTATTAAAAGGCAGATTGTAATTTTATCTTAATAAAATTGTTTGAAACTGAAAAAAAAAAAAAAAAAATTTACTGTTGCTAATAATTATTCACCTATGGTAGTGCATACGCTATAAACGTACATGAATTAAAAAAAAAAATATGAACAAGATCAAAACGACAATGACCACATCGACTCCCGCGCTCACGACCACGTGATACAACATAAACATACAATAGATCATAAAAATGAACAGAATGAATATATAAATAAAACAACTGTTACCTTTATAGCTGTGCACAACAAATGCGTCTATCTAACAAGGAATGAAAGAGGTTCGTGGTGATGGATTCGTTCCTAACCCTTGCAGGGACGCCTTGGCTTTGAAGTGTATAAAAAACTAACCGATAGCTATTTTTATAACAAAGACTGCTGGAAACAAAGGCCACGACCTTACGAGGGAGTTAGTAAGTCATCATGGTAACTGGCTGAAGGGTCTTGCCAGAAGCCTTTGAGCTCTGAATTGAGACTGCATGGCAATGTTGAACGTATCATCAAAACCCTCAAAGTAACCATGTCATATCTTTCATCCAACGTAGACATATCAAATTTTTCGACTCCCTGCAATACCTGACAAACCCTGTCTTTGACACTATAACCCCCGCTCCGTTCCCTCATCGATGGCAGGACGCTGTCGCGGCTGGAACTCTTTAGTCTTAGGTTCTAGGATTAGGTTTTAGTTTGTAAGCTTTTCTCCCACATTTTCAAACTGAAGGTGAGCCCCATCACCTAGCATTATATTCACTTCATTGTATTTTTAACCACAACCTGTATTTTTAAGTAACCCAACCTCCTTCAAATGCATCTGCGCATTAGAATGAGGAGAACAATTTGTCAATTCTTTGTTCATATTGTTCATATTTTTACATATTGTATAAACATTAAAGTGGTCAAGGAAAAAAACATATCATAGGGTCAAATACCTGAAATAAAACTATTTAAAAGTGACCTCTATTGGGCTTAGAATGTACTAACAGATTGCCTTAAATAAGAAGTATGATACCGTATAATTTATAAAAAAAAAAGTTGTTTTCTTATCGTTTTTATGGATCTCTTTTCATGGAAGTTTTAGTATGTTTATCTTGGTCCCAGGTGTTATTAATTGTTTTATTGAAGATTTACTTGTAACTTTTTTTTTATAATGAACTTTTATCGAAAACCATCGACAGCGGCCCATAGACAGGAGAAGACAAAGGCAATTGCACTAGAATCCTCTCTCTCTCGCTCATAGCCAAACATAACCGTGCAGATCCTATGTCTCACTAAATGAGTCACATGTGCCTACAAGCTCTTGCATCGTTCATTTCGTACTTAGTTTTAAAATAAGCAGCAGTATTAGCTTCAAACCATCATACATAGAGTTCACTCGTCCTTTCAAAAATATTTAAGTCGAGTCATAAGTAACTTCCGTTTTTTTTATCAGATATTCATTTCGCTCTCGTTAAATAACATAATTATATTAATTTTGACGCTTGGTGACTTCAGTAACTCGTGGTGAATTATTCCTTGGAAATCTCACTATACACACAATAAAATCTTTTTGCCATGGATGTTTGCTTTCATGTAGGGGTGGTTGATGAAGCCACTGTCTTTTGCGGACTATATTGTCATAGGTAACCCATTTTTCATTGCCTGCTAAATCCTGTTTAAAAAAGGCACAATTTTTACCCGTGAGAGCAGACTTGTGGCGATTGACATGCGATCTTCTTTATTCCGTTCACTGAGATTGTGAGGTACCCACACTCCTAACTTGCTGACTTTCCTTAATTTCTCCAGGGGGCGGTTAACAGTTGATTGTGATGTATTCAACCTTACTGCTATACCTCTTGTTGATTGACGTGGATTTTGCTCTAAAATTGCCTTTAAAAGGTTGTCGTTAAAGTCGGAAGGACGTCCCGCCCTCGGTTCGTCTTTTAAGGTTGTATCTCCAGAACGGAATTTTATAAACCAATTTCTAACTGCCCGATCAGTTATTAGTCCTTCACCATATAAACTGCATATTTTTTCAGCTGTCGCCCTAGCACTATTGCCTTGTTTAAATTCCCAAAGCATTACATGACGAATATGAACTTTTTGACTCTCCATTTCAGATGTTAAAAAAAAAGCAGTTTAACGTGACGTGTATCACACAAAACAGCTGACAACTGAAGCCTCGTCTATATAGTGAAAGCAAAGACTTGATGTCATAGTAACTCATAGCGGGTAGATACGAACAAAAGATTCTACTAAGGTGGATCGGAAGTTACTTATGACTCGACCTGATACATATATATGGTAAATGTTTTCTTAATATTTCTATTATGCAAGTAAATGGCTCGTGGTAAGGATGACGAAACATGAAGCTGATGCCTGTTAAACTTGTCCTAGTTTATCGTCCCATTATTTCATTTCATTAACGTAAAGTTATAATTTGCTGTACCCGGACAGAGTTCATATAACAGCGTCATAAATAATGTTATTGTCTGTGAGGTAAGTGAGTTATTTACATCTAGATAGGTGAGCAATAATTGAAGCACATGAGAAGTATGATGGATTTATTGTTGTATTTCATTTACGGTTATACTCGTGATGAAATGAGTTTGTTCACGTTTGTGAATAAGTTATTGTGTTCGATCTGTACCCAATTAAATATTATCTTTATGTCTAATAAATTATCGAAGGAAGCCTACGTTACAGTTTCAGATTAAGCTTCAAAAGGAAAGAGAGGAAAGAGCACAGAGACAGCCTGTCTTCAGCAGTTCCCGCCAAATTTATCCGCGCCACATCCGTCCGACCCCAAACACTCAACCCGAGGTGGAATGAGAAGTTCCGATTGTGAGTAATATTATTTTATAATATTTGTATACAACATTAATACCAATGTACAAAAATGATACATTTTCTATATTTACATATATTTTTTTCAGTGACATTGATGATGTATCAACTGACATACTTCACCTCGATATATGGTAATGTAACTATTGTCAACTCATATAAATGCTAATAATATTAAATCAAATGAATAATTAATAAAAATTGTTTTTCTTAATAAAATAATAAGGGTCTGTTTTTTTTACATAAAATTATTCATTGAGGGTTTTCTAAGTCCTTAACCAAGGGTGTCCCAGAATTAGCACAAGATTTGAATTTGCTGCCATTTGTGCAGTAAAGTGATGGCAACCCAAAAAAAAACGATTTGACAGCTGACAGTTTAGGGTTAGTAAGAATGGAGCGTTACACGATAGAACAACGTGTCTTTATTGTTGAAAATTATCTCTTTTATATTTATTAAATAAAATAATATAATTAATAATTAAATAATAAAATTTATTACTTATATATTAATAAAAGTTTTGAGTTCATTAACTGTGAACAGATTAATTGAAAAATTTAGGGAGACTGGTTCAGTTGGAGACACTAAACACACTGGTCGTCCATAAATCAGCCGTTCAAATGTCAAGATTGAAGCAGTGCGTGAGACATTTCCAGGTCGTGTACTCTCTCATTTTGGTGATCAGAATAGGCCCCCTAGATCGTGTGATTTAACACCTTTAGATTTATTTTTATTTGAAGTCAGAGGTGTATGTCAACAAGCCCACATCCACCCGTGTATTAAAAGAAGAAATTCAACGCAGCATCAACGAAATTCAACCACATTTATGCCTAATGGTCATGGGAAATTTCGATGTGTCGATGTGTTATTCCATAAATAACCCTATCCTATTTACTTTATAATTCAATGAAAAAATAACAACAAAAATACTAAAACTGTGTTTTCTATTTAAATCAAATCTTGCGTTATTTCTGGGACACCTATTACAAATAACACTTGCCAGATAGGACATCCCATGTGTCTATCAGTTGAAATAAACGTAAGGAAATGGGGTGAGGGTCTTTGATACTGTTTAATACTTTCATCACTGATAACCCTAACTCTGAAGTGGCCCAATCGGGTTTATATAGGGATTACCAAGAAGTGACATTAGGCTTATCTATAAGTAAGTAGGACAAGTGTTTCTTTAAGTGGAAATTAAAAACCAATGTTAACAATACTGAATCAACATGGGTTTTACCAAAAAAGGCAAACCTGATATTGTTATTGGGAATAAAGAATTATAGTTACAGCCTTTTGTAAAGTACCTTTGAGTTTATCTAGATCACAGACTAACTTTCACACCGCAAACAAACCAAAGATGCACAACGGTATAATCAGATACAGTAGAATCCCGATAATTCGTATTTTCAAGGGACTGACAGATTGGAACGAATTATCGGGAATACCGACTATCGGGAGTACAAAATTAAAAACGTATTAAGGCAAACCTGTATGTAATAAGAATTATGTACAATGTAGTAAGGATAAAAACTATGCAATAAACACTGCTTAATACTTAGCTAAACAATAAACAATACATGCAATAAAAAATATGTACATACTTATGTTCTAGATTAAATAAACACCAATCAAACATTTGTTCGAAAAAATCCGTAATTTTTTTTTGACGCAGTCCTTGCAGGGGGGGTATTGTCAAGAGTGTGCAGACCAACATCTGATTTTGCTAAAAAATGGCGCACGTTGTTTACGTATTGTTTACCAACTTTAGCAGTAATTGTTGGTACACCATCTTCATCATCAAAGTCTTCAGATGGATCTAAACTTTCTTCGTCGGTTAACATCCTATTACGGCTAGGTCGTCGTCAAAATAACGTGTCACAACGATAACGAAAACGAGACTGAACTGTAGAAACGAAAGAAAAGCTTAGTACAATTTCTAAAACTTTCCCTCTCCCCTCTCCTTATTTCTTTTCTGTAAAAAGCGTACGAATTACATATGGGATTTCATAGAAAACATTTATCTCGCACTCATTCTGCTCTGGTCTCTCACTGTCCTTTTTCCCTTTCTTGAAACAGTACGAATTAACGAGGTTTTTAAGCTGGAAATACGTATTATAAGACGTTTTAAGTGACCTCGAGCATAAAAATAATACGAATTACCGAGGGCACTGAAATGCATTTTTTTTATACCACTTACTGGGATCCTCTCTGGGGACCGCCAAATTTGTACGAATTAGCCGGAAATACGAAATATCGGGATTCCACTGTATGTCTATCCTTTTGTTGTTTATCAATATAAACTTAATACCCAGATATTTTAGTCTCATTGACAATTTGTTAGACAAACATTATGTTGGCGTGCCTGAAGAGCTGGTTAACCTGCGTAAGAGTTTTGGGGCTTTATTGTATACCGTGGATGTAAAGTATGTGAAGGAGTGGGACAAGTATTGACCCCTGCGGAACACCAGATTTCACCAAGTGCCAGGCGAGAGATCTTCTCTAGCACTGAACATGCGGTCATAGAGATGACCTTGATTTCAGGACTAAATAAATAAATACGTGTCTGGTAATAATTTCCTAAGTTACTATAGAAATCATATATGCCAAACTTTCTCAAAGGCTTGTTTGACGTCGAGAATCCCCCAGCAACCAAGGTTTTCATAACTAGCGTACAATACTAACATATTAAAAAGTACACGAACAAGGACAGCGATATAATGTAGTATTATACTAAACTATTTACCGTAAGACTAATAATAGACATCATTGTATGAACATCGTCCAAGTTTCCTGTTCTTTGGAAACAAACACATTTATTCTCATTATTTTTATCCTTAAATAGATTCTAATTGTGTTAAAGGATTTCAGTAAGTAGAGTGGAATGTTGTTTATTCAATGTTTCATATTGTTTAAGCTGCGCACGAATTAAGTGTCCAGCTTTATTCTAATTAACTTTTAGTGAGAAACAAAACTATCCCAGGTGTGACTTTCTTCTCAAAATTATTATATTAATCATTTATAAGCCTGACATTTACCATAATATTACATTATATTTTGTTGGTTCCTTGTTTAGTTCATTGTTTGTTCTTAGTAGCTAAGCCGCCAATCATTTAAATTTTATTTTCGAAGGTATTATTTTAAATTACTGCAGTAAAGTTTAGCTGTCGCTTCGCAGGTTTTCCTTTTTAATTAACTCAGAATCCGGCGGGGTAATTATTGTCTAATTATTGTCGCATCTGCCTAATTTATTATCTATTGTACAATAAAAATTGTCATCGCTCACTTGGGAATTCATTAAGAAAATCATATTACTTTTGTATAATTTTATTACTTAATTCCATGCCAATATGATTGATCATTGAGACATAAAATTAATGTTATGAACAGCAAAACTAAAAATGGGTTTCTCCTAAAACACGGCGTTCGGATCCACCCAAATGCACAACGCTGGTGTGTTGCGTCTTGGTTATAGGTTTTTTGATATTTTTCAATAATATATAATGTGCATGTATTTATTTATGCTGGTTTTTGGTTTAATGTATATCAGTGAACCAATGTCTCACATTGAATTTTTTGGGTTTTTTAAGTCCCCGTATAACTATCGAAAAAGATTTTATAAATAGTTTAAATGACTTTTTGTAAAAATAAATCACTAAAGTCGAAAGGCATAATGACTATTATGAATCAGGACCTTTAATTTTACTCTCTGTTTAACAATATTAACTTAATGATATGGCTGAAATTTAATTACAATAAAACAAAATTTCAATTAGAAAAAATGTCAAGTGCCAGGCTTTAAGCCTACGTTGTGCATTTGGGTGGATCTGAACGCCGTGTTTTAGGAGAAACCCATTTTTAGTTTTACTGTTCATAACATTGATTTTATGCCTAAATTTAAACTCAATATTGGCATGGAATTAAGTAATAAATTCTTTTTTTTAGAGATTAAATTTTTTCTTTCTGAACGACTTCAAGTGAGAGAACCCTAGCACAGATGTAAACATACAATCATGCGTAGCTATTTTATAATAGTTCAGGGAAGAACCGGGCACACGTTTTTTTTTCAAGGTTCTCATCAGGTAATGCTAAGGCCTGAGAGCTAGCATACTTTCCCATCAATGCTTCAGTAGTCAGCTTCAGTTGCAGGAAAAAGGAAAATATATTTTTTATAATACCGACCAATCGAATAATTAATGACATTTCTCATATCTCTCCATATTATGAAGGTCATGTCACATAGCATGCATAGGGGTCCTCAAGCGCCAGGGAGGCACTCACGGATGAAACAGCAAAGAGTTCCTGGTTTAAAAGAAAAATTAATTAAACTCTAAAAAAAAAAAACCTTTAAACATTCAAATAGATGGAATCATTCGACTACTGTATCTGTGGCTGTGGATAAGTAATTGATCAATAACTGTACCTTTTTTTATTATTTTCGTCATTATTTCTTTTAATTCCATACTGAAACTGATTTCACACATCCTATGATTGCAGGTGTAATAAATTATAATAAGTAATTATATACAACTTACAAAACCCTTCATAATGATCTCAATATACGCTACATTCTTGAGCTCAACCCTACCAAGTTCATAAAATTGCATAATAACCTATCCAACCACCCTAATTCACTAGCACAGTCATTTCACTGCACCACTCATCCCTATAATCCTCCTCGGAGACTAAAACGGCAGTGGCATCGTGGCCTGCTATAAATGCGTGACAGTGGGAGTCTCGGCAAAGGCCAGTTTCTCTAATCATGTCCTGAGCGTCTGTGGTTCTTGCGCTCTTTGTCAGCCTCCGATGGCTCTTATGGCGGGGGGCCCCTGTACTGTTTGTATATACTGTATGAATGAGCGATTGAATGATAAATTGTAAATATGGTATGAATGAGATTATTTATCACAATTACTTAATGCCTGATAAGGCAGATTGTAATTTTAGCATAATAAAGTTGTTGTTCAATAAAAAAAATATACATATACAACTTAAGCTTGACCCATATGACAGACAATAATTCGGACGTTGAGATGTTCAATTTGAGATTCCCTGCAGAAAATTAAAGATAAATATATTTTTAAAAAGTACCCCCACAAAAAGAGTGGCTTGCTAATAAAAATCCGTTATAAAATGTATCAAACAATAAGGGCACTATAAAAAGATCGATCTTTAATAAAAACAACATTTAAACATAATTTTTACACACAAAAGAGACTGGACTGACACAAGTGCAGTGTCTTCTATTCTTTTCAATAAAGGACTTTTATCATTATTCGTTCATGTGATTTCTTGTGTAACTGATTTCTAAATATTTAGCAAAAGATTTTTTTTTTAAATTTTAATTTAAAAAATTGATTTTTACGGTTGATACGTCACATACGTGAGTAGTCCACTGTCTTGTTAAGTGGAAGACGTACGAAGCCAAAGATATTCAGCCCGTGGATTGGGTTTACCTGAAACTACTATTCTGAGAGAAATTACACGTTATCGTGAGACAGGTTTGTACATTTGCAGAACCGGACCAGGTCGCCCGCGACAGAGCCAAGGGATGACTGGTTTATTGCACCAAACACGCTCCTAAATCTGGTTTCAACTACAACTAAGAATGCTAAACTTTTTCGTACGACTCGGGGAGTAGCAATAAGCATAGAAAATGTTAGAAGAATACTTGATGAAGTGGATTTTGACCCTCAGAAGCCATTGTTGAATTTGGGCCATTGTTGAATATCGAAAAGCTCGTTTGCAATTTGACCGGTAACACCTTATGCGGCCTGCAAACGAATGGAGCAGCGTGCAGTTTTCAGATACGTCAAGGTTCTATCTTATCCCCGAGTTGTACGAAAAAGTTCAGCGGTCTTAGCTGTAGTTGATAGCGTGTCAACAAACCAGTCATCTCCTAGTGATCATGTCACTGGGAGAGATCAATTTTGGAGGTGATTCAAAGATGGTGTGGGGTGGCGTTTCTTTGACGGTGAAAACAGAGCACCACCTGTACCGCAGGCTTTCTCTTAAAACCCATTTGTATGCGAAGAAGTAAGTGCGCCATATATTGACTGTCGGGTCGTCACGAGGGGGTGCCTAGTTACCCTAGCCTCGGTGAAGAAGTAAGGGTTGGTTAGGCTATGACCTGGACAATCGCTTCATGACGGGTCTTACTACTGTACTATCTGACTCCATATCTGATAGGTATGGGCCCCGACAATGCACTATGTCCAGGAGAAGTGGTATAGGGTAGGTATTGTAGGTAGTTTATCTGGTCTTGGAATGACCACGAATTGACACATCTGAGAGTAGGCGAAATCCGTCCGGATCTCAAAGGCGAGTGTGAACCGGAGAGAGGCAGACTGGATTGTCGTGGAAGACACTACTAGGTAAAGTTTGTAGGGCCACGACAACCGTTGTCCACGAGGGAGAGGTCTCTCCCAAGGAGGTGCTAGTTTTACCGAGACGAAGGCTGAGATTCCCACTAGGAAGGTGTGGGGTCTGACGAGGCTGGACTAAAACATAGCGAGGTTAGTAAGAGAGACGTCCAAAGGTTTTGATAAATGTGAAGGCCAAGTCTTGAATATGAGTGCAGCCGCAAGTCATCTGTTAGAGAGTCGTCGGGAGAATAAATTACATGCCGAGATCTGGCCCTACTTATAGGTCGTTAGACCCAATCATCTGCCTCGTTATTGTACCCAATGAGATCCCAGTATGCGGTGGCGCTTTGTTCTCGACAGCCCCAGCTGGCCTGGGTCCGATACCTGCCTCTGGGTAAGTGTCCCAGCCCCTATAACTAGCGGCTGAGACTTTATTGTTTACAACATTTACAATGATTTATGGTTCAGTAATGTCATTTACATTTGTTTAAATTAATTTACAATACATATACAATAGAGTATAGGGTGATTTTATTTTATGTAGTGCTCTGCTACACCTCAATGATTTGGGTATACGGACTTTTGAGGGGCCAGCTCGTAGCCCGGTTTAAATCATATAGAGCTCTTGTGGGACGAGATTGGCACACGGGGATGACCTTAACCCTCCCCTCCACTCCACCGTTTAACTTACACGAGTTGAGAACTTCTTTAGTAGAGACGTGAGAAAATATGAATGAATAAGTTGGAGCAAACTTGATAAGTAGGATGCTTAGAAGACTTGATGCTTTGATTCAAGCCACAGGCGGAATTATCCGCTTCTAAGACCTAATTTTTTTGTCACCGAAAGGCCCTTGAGACCACGTGAATATCATTACTTTTGGTTCTTTTCTTGTTTTTGTTTTTACTTTCCTTCCATTTTTCCCTCATTATGTCTACGTGCTTTTGTTCTTCCCTCTGTCCACGCGACTCTCTTTTTCTATTTTTTCTTTCCCACAAGAACCTTGATTTCCCTCAGTCTTTACCTATATCTTTCTCCGTCCTGACAATCCTGGTCCGTTATTCCTAGTCTTTCCATTTCTTCCTTCATCTGCTTGGTGTATACCCTTGAGCTTTTGTATCCTTGGATTTTCTGGAATATTTCTCTGTTTAGTCTTTCCGGGGCCATTCTCAACATATGTCCGTGGAATTGTATTTTTTTTTCTACTAATCAAAAGAATTTTTTGGCGATTAGAAATTTCTGTATATATTTTTAAAATATTTCTTGGGGATTTCCTTTATATTTAAAGCATTTCATCAGTGAAAACTTTCAATATTAATTAAAAAATAATATAATGCCCTAACGAGTTTATCAGGAAGCAAATATTCGAATTTTTCTATGTGTGCCACTTTTTTTTGTGGGCCCGTGTAATTTTGTTGTATTTTCTTTACACAAAATGAGGTCTCCAGCTGAAATAGTGGACTCATAACAGCCGCGCTTACGATTGAAAACATAGAACTTTCTCGTTTTGAAAAATCCAGACAGCTATATCGCTTAAAATAATTAAAAATACTAAAGACGAAAAGATAGTAGTCAGTTAGCCAAGTCTTTTTAAGTTTATTACTTAGACTAGTAAAATCAATATTTTTTTTTTTACTCTTTCTTGCTAGACGCCAACTTTATTGGCCCATTATGAACTAGGATTTAGGGAAATTAAGTTAAATAAAGATGGTTTTTGAGATAAATTATAGCCATAATTCTATATAAGCCAAAAATCTAAAAACCACCTGTTTAAACTCCTCCTGGCCAAGCCCTTGCATTTCACTAAAATATTTCCCTGCTAATCATTAAACCTCCTACTTCCATCACTTCCCAGGAAAATATTAAAATATTCTTTTCGGAAAATTAAGATAATTAAAAGTAGTTGTTAGTTAATATTAATAATTATTATTATGATCCCTTCATGCGGATGTTTTATAGACTTTTCACTCATGATTTTTTCACTTTTCGCCTGGCACTTATTTATTTTTTGTGAATTACAGTGGTTTTTGTTTTTCAGTAAGAAAATTTTATTATTATAGTGGAACCGCTATTTTCGGAGAGCATTACTTCAACATTTTCCGCCAATGTGGCAACCATCCAATTCATTACTTCCAGTGTAGATCTGGCATCACATGCTACACCATCAGTCCATCTAAGTAGATGTCTTCCTCTCTCTTTTGTTTCTCAAGCACTTTACTTTCTAGGTCACTGTCAGTTGTCCAATGAACATGTTCTTCTGCCTATTCTAATCCGCCATGCTTGTAAACCTATACGACGTACAGTCTCTTATGGACTGTGTCTCCACACTTGAGCAGGTCTTGCCACGAAAGATTCTGCAACTAGTCTTCTTCTCATACTCGGTTAGTTTAATTTGACTTGTTTTGGAGAAAGAACACTTTTCTGAATCGTAAAGAAGAATTGCTATAGTATTTGTTACTATACCTTATATATTGTTACGTGGTTACCAAAATGACTTAAAAGACCGAAGAAGCAGTTAGCAAGCAGTAGACATTGCTTTATCTCAAAATGTGGAGAATTTCCCAGAGTTGTCATGGATACAAATGTAAATCCTGTAAGCTTGTTTTCTCGCCAGGTCTGTAGGATTCATCTGAGACAGCCTCTGTAATAGCATACATATACATATAATGCATCTGTAATAATATGCATATACTACTCAAGTATACATATAAGATATTTGTAATAATAAGAGGATAATTAAGTTATACCTTCTACTCCTATTTGTTACATCTTATTTTAATGGATCTAGATGAAATTCGTTTGGCCACTGAGCTTAGGCTTTAAATTATTTGTATTGCATTATATTTGTAATAAATTTTTTGTCACGACTCCTTTGTAAGCTCTTGCATTGGCTGATTGTTGATCAACAACCTGATTGTTGAAGCAGTAAACTGACCAATTCACTCACCCGGTGAAACACAATTTTTATTCTAGTACGAAAAGTCAACCGTATCCAATCCTTTCAATCAAAACTCCCGAGAACAATAGTAAATGCCCCTTATTAAGTGAGCAACAAAACCCTTCATAACGATCTTATTATACCCTACATTCTTAAACTCATCCCTTCCAAGTTCATGAAATTCCATAGTAACCTATCCAACCACCCTAATCCCCTAGCACAGACATAACACTGCACCACTCATCCCTATAATCCTCCTCGGAGACTGAAACGGCAGTGGTCTCGTGATCTGCTATAAATACGTGACAGTGGGAGACCTGGCAATGGACGGTTTCTTCAATCCTGAGCGTCTGTGGCTCTCGTGCTCTTCGTCAGCCTCCACTGGCTCGTATCCGGTGACGCGGCTGACGGAGGAGCGTGGGGGACTTCCCAAGACTCCAGTTCATCTTTCGCATGCGAGGGAGGTGACAACCATGTGGACTTGGGAAGCCCTTGGGCTGTTTGTAAATATTGTATGAATGATGAATTGTAAATATAGTACGAATGAGAGCATTTATCTCAATTACTTATTGCCTATTAAGTATTTAATAAGGCAGATTGTAGTTTTCTCATAATGAAGTTGTTCATAGTAAAAATATTCTAGTACACACATCTTAGGTATTTACCTCTTGACCTCAACCGATCTAGCTACTTCTCTAATAAAGTAGTTACTCATTTTCCTTTACGAAACTGAATTATTCCTGATCGTAAGCCCCCCCCCCCCGAAAAAAATCCATTCGGGAGAAGTCAGGAATCAAACCTGCGTTTCGGTGGAATGTAGTGAAATTTCCGAACCAGGACTAGTAACTGTCTTTTTAAAATTTTCTTATACTCTTTATTCCCAGTAACAAACATTACTTCTTCCAGCATTAAATGTTGGTGATCCTAGCATAGAAATGAGATTCCTATTTCGAATTTTTGGAAAAATCTTTTCATGTTAATTTTTTGAAATTCACAAATTTAGTAAACGTTGGGTTGCAGGGACCACGATGACGAGTCGTCTGTATTCGACGCAGTGTCTAAGCTGAACGAGGTGAGAGGGGTCAAGGGGTTGGGGCGGTTCTTCAAGCAGATCGCCCAGAGTGCACGTTCGGGAAGCACAGACGACTTCTTAGGCTGCGTTAACATTCCTATCCAGGTAACGAATATCTTATGTTTATTTGGTTTTTATTCTATTGTAAACAGTACATGGCTCTTATGTTAATATACCATCAGGACATTCCTTCGACCGGACTAGACTGCTGGTACAAACTAGAGGCGAGGACGCAGCGGTCCAACATACAGGGGAAGATAAGACTGAAGCTGTGGCTGTCCACCAGAGAGGACAGGGGCACGTCGGAAGAGGACAACTGGGAAGACATCCGGCAACAGGTCAGGCTGACTACAGTCTTTGCTGAGTACGAACATTCCAAGTGTCAGGTAGGAAACATTTAAATATTTAATTTGGGTCAGTAATGATGACGCAGCTCCGTGTTGAGAGAATAGCTACAGTGTCTGTTGTAAAGACATAAGAAGATTCGTTATCGTAGACTTTGGTTAGCTGTCTATACACCTCGTGGCTGAGGCGCCCCTACAGGTCCAATGCAACAAATTCATACTACCCAATACCCTCACCAGAAACCTAAATATCTTGAATCACCCCTCCAATGTACTATTGTTAATTAATTCACAGATTTAACGACCAGGTTAAGACAGAGTTGCCAAGGTACTGCAAATGTGGGAATATTTTCCCCTACTGTTAGACGTCAAAAACATTCACACCGAACATCTTTTGCACATTGTTGACTTCTGTACATACTATATTAGAATCGCTGAATGAAATGACACGGTTAGTGGGGTGGGCCAGTAAGGAAGAGCACTTCCGCTCCAGTCTTTGTTTTCCCCTCCATCATTCCCATCCAACTGAAATCTTTTCATCCATAATATAGTTAGTGGGATTTTATTTTCACAAATATTTACCAATTATTATTATACGTTTGGGGGTGGACAACAAAGTTAATGTATACCATAATGAGAACACTTTTATGCTAAGACAATATGCTGGCTTAAATATATACATTTTTATTTTAAATCATTTATTTATGAATATGTTCATGAACTAATGAAGTTTTTCATTTATCTATTTTGATTATTAACTATTTGACATAATTAGTTCTGTTGTTGTTTTCACAGGTTTGTTTATTTTAAGCAGATTATATCTTATGCATTCCTTTCTTCCGGTCTTGTTTATTTTCGATTATTGTATTTTAATTCATTGAGCATAATACTGCATATTTATTTCATTTATTATTACTCCATTTTTATACTCAAGGGAAATCGCCCTAGAATAATAAAGCTACTACTGTCATCACTCCCTCAAAATGGACCATTGTAAGGTTCCCAAGAGAATAAATTTGGTGTCAAGTGTAATTATTTCAAAACGGCGATTTAGTTTTGTCAATTGTAAAAAAATGGGTGTAAATAAAGCCATTTTCTTTTCCATTCTTTGCCTCCTAATTTCCCTGCGGGAACAGCATTAATTTCCGTTTTCATGTCGTTCTAAAAGGAATAATATTCTGGATATTTCTCATTCAAGTCACACTGAGGTAATCACTGTTTATTATATAGCAAGTTATTAAAAACATCTTGACGACTAATAACTGAATAATAAGTATACACCTGTCCGCTAGTTTTTTTTAACTCGATCCCTCTCCCTGTGTCTTAGACACTACGGTATTTAAGCTTCCATCTCGACAAAAGACTGACATGGAACCCACACACGAGGCTAAAAGGACAAGGACTAAACAGACTCTTTGGAAAACTGTACAGACTACTTCGAAGGACATCCCATCTCTTAATAGAAAATAAACTACTTATCTACCAAGTTATACTTTGTAAGCCAATTTGGACTTACGGAATGAGCTATGGGGGACAGCAAAAAAGTCGCACATCAAGCGTATCCAATCCTTTCAATCAAAAGTCCTGAGAACAATAGTAAATGCCCCTTATTATGTCAGCAACAAAACCCTTCATAATGATCTTAACCCTGCATTCTTGAACTCATCCCTTCCAATTTTATGAAATTCCATAGTAACCTATCCAACCACCCTAATCCCTTATCCCTATCATTATCCTAATCAGTCATCCCTATAATCCTCCGGCTAAAACGGCAGGATTATAGGGCTCCTCTGGCCTCGTGACCAGCTATAAATACGTGACGATGGGAGTCCTGGCAATGGCCAGTTTCTCCAATCATGTCCTGAGCGTCTGTGGCTCTCGCGCTCTTCGTGGGCCTCCGCTGGCTCTTAGGAGCGTGTGGGACTTTCCAAGACGCTTCATCCTTTGCACGTGAGGGAGGTGACAAGCATGTGGACTATGGGGGCCTCTGGGCTGTTTGTATATATAGTATGAATGAGCGATTGAATGAAAATTGTAAATTGGTATGAATGACATAATTTATCCCAATCAGTTAGATTGTAATTTTATCATAATAAAGTACACAAAGTAATTGTATTAAGCTTCTCCATAACATAGTTTGGATAAATCTTGGACAAACAAACCAAAAAAACACTACCAACGTAAACATTCCTTGTGAAATATTGTCTTACACTTTGGGAGTGTGCTGAGCTGTGTCTGTTCCGAGCAGGGTACCTGGAACGGGGAGCTGCCCCACGCAGCACTGGCCATCCTCCACCAGCACGCCATCCAGGGAGACCTGACCGATCTCCAGCGTGCCGCCGTCCGGTGGATTGCGTACTCCGTCCTCTACGGCGTCGAGCCACAGGTCCTTGCGCGACAGCTGTCGGCGCTGGAGCACGCGTGGCCGCACGAGGCGCTCACCAGGCAAGAGGCAAGTGATCTTTCTGTCTTATAGACCGCTAGGTCCATAGATTACATTGTAGTATTTACAGTATATCCTACTCAAGTATTTACATTGTGAGTAGAAATAACTTTACTGATCATTAGATGATGAAGTTGATGAAAAAGAGCTGCAAGTTTTTCTTATCTGAGATGGTTGGTGATGTTGACTATAAATCAACTCCTCCATCTGGTTATAATACAAGCGTTTTCAAGGTCTACAAAAAATTGAAAATAATTTCTCCCATCCTTACGCAGTCAGATCTGTGACAGGGCTGACATTCTCTAGTTTCTTTATAAAATACATTGTTCCTAGACCAGAAAGAGTTTAATTAATATACATAAATTTATTAATATACATAGCTCACATCCAGCCTTCCAACATAATGGGCTCTGTTCGAAACATTGTGTAGAACTGAGGAATTGTAGGACTTGATGGAGCAGATTTGGTTGTCGATGAATTAAATTTTTGTTAAAATTTAACAACTTTTTTCATCAATCTATACCCATTTCTTGACAAACTCTTTTACCAATGGGTAATATGAAATTTGACAGGCAAGACAAGAAAAAAAGGCCATATTCCTTAGAGGATAGAGCTGGTTTTCCTAAGAATCTCTCTTGGATTTTATAGGATAGGCCTAATAAAAATAAAAAATAAAATTTTTTCATCCCCTTGTTACAGATTATTTATAGAATTCACCATAGATTCTACAGTCGAATCTAACAAAATAATTGTTAAGAGGTTTCCTCTACAGGAGGAAAATAGTTGTTAAAATTAAAACACTGTTCCGAAGAACAGTATCCTCCTAATTCGAATTTATTATTTGAATGATTTGTGGAAAATTGGTGAAAAAGAAAGAAAACATAATGTGAGAATTCGTAAAAGTAAAACTACTGGCTATTCATTTTAATAAACAACACTTCAATTCATTTGTCAAAACATTTCTGTAACTAAAAATCATCATTAAGTATTTACAAACTATAATATTTAATTTGGTTAGAATATATGAAATTGCTTCTATTTATTCTGACAAAACATTATTGTTTTTTTGCGTTACAGTGTGTCATTAACCAAAGGTAAAAATCAAAACTTTAAACCTTAGATAGCTTTTTAGAATTGGAATATTAAAATTCAGCAAAACGGTGCCGACATTATAGCCCTTTACCAGAATGAAAGTCGAGCCTCTACCATCGGGCTTGGCAAAAATATACTCGTATCTCTTCCACTGAAAAACATAGAAAAATTTACCCTTAATTGGATGTGCTGTTAGCTAATCTGTATTATGTCACTATTTGCACATCTAGGAAGATTTCCTGGCGGAGTCCTTCAACAACTTCCTAGACTTCGCACTTCAGCTGATCCGCAAACATCGCGCCCTCTTCCCGCACCACCACAGGCCGTCCATGAACAGACTGGAGAACCTCCTCAGGTAAGTTTACCACTCCGGAAGGAAATATGTTAGATTTTCTTAGCAGACGACCTCCAGCACGAAAACTGACTCAGAGCCACTTGGGCATGTGGGCCACAGATTTATGTGCACCCTGTGGCACACATACGGCCTTACTACCCACAGACGAATCGCACAGGTACATCAAGACTCTGCAGAGACAATTGAATCAAAAACAATACGAACATCCGAATCCTCACATACTTGGTCAAGACCTGTTGGTCAAGACTTACCTGACTCAGGAGGAACTGAAGTAGGGATTTATCAATTTAAATAAACTTCCATCAATATAATTCTTCATTTGGAGAGGCATCTATGGTTGTTCTTTGTCGTATCTTATTCTTAAATATTTATTACTGTTCGTATTCTCACTCAATGGCTGTCTTGTTTATTTTCTGACCTAGACATAAATAAATAAATATGACGAAAAAAATATTAACGACTCACAAAGTTTTTATATCGACAGTACCTTTTTAACTAGGCACATTAGATCTACAGCTTAAACGACAGGGGTCGCTTTAAACAACAATTAAAAGTAAAAGCTTACATGTTTTTTACTCTGTGAACGGCTTAAATGTTGTTTTACAACTTACCTATATAAAAACGGACCGTTTGAAAACAATTATTTTTTGTTTGCATGTTGTTTTTATTCTTTGCGCGTTCTTGAAAATCCTTGTTACCTTCAAAGTCTAAAATACCCATTATATAATTCCATTATCTATTTTCATACAGCATGTGATGATGTGTCGTGGTTTCAGGTGCATGGGACTTCTGGCTAATATGAAAGCGTTCTGGAAGTGTTGCCCATTCAATAAGGAAATACGAGGAGAAATCATAAGTGCGCTGAAGAAAGGAACCCTGGAATGGTAAGTAGCAGTCTAGAATGCTCATGTCATCATTTCCATTTCAGTAATGATGAAGTTGTTTTTACATTATCGCCTAAACAAACAAGGATTTTCGCTAGGAATTGGCTTTACTAATTGCTAAATTATTAGAAGGACCGGGAAGTAATGTAGTTTTTTTTTTACATTAGATTCAAACAGATAAATTTTTAACAAGTTTTTGTTTTTGATCAATGATCTCACCACCCTCGTTATCAGCAACCTTTTGCCATCAAGTGTGCAAATTTTCAATGCCTGATCGATCAAAATCAATTGGTTTTTGAGCAAAATATCTGGAGATGGCATTTTTTACATCATCTAAATTTTGAAATTTGTATGGAGTTTTAAATGGAAATCCGATGGCGCAATATCGGGCGAGTATGGTGGGTGAGGCTGGAGTTGAAAAATGGGTCCTCTATGATAATACAAAAATCTCTTTCCGCATAAATCGGCACAAAGTACAGCTAAGCCAGGTTTACACTCCAAAAAGGCGCTTTTGTTTGTTTGGTGGAGTATTCGCGGGGTCGCTCATCGCTGATACCTGGAAAAACTGTGAATGCAGATTTTTACAGTGAGCAATTGGATCGAGTAAATTAATCTTTAATTGAAAACTGCCCAGCTATTGTCAATAAAAAAGACGTTATTCTGCAACACGATAATGCAAGACCCCACAGTGCCTATTTTTTCCGCAAGAACCCTGGAAAAAATTAATGAATTGGGGTGGGAGGTATTGCTTCAACCACCATACTAGCCCGATATCGGATTTCCATTTATTCCGATCACTACATTTTCTAAGTGGCAAAAAATTTTAAAATTTGGATGATGTTCAAAATGCCATCTCGAGATATTTTGCTCAAAAACCAATTGATTTTGATCGATCAGGCATTGAAAATTTGCACACTTGATGGCAAGAGGTTGCTGATAACGAGGGTGATGAGATCATTGATCAAAAACAAAAACTTGTTAAAAATTTATCTGTTTGAATTTAATGTAAAAAAAAAACGACATTACTTTCCGGTCCCCCTAATATTTTCCTTTAAGCTGATCTATGTACTAGGTAGTTTTGACTGGCAAAACTGTCTCATTATGTAGTGACAGGGTAAGTTAGTTCCTCTTTGTCTTGAAGGTATGAAGACATTCAGAAGAACATCGCAGGAAGCAGAGCGGACCCAGACACCAGGATCCAAGGCCTGGTCAAGCTTATCACTGCCCTCATAGTGGACCTGCAGAAAGGGATCGATCACTACAACCCAATGTTTGAGAGGTATTTACCTATGGTCTCTTTTCACGCTAATAATTCCTACAATATCAGTACATTAACTATAAACAGCAAATCGAAGGGAATTTGAGCCACCAGATTGACAACTATCTATTTGTCAAAGTGCTTGTCATTAAGTAATTAGAAAATACGGAAAAGTGCGTAAAGACACTGGTTGGACTTAGTCTTAACATACAATTAAAAAATGCTATGCTCAAAGCCTCAAAGGGGCTAAAATTTAGGGTTACGGGGCATGAACGCGTTACCAGGATCCAGGGGAAATACGTACCAGACTTTGAAGAATTTCTTTTAAGTTTGAAGAGGCTTATAAGTATTAACGAGGTACAGACTCGATCTTACTGTACAGAAGATAATACAACAGATTTTAATTCAATGTATCAAATCAGTGTATACGAGGCGTCCCAATAATCAAGTGGATTTTGTCAGAATGTTTATCTTACTCACTGATGAATACCATAGCTGTTTATATTTATCAGATTTCCATTTGAATATTACGTCGTAGACAATTCTCACTATACTGATAATTTAATAATAAGCCTTTAATACTTTCTAATTGTGTGGCAGCGTATATAATATCCGTGTGGTTACTGCCTTTCCTTCCGCTGCTGCTGTGCGGTCTAGCCTCCAATCAGAAACGGCAGAGCTCTTAGGCGAGACGGTGTAGGATAGGCAGGAAGGGAGGGAAGCCCTCTTCCGGGAGGCCGGTTGCTAAGGGCTTAAGGCTAGTTACCGGAAGAGGAGGGAATTGGCCCACCAGGGAGTCGATTGTTATGATTGGCTGCTTGTGTTCTTTCACTTCCGCCCCCAATGATACTGCCAGGGCTCGGCCCAAATTGGAGTATTCTGCTGGCAGCCAGTAATTGGCAGCAGTCCATATTCCAGGATCCAGGATAAAACATAGACGCGCTATTTAGAGATTGTTATATTTAATGATAACATTCATTTATTAACACTTATTTATACTCAATTCTATTTGATCGAATAGTGTAAATTCAGTGTCCTTTAAAGTATTTGATTGAATGGTGTAAATTCAGTGTCCTTTAAAATATTTAATTGAATGGTGTAAATTCAGAATCCATTAAAGTATTTGATTGAATGGTGTAAATTCAGAGTCCTTTAAATTATTTGATTGAATTGTGTAAATTCAGATTCCTTTTAGGTATTTGATGGAATTGTGTAAATTCAGATTCCTTTAAGGTGTTTGATTGAATTGTGTAAATTCAGATCCATTTTTAGGTAATTGATTGCATTGTGTAAATTCAGATTCCTTTTAGTCATTTGATTGAATTGTGTAAATTCAGATTCCTTTTAGGTATTCGATAGAATGGTGTAAATTCAGATTCCTTTAAGGTGTTTGATTGAATGGTGTAAATTCAGATTTCTTAAAGGTGTTTGATTGAATGGTGTAAATTCAGATTTCTTGAAGGTGTTCGATTGAATGGTGTAAATTCAGATTTCTTTAAGGTATTTGATAAAATGGGGTAAATTCAGATTCCTTTAAGATATTTGATCGAATGGTGTAAATTAAGATTCCTCTAAAGTATTTGATTGAATGGTTTAAATTCAGAGCCCTTAAAATTATTTGATTGAATTGTGTAAATTCAGATTCCTTTAATGTGTTTGATTGAATTGTGTAAATTCAGATTCATTTCTAGGTATTTGATTGCATTGTGTAAATTCAGATTCCTTTTAGTCATTTGATTGAATTGTGTAAATTCAGATTCCTTTTAGGTATTCGATTGAATGGTGTAAATTCAGATTTCTTTAAAGTGTTTGATTGAATGGTGTAAATTCAGATTTCTTTAAGGTATTTGATAAAATGGTGTAAATTCAGATTTCTTTAAGGTGTTTGATTGAATGGTGTAAATTCAGATTCCTCTAAAGTAATTTGATCGAATGGTGTAAATTAAGATTCCTCTAAAGTATTTGATCGAATGGTTTAAACCATTCAGAGTCCTTTAAGGTATTTGACCCCGGTACCTTCGTACCTACGCACAAGCCAGTAGTCCTTTCACAGTCCTGGTATTTTTCTATTTTCTCTTGAAAAGCTGTCAAGAGATCGAAACAAAAAATACATGTTAATATTGAAAGTGTAAGAAATATTGTGCTTTAAGTGTCCGTTTCCATGTTGACATTACAAATGGGCAAACTTTTTTATTTAAAAAATGAGTCCCAGACACTGACAGAGCCACTTGTCTGGTTGAGGGCTTTAAACCTGAATAACATAATAATAGAATTAAAAAAGGTTTAACACTTCTCTCTTACGAGAAAATGGCAGCTCATATTTGGAGAAAATCTCGCTGAAATTTAAATCTGAGATTTTCTGTTTTGGTTACAGTGGCTTTCAGATAGAAAACTATTAAAATATTATATTAAGTCGTAATAGTGAGCCTACTGCCGGACTGGTAAAGTTTTGAGCAGAATGACATGATACTTATAGCTCTTTATAGGATAATTACCAATAAAAACTAATTATTTTTTTATTTCTCAGCACCAATGGTGTACCGTATTTCTGCTC
The DNA here is from genome assembly GCA_930367205.1 of Acanthosoma haemorrhoidale. Lineage (NCBI taxonomy): Eukaryota > Metazoa > Arthropoda > Insecta > Hemiptera > Acanthosomatidae > Acanthosoma > Acanthosoma haemorrhoidale. The sequence goes on along the minus strand of OV884013.1, from coordinate 118,853,043 downwards.
TACCTACAAACAATTAGAAAAACTGGTAAGTAGTTCAATTTATAATTAATTTAAAGTATATTTTATGCACTGTTTATTTTTTCACACATATCAAAGTAGTGAATATTTCTCTCAAAAGTTAAAAAATAATGATATAATATGTATAAATTATATATTTTTTTTAAATAATTTTATTCTTGAGTTGGCAGGCAATCTCTTTATTATTTTTTTTTATATTCTTTAACAAATTTATTATGTAACATTTTTATATAAATACAAAATACTTCAAGAATCTTAATTCATTAATCAAAAAATCAAATGTAATCACTTTATATGTATAACATAGTCTGTTACGAATTTCGACATTATTTACATAACACCCGGTTCTGTTTATATTAAAAAAAATAGATTGTGGTCCACTGGAGACTCTAATTTAATTCGATTAGGTTTGAATTTTTAATATTTTTATCATTTTTTCGCAATTTGAAAAATACCTAAAATATATAGATAGATAAACTGACTACTCATTGTCCAAATACGATTTTCGATAATTACTACTATATTTGTGTGAACTGCAAGGACAAATTCATAGTCTCATTATGCTATAAGTAAATTATATATCATAATCGTGATAAATTGTTGGCTAATCGATGCATTGGAGTGAAAAAAGAATGATAAGATGTGAAAATTAAATAAATAGATAATGAATTATTTATTATAGCTACAAAAATGATTAAGCAGGTTTTTCTACTTTCTTTCTTATTTTTCTACATACCAAAGTTCTTTACACTTGTCCACTCTTTTTTCTGTCTTGATTTGTACTTTTTCTTTTTTTTCCTTTTGGTTCTGTTATTACTCTTCCTTATTTCTTTTTTTTAATTAATATAATACAATACACAATAAAAAAAAAATCTATTATTAATATATCTATGCTTGTCTCCTAATTTCTTCTTTCACGCCCCTTCCTAAAAACCTTTCTCTTTAATCTGCTTTTTTTTCTAATTACTTGAATCCAGTTGGCGAAGGAGATATCAAGAAATAAGGACTTGATAGAGGTACAAGACCAAAAAAAAGCCTGCTTTCTCTAGCACTTTTTAGCGCTTTGAACATATGTCATTCATAGCGTATTATTTATTTTTTGCATGGGATTGAAAATAAAAAAAAACTAATGCATTAATATTTAAAAAAAAAAATTCAATATGTTTATAACAACAATATGCTATTGAATGGTATATGATTCAGCTCTTCGTTTGAAAAATGTGCCTAAATTGTAATTGTTGTGCTTAAAGATGCCATTTTAATAAATAAATTAGAGCGTTGTATATTCGAACTTCTTCGATATACTTCATTAATAAATATTCTTCTACATTAACACCAATGTTTATGTTTATGTACTTTTGGGTCGATAAGTACAGAATACAAGTTGATAGGATAATATAAGAGTGGGGTTTGTAGAACGAGAGTCCAGCAGAACCTCGTTAATCCGTCTGGATTGGAACCGGGGGACATGCCAGGTTAATGAGAAGGGACAAATGAACATCAAACAATAATAATTAATTTACAATTGCTTAATTACACATAAAGAAAATATTTGTCTTACGTTTGTTTATAAAAGTGTACAGAGCCACACAGTCCTAAAAAAGTAATTATTTTTAGAATTAGCAATCATGTTAACACCAATAATAATATGAGTTTATTTATTTAGACCACAAAATTTTAAAAACATCGTATTTTTTCCAAATAATATGTAATACGATTCTTAGGCCAAACAAAACCAAAACAATATATGTAAAAAAAAATTGTGCTTTTTAAGAAACTTATTTGTTATCATCCAAGATATATATGAAACGAACAAGGATGTTGTTTCCATTCAAATACCTTATTTTCCATTTTATTTAGTTTTGGTAATTGACCATCTGAATTGATCAAAAAAACGGGACATCAACCAATAAAATGGTATGTATTTCCATTTGTTTCCAAAACTGCATTGAGAACATAAAACCTCTTTCCCTGTTCTGAATTTGGTATAATAATTGAAATTCAATAGTTATACTTATATTCATTATTACAATAATCACTATAATGCTGTTTTAGTAGCATATATATAAATATAAAATTACTAAAGAAGTTGTGCTAAAGGTTTTTTTATCTAAAAAAAAATTGTGTTTTCTAATTTACTCTTCATACCTGTCGTAAGTTCATCATACATCCTTTCTACCAAGTTGAAATCTTGGCTTTTTTTTATGAACTCATTGTTTTCAGGCAACATGACTCCCTATACAGCATGATTAGAACATGACCTACAAATACGTTACATTAAATAATACTATATCAGAGAGGGGGGTACCGACCTCCTCGTACCAACTGCGTCAGTCAGCACTGAACGTAAAATGACGTCTGTTGCTGCGATGTTTTGTTTAACGTGAATATTGAATAACGAAATCAGTTATTCCTATATTATCTTTTCCCATCCGTTGACTCACTAAACTCTTATTTGAAATATAATTTATCGAGGCGTTTAAATTAAGACTAAACTGTTTCTCCAGGTATTCGTTCTAGGAATAATTATGCAACAAAGGTCAAATAATTGAATTAAGGGCCTATTGCCACATCCAGCGTTTTAAAACTTTTAAACTACTAAAATGGCAAGGGTAATAAATGTTTTATTAGCGGTTAATGCTGTTTTATGGGCTAGGTTATAGTAGTTTTATAGTTATAACGTGAGAGATTGGAAAAAAAGGTTTTTATGGGAGTCAGGTGGTCCCATGGTCTGCCTGATGGGACTGGATGGGTCGTACGTGTGTCGCGTGATAATGTATCATTGCCTGCGGATAATAGTTTTTTATTTATTCGCTGCTAATCTTCTAAGTGATTCAGAAGACGACAGACAATATAAATAACATGAATCGTATTTATATCTGTGTCCAAAGTAGTCCTTAAAAAATTGAACTTTCTCCTAACTATTTAGAAGGCAGGAATAAAATTTAAAAACGATTTATAACAAGTTTGCAAAATATTTATAAAATAAATTGTGAGCCCATGACTGTGATTTTGGTATGGAGAAGGGTCTTAAATAGTTACAGTTCAAGAAATATACTTACAAAGTAATAATGAACAGGGACAAAAGTTAGTAAACAATGTTTTATAAATGTAATCTAAAAATAAAGTCTAAATAGACACTTAATAACCTAGATATCTATTAAAGATACATTGTGGTATTGAAGAAAGACAGTTTTGATCTCGATATATAGTGGATAGTAAACTAATTCATTAATAATATAAACTATAAAAATTACACTTAAAAAAAAATAATTAAATAAAATATCACGAAGCATGAAATTATAGACAGTCGATACATTTTCTCTCAAATAAAACGGGTTTGTTTCTACCCCAGCTCCGTCATTACTGCAGCAACCTCCCATTTTCATTTTCAATTTAAGTGGCAATCAATCATTATATCAGTCTGGTCATCCCACTTAGGCCCCGACATAGCATCCCATAACCTTCAAAAACACCTTGACGAGATCGAGTACTGGTGTAACCAATGGCGAATCAAAGTTAATGAAGCAAAATGTTCCCACATTACCTTCACCCTCTGTCGTGAGTCCACTAGTTTATTGTAATTCCATTCCCCTTCCTGTATCCGAGACAGTACGGTACTTCCATCTCGACAAACGACTGACCTGGAACCCATATACAAGGCTAAAAGGACAAGAACTAAACAGACGCTTTGGACAACTGTACAGACTACTTCAAAGGACATCCCATCTCGCAATAGAAAATAAATTACTATTTTACAAAGTCATACTTAATAGCCAATCGGAACATACGAAATAGAGCTATGGGGGACAGCAAAAAAGTCGAACATCAAGCGTATCTAACCCTTTCAATCAAAAGTCCTGAGAACAATAGTAAATGCCCCTTATTACGTCAGCAACAAAACCCTTCATAACGATCTTAATATACCATACATTCTTGAACTCATCCCTTCTAATTTTCTATCAAGCACACTCAGGAAATCACTTTATTATCGATAGGTTAATAAATAAAATGTATTTTAAACAAATCTATTTAATAATGAAAAAGAAAAGTTAATAAACTATAGTACATAGTTTAAATCCTTTAAGCACACCAATTATGAAGCTAGATAAAAGGCTTTATAGAGGCGGCATAGAACCAAGCTTCCAGCATGTGTTGTTTTCTTAGATCAATATTTTATGTTTGTTTCTGTTCAGTTCTTTTCTCTATTTCACTTATCTTTGACCGGACCTTTTGACAGACCCTGTCGAATACAGTCCAAATGAATACAATTATCTTTTAAGCTAACCCACTAACCACACACCACAATTATCTTATAAACTAATCCACTAACCACACACCACAATTATCTTATAAACTAACCCACTAAACACACACCACAATTATCTTATAAACTAACCCACTAACCACACACCACAATTATCTTATAAGCTAACCCACTAACCACACGCCACAATTATCTTATAAACTAACCCACTAACCACACACCACAATTATCTTATAAACTAACCCACTAGCCACACACCACAATTAACTTATAAACTAACCCACTAACCACACGCCACAATTATCTTATAAACTAACCCACTAACCACACAGCTTACCACAATTATCTTTTAAACTAACCCACTAAACACAAACCACAATTATCTTATAAACTAACCCACTAACCACACACCACAATTATCTTATAAACTAACCCACTAGCCACACACCACAATTAACTTATAAACTAACCCACTAACCACACGCCACAATTATCTTATAAACTAACCCACTAACCACACAGCTTACCACAATTATCTTTTAAACTAACCCACTAAACACACACCACAATTATCTTATAAACTAACTAAACACCTTACCACAATTATCTTTTAAACTAACCACACACCTTACCACAATTATCTTTTAAACTAACCCACTAACCACACAGCTTACCACAATTATCTTTTAAATAACCACACACCTTACCACAATTATCTTTTAAACTAACCACACACCTTACCACAATTACCTTTTAAACTAACAACACACCTTACCACAATTATCTTTTAAACTAACCCACTAACCAAACACCTTTCCACAATTATCTTTTAAACTAACCACACACCTTACCACAATTATCTTTTAAACTAACCACACACCTTACCACAATTATCTTTTAAACTAACCACACACCTTACCACAATTATCTTTTAAACTAACCACACACCTTACTACAATTATCTTTTAAACTAAGCACACACCTTACCACAATTATCTTTTAAACTAACCCACTAATCACACACCTTACCACAATTATCTTTTAAACTTACCCACTAACATTACCACAATTGTCTTTTAAACTAACCCACTAACCACACACCCTACCACAATTATCTTTTAAACTAACCACACACCTTACCACAATTATCTTTTAAACTAACCACACACCTTACCACAATTATCTTTTAAACTAACCACACACCTTACCACAATTATCTTTTAAACTAACCACACACCTTACCACAATTATCTTTTAAATAACCACACACCTTACCACAATTATCTTTTAAACTAACCACACACCTTACCACAATTATCTTTTAAATAACCACACACCTTACCACAATTATCTTTTAAACTAACCCACTAACCACACACCTTACCACAATTATCTTTTAAACTAACCCACTAACCGCCCACCACAATTATCTTTTAAATAACCACACACCTTACCACAATTATCTCTTAAACTAACCACACACCTTACTACAATTATCTTTTAAACTAACCACACACCTTACTACAATTATCTTTTAAACTAACTACACACCTTGCCACAATCATCTTTTAAACTAACCCACTAACCGCACACCACAATTATCTTTTAAACTAAGCACACACCTTACCACAATTATCTTTTAAACTAACCCACTAATCACACACCTTACCACAATTATCTTTTAAACTTACCCACTAACATTACCACAATTGTCTTTTAAACTAACCCACTAACCACACAGCTTACCACAATTATCTTTTAAACTAACCCACTAAACACACACCACAATTATCTTATAAACTAACTAAACACCTTACCACAATTATCTTTTAAACTAACCACACACCTTACCACAATTATCTTTTAAACTAACCCACTAACCACACAGCTTACTACAATTATCTTTTAAATAACCACACACCTTACCACAATTATCTTTTAAACTAACCACACACCTTACCACAATTATCTTTTAAATAACCACACACCTTACCACAATTCTCTTTTAAACTAACCCACTAACCACACACCTTACCACAATTATCTTTTAAACTAACCCACTAACCGCCCACCACAATTATCTTTTAAATAACCACACACCTTACCACAATTATCTCTTAAACTAACCACACACCTTACTACAATTATCTTTTAAACTAACCACACACCTTACTACAATTATCTTTTAAACTAACTACACACCTTACCACAATCATCTTTTAAACTAACCCACTAACCGCACACCACAATTATCTTTTAAACTAAGCACACACCTTACCACAATTATCTTTTAAACTAACCCACTAATCACACACCTTACCACAATTATCTTTTAAACTTACCCACTAACATTACCACAATTGTCTTTTAAACTAACCCACTAACCACACACCCTACCACAATTATCTTTTGAACCAACCCACTAACCGCACACCACAATTATCCTTTAAATAACCACACACCTTACCACAATTATCTTTTGAACTAACCAAACACCTTACTACAATTATCTTTTAAACTAACCCACTAACCGCACACCACAATTATATTTTGATCTAACCACACACCTTACCACAATTATCTTTTAAACTAACCCACTAACCACACACCTTACCACAATTATCTTTTAAACTAACCCACTAATCACACACCTTACCACAATTATCTTTTAAACTATCCCACTAACCTTACCACAATTATCTTTTAAACTAACCCACTAACTGCACACCACAATTATCTTTTAAACTAACCACACACCTTACCACAATTATCACTGTTTCCATTCGTTGTATTCATTTGGCCTATTCCGACCACGACTTAAAAAACAGCTCGTCATTGTATTTGATACAATTTTGTACTCAATAATAACAGGAAAATGTGACGTACTATTTAAATGTCATTGCTACATCATATTTGTTGTTTGTTGATGTGTTCTTAATTGACGGAATAAAAAAAAACAAATAACAAAGGAACTGTTAGCACTTCGTTTTGGAGCACACGCAATTTTTTTAAAAAAGATTTTAAAATCTCAAAATATTTTATAGTTTTCAACAAATATGAGACAATAGTTGGAATGATTATAGCAGCTTTTTATGTTAGTTTAGGAAGTGTTTCAAGTTTGTGTACATATGCATAATATATATATATGTGTGTATATATCATATATACATGTATGTATATATTTCATGATCAATGGAAATTTATAAAACAGCATATTTGTATAGAAAAACAATAGATAAGTTTGTTTTTTGTTGGTGTAAAATACGATTTTTAGCCTGCTGAATATTACTATAATTTATAGGCAAGTAAGTATGTGGCTTCAGAAATAGAGTGATTTCTAAAACAAAAAGCGTAGTTTTAAAATAGTACTATGAGGGAAATCCATCCCAAGAAACTAAAAACATCGTTATAATTTTTGATTCAAAAAGAACCTTGGATTAGCTTCCTACATTTTTATGTTAAACAATGCGATGTTTCAAAATCCTTCAGAAAGCACTAAGTAAAAACTATATCAAGAAATGTAACTATGTAAAACATATTATCATCATTATAAACATTACATAGAAAACACAGTTTTTGTATTTTTGTTATTTTTTTATTGAATTATGAAGTAAATAGGATAGGGTTATTTATGGAATAACACATAGGGCAAATAGCCTCCACGACTTTGCTAGCACATACGCACTTTGTCGAAATTTTCCATGACCATTTGGCATAAATGTGGTTGAATTTCCTCTTTTAATGCACAGGTGGATGTGGGTTTGTTGACATACACCTTTGACTTCAAATAACCCCATAAAATGAAATCTAAAGGTGTTAAATCACATGATCAAGTGGGCCAATACTGATCACCGAAACGAGAGAGTACACGACCTGGAAATGTCTCATGCAGTATTTGAATTGTTTCGATGGCTGTATGGCATGTGGCACCATATTGTTGAAACCCCATATTTGCCATATCAATATCATCCAATTTCGGCACAAATAACTATGTTATGGATTTTCAACAACGCTCTCACGCACTGCTTCGATATTGACATACACCTTTGACTTCAAATAACCCCATAAAATGAAATCTAAAGGTGTTAAATCACATGATCAAGTGGGCCAATACTGATCACCGAAACGAGAGAGTACACGACCTGGAAATGTCTCATGCAGTATTTGAATTGTTTCGATGGCTGTATGGCATGTGGCACCATATTGTTGAAACCCCATATTTGCCATATCAATATCATCCAATTTCGGCACAAATAACTATGTTATGGATTTTCAACAACACTCTCACGCACTGCTTCGATATTAACATTTGAACGGCTTGTTTTTGGTCGACAAGTGGGTTTAGTGTCTCCAACTGATCCATTCTCCCTAAATTTTTCAATTAATCTCTTCACAGTTGATGAAGTCAAAACACTATTCCGACCATATTTTGTATGAAATTTTCAAGCTGCGGCCGCCAAACTTTCATTATTTTCGAGATATTGATCAACGATAAAGACACGGTGTTCTATCGTATAACACTACATTTTTACTAACCCTAAACTGTCAGCTGTCAAATTGTTATTTTTTAGGGTTGCCAGCACTTTACTGCACAAATGGCGGCAAATTCAAATCTTGCGTTAATTCTGGGACACCCTTTATGATAGCATCAAAAAGCCTTACGCCGTTAAAGTGTCATGCTGTGTTTATAAATATGATGTGTTTGTTGGGGGCTTTAGAGGTTTCGCACTGCAAAAAGTTTTAAAATTATATTTTTGTGAAGGCCATATTTAGCTAAGGAAAAATCGTTTTTGCACGGAAGTAGTCTAACCCTTCAAGAAGCAATCAAGGATATTATCCACGTATAAATTAACGATACGATAGAATGGAAAAGAGTTTTTTTTTATGTAAAAACTGTTTGTGATGAGCTAAAGCACTCTACTACATCTGTGATGAACTCAAAGCCAAGCGGCCTCGCAGGCTGGTTTATGTTTCTGTTTGCGGGAATCTGTTTCTTTGAAGGGGCTTTAATCAGAAAGACTTCTCTGCCGGGCAAACAGATTGCTTCGTCGATTTCATTGAATAGAGTCTGGGCCATGTTTATAGCAACAGAGGGACTACAGCATCAATGTCTGTTAGCTGCTGGCCAGCTTGTCTCATTCCCTGTTACTTGGACGGAGCTAAACTGATTCGAAATATTTTCTTTTTGACACTGAATAACAAGACCTGTCACACAGTTGCAGAACCCTGTTGTTCTGACTGTAAGAGAGAATGAAATGAAAAAAAAAAATTATCCAGGTACATTTTACCCTAAGAAATACAATAAATACATAACATTGGACTGATATTAAAAGCTTATAAATAACAAAGGTCCTAGGTACGTATGCGATGACTACGAAGAACATTGAATCAAAACCGAGTAGAAGTGAATGACAATGAATGACAACTGTAACTCAAAAGGGAAACATGAGCTAACTATTAACTGTGGGAAAAGAGCCTGAAAGATTTCTGGATTGTATTTTAAATGATAATAATGAATTACAATTTTTTTTTTCATATCCTCTTGTTAAAAAATCATTGCAGAATTCAATATAGATTCTATAAATGAATCTATTTACAATAGGTCAATTTATTTCCTGTAGCTTGGCTGCATGTTATACAACTTCTGAGATAGTCAATAAAAACTTAAACTAAATCTTAACCTAATTTTTCCCCGACAGACTACTGCCATCGATACGGGATCATAGTGTTAAACACTGGGTTTGTTAGCTGCGGCAACGAGTCAAAAAACTTGAATGATCTCACCCACCGACACCACACCAAGCAACGGTTGCAGAACGGCGTTCTTTAACCTCTTTAGAGGTCTGACCACTTTTCTCGTGATTTGGTATGATGTGATGCTAGCTCATTTGGACTGGAGGTGGTTGGAAAGGTAATGAGAGGTAAACAATTAAAGTGGTGAAGAAAGAGAGGTATTTGTATCATCCTAGTCTTCATGGGGGGCGATTTTTCAAGGATAAAGTCAATGGTGTTGGAAAAACCAACGAGTCTGTCGTTGACAACTGCTTTGATCTCCGTTGTTAGCATTACATACCATTCAATTTTTGTCCCTGATATGGAGAAAGAACCTATTTACCGACGGTGTAATATTGGTTATATTATGTTCATTGAGTTAAAACTTTAAATTTCTTCTAGATTTTGGTTCTTATAAGGCACGTTTCCTCTCCGTAATCACATTGATGTATCTCCAACATTCAGTTAGTAGATGCTTTACTCCAACATCATCAGACTTTGCCATCAAAGAGCCAATGCTGATGAGTTCCAAGGTTTTGTGGATCAATGCACCTTCCTCAGCTTCTTGTGCTGCCAATCAATCACTGTGGTGGGGATCTATGTTCTTTCTCGACCCCAAAAATATGTAAATAGTTAATTATAAGAGTATTTTGTTTTTCTTGACTGTTATTGTGAGTTTTTATTATTAATTTATTAATAGAGGGTTCATGTGAGTTATTATACCTCGTCGTTTCTAGTATTTCATCCAAGCCATCTAGGAAATAATAGTTGTTTCGGTTGGTTGCTTTAAAATAAAGAAGGAGTAATTTTATGGTTCACTGAGCTCACTTTCACTCCAACTATGGTTGATTTAAAGAAATAAATATATTATGTATGATGTATGAATTTGCTGATATATTGACTTGGACAGGTGAGCAACGACCTGGGCCCAGAGCTGACACAGATCTGCCAGTCTTTGACCATCCCTGGGGTCGAAGTGGACCCTGCCCCTATACCACCCTGCGCGGAACTGGCCACCTCTATTTTCGAGCTCTATCTCTGCATACAAGAGTTTTCAAGGTACAAGCTTATCATAATATTTAATAAATAAATAAAATACTTATGTATATGTAAATAACATGTCTATATTCATCGTATTTCATAATTTTAATATCCACCTCTCCGTAAAGCAGACGACTGAACGTCGTGACCAGCAGTTGTACAAAAGAGCTGTGAAGTGTAGAGATATAAGCGCAATTTTGAGTTGAGTACAGTTAAAGTGAGAAATTAAAGATTTATCAAGAGAAATAACAATATTTGAAATTAAGGTTGTTTCTTTCGTTCACAGGTAACCATTGTAACCAATTTTATGTTTGGCATTAATAAGTAATAGATACTTTCGTTTATAGAAAAAAAAAAAACATTACGTACATCAACTGATTATTCAGATAGATAAAATATGTAGATGTATTAAGGTGGTCATATTTGTAGGAAATACTCCAGAAACAAGCCATGTAGGATTTCCTTGAAAATTTCCTCAACTGAACCTTGGAGTACACACTTGCAGAAAATACATATTTTGGTATGGTGTGGTTACTATGGTATGTACGGTTTGTACACGTTGGAAACGGTAAAGCTTGGCTGTCAGTCCATTGGGTACTTACACTCACTTAATTAGTATTTTTTATCAATAGAAATATTTCTCTATCGTGGTAATATTTTTGGTTTACTTCCTATTAGGCCAAGCTGACATTTGCTGTACATGGTGTTTTTAAATCACTTCCAGGGTTTAATTTATTGGCGGCCATTTCTCACATAACGAGTGAGTACAGAAGCGTCGATGAAAGAAAATGGTGTTATTTATAGAAGAAAAATAGACGAAAAAATAGAAAAGATGCAATGCCATCAAGATAATTCAGACCCATTATTAGTGTTGCTCATTATAATGTTGTTTGTTTGTGGCCATGTACTTAATTTTCTTGTTGGGTAGATTGTAAAATACTATGAATAAATAGTAACTAAGCATCTATACTTAGTCACTCATATTTAAAATATTAATATTTTAATCCTGAGAACAATAGTAAATGCCCCTTAATACGTCAGCAATATAACCTTTCATAACGATCTTAATATACCTTACATTCTTAAACTCATCCCTTCCAAGTTCATGAAGTTCCATAGTAACCTATCCAACCACCCTAATCCCGTAGCACAGTCATTGTACTGTACCACTCATCCCTATAATCCTCAGAGAGAGAAACAGCAGTGGCCTCGTGACCTGCTATAAATGCGTAACAGAGGGAGTCCTGGTAACGGCCAGTTTCTCCAATCATATCCTGAGCGTATGTGGCTCTCGCGCTCTTGGCCAGCCTTCGCTGGTTCGTATCCGATGACGCGACTGACAGAGGAGCGTGGGGGACTTCCCAAGACTCCGCTTCCTCCTTCGCACATAACAACCTTGTGGACTTGGGAGGTATCTGTGCCGTTTGTAAATACTCTACGAATGGGCGAGTGAATGAAATTGTAAATATGGTATCAATAAGGTCATTATCACAATTATTGCCCAATGAGGCAGATTGTAATTTTATCCTAATAAAGTCGTTGTGAATATTTAATTACAGAGATCATACGAGTCCGGCTAAAAAGTATTAACTTGGATGGTTTGTAGTGATGTCTCTTTTGACACAGTTCAGGAATGAAGTCATGTGACAAGCGGTCAATGCTTCGTGATATGTGCGCAACACGGGGACTTAGTAAATTAGACTATTGATGAATATATTATTATAATATACTGTTCGTTTGTAATTTATCATATATAAGAACAATTGGTATGCTCCAAACATGGCAGCAGTTCCGCTTGCAACATGACGTTCGTAAGAGAATATTTAAAAAACACAGAAAGAGTATTGAATATTCATAAGTGACATCTGCCATTGTAATGGCGTTGTGTCATCGAGGAAGTGTACCACTGTTGGCTCACTCACGATGACCGCCTTTCGTGTTTCTGCACTCATTCGTGTACTTTTTTTTTTCTTTTTTCACTACAAACATGAATAATTTTCTAAACATAAAGCAGAGTTGCGAGTCAAGCATGCTTCTTTCGTCCAGTATTATAACTGATGGAATCATTATATAATTTCAAAAATATATTCAACAACAGCATAATTTTTTTATAATTTCGCCCAAGAAATAACTCCCCGCTTGGAAATATTAAATTGAGTGTCTTGGGGCTTCTATTAGGCAGAATGACCTGTTTTATTGTCTTGTAATAAAAATCTTAGCGCACATGCTCATTAAATCATTTAACCACTTCCTGGAGATTGATCGTCACCATACTTATTTTATTTTTAGTTTAAGCTTGAATCAATTAAATAATTTATCTAGGTGTGATTTTTCTTTAAAAGAACTGTATGATAAGAAACACAATTTGTTAGCTGGCAATAATATTTACCAGGTGTACTATCCATTAAACTTATTGCAAGCAACTGTTTTTTATTTTTTTTATTCTCAGCCCGTTTTGGTAAAATGAATAATATAAGGAAAATTTAAATTCAGTGTCGGGTCGTCACGAGGGGGGTGCCTAGTTACCCTAGCCCTAGTGACGAAGTGAGGGTTGATTAGGCTATGACCTGGGCAATTGCTTCATGACGGGTCTTACTACTGTACTATCTGACTCCATATCTGATAGGTATGTGCCCCGACAGTTCACTATGTTCACGAGAAGAGGTATAGGGTAGGTATTGTAGGTAGTTTATGTGGTCTTGGAATGACCACGATTTCACACTCGGTATCTGAGGGTAGGCGAAAACCTTCCGGATCCCAAAGGCGAGTGTGAACCGAAGAGAGGCACTCTGGATTGCCATGAGAGACACTACTTGGTAAAGTTTGTAGGGCCACGGCAACCGTTGTCCGCTAGGGAGAGGTCTCTCCTAAGGAGATGCTAGTTTTAGCGAGGTGAAGGCAGAGAATCCCACTAGGAGAGTGTGGGGTCTGACAAGGCCGGACTAAAACATAGCGAGGTTAGGAAAGAGAAATCCAGAGGTTTTCATAAATGAGAAGGCCATATCTTGAAACATCAGTGCAGCTGTAGGTACCAGTCAGAGAGCCGTAGTTAAAATGATTTACAGGCTAAAACCCTGCCCTACTTATAGTGAGTGGTGGCTGTCAGTAGCCAATGATCTGGGGTGTTATTCTGATCAACCATACCATAGTGGCGGTGACGCTTTGTTCTCGGCCTTCATGAAACCGAGGCCTGGGTCGCCTACTACCTGCTTTTTCCTTCAAGCGCCTCTGACTAGTTTTTTTGCGGCTGCGTCTGTTATTGTTTACAATATTTACACTGGTATAACTTATGGTTTATTAAGGTTATTTACATTTGTTTAAATTAATTTACAACATATTATAACCAATTTACAATAGAGTATAGGGTGATTTATCTTATGTAGTTAGTGGTCGCTTCATTGAGTATATAGATTTTGTAAATAGATAGTGATGACAAATTTTACATGCACAGGCCTGAAGATGCCTAGATTATGTGAAATGTAGGCATAAATACTTTGGAGAGACTACTACTAGCCAACGAGGGGAAAAAGGGTTTTCGTACCGTTTTCGTATCTTTTGTTAGAGTGTTTATGGTACATTATCATATTTTCTTGTAAATACATAATGGATTATTTATCAGAATATGCTGCATAAGTTGAAATGTTCATGAACGATGATATAGCACCCGTGGCTACTTTTATAATTTTCATTCGTATGTTGTAGTTTAGCTTTCTCAAAAGCTATGACAAAGCCATTTAATTTTTTGTTTGGTTTTTTTCTGATTCTTCCTCTATCATTTAATTCTGCTGTTCTTAAGAAATCAATTTAATGTTTCAAGTTTTGTAAGCCGACAATTTAAATCTCTTAGGCAATATCGAAAACTGTGTTGGAGCCTGTTGAATATATTGGTATTGGTTCCTCACTTTATACCCCCTTCATTTCGTCCATGTTTATTTCAATGAATAATAAGTGTTCTTCTATTGATCCTTGACTCGAACAGTTATAACACCGTTTTCAGATTATATATATATGTAAGTTGGTTTTAATAATTCAATAACTGATTTTATTAATCTGTAAAGATTCACAATGGCATTAGAATTAAAAGCATCAAACGATTGAGCAATATACAATGAACGAAATAAACATACCTGTAAAGATTAATTAAATTACACGTTATTTACCACGTATTTTAGTTGATAGTCACAAAACATAAACGATTAGTCTTATCTTAAAAGTAACCTTCACACACAAAACACATCAGCTGGAGTTTATGTATACATAGGATATACATATACATATATACTAAAAATTTGATAAAAAGAGAAAGAGGGAAACGAACTGACACACTTTGGTTCAAGAAAAAGACTAACTTTATTATTCCGACAATCCTACACATATAGGCTGTTTACATCCCATGATCGTATTTATTTACAATACAGTCATACTCCTGACTTTAACTATATATATATATATATATATATATATATATATATATATATATATATATATATATATATATATATATAAGGCAATTTCGTTACTTAATATAACCTTCTCGATATCATCTCTTTTTAGAATATTGCTCCATCAAGTGGTGTTAAGTAGAGGCAGCAGGGCAAATTCAAATTAAAGAGAGTAAACTTTCTTTACATCTCCCCTCTCTAAGGTGAAAATTTTCAGTCTGGTAATATCGGAATTTTGTTATGTGAAAGAATCGAGTTTCTTGCTTTCCTCCTCCGGTTTTTATTTTATATATTGAATTTGATATCTTCTCTCTTTTTTCAAAAATACCAAGTTTTAATTCATCTAATTTTTTTTCTGTTTAATTTGTTAAATTGTGTTAAATTCTCAATGTTTTCTAGTCTTATGAAATATTTTGTTGTAATATTCATGAGACTTTTTTGTGCTTTCTAAAGCTAATTTATTGTCATTCATCCAGTTTTCGTTATTTTAGAATATTGCTGATAGCTCCATCTAGTTGTGGTCAGTAGAAGCAGCGCGGCAAATTCAAATTAAAGAGAGTATAATTTCTTTATATATATGTAAATCAAAGATTCGTAAAGTATGATATAAGTGGAGATAGCAAGATTATATAAGATTATCTACAATTTAAAAACATCTTGGATAACTTCGCGGGTAGGTTATTAGTCTTGCCTAGTAATATTGGTTCTTGTGCTCACAAAATGAATCATTATGCTTAAAAAAAGTATTATGTAATTTTGATTCTTTTGAACTATTCTAGGAAGCAGGAATATATCTACAACTAAAAAGAAATTGTTCTTGTTGAAATTGTAAAAATGGTGAACTTTTACATCAAAGTCAGGTTCCAATCAGGCTCCTGATATGAGAAGCCATATGTGTGGCTACTCGAGACTGGCCCTAATGGGTTTCCTGCCCGTCGCAGATTCTGTATCTAGGAGAGAATTAAAAAAAATTGTTGCTACTGGGCGCGCATGACTATCACTAGACTTGCCGACCATGTGTGAAATATAAAATACTTTTAAGAGTTCATGTAGGAATTTAATTCTATTCAGTCCAGTGTACCACACTCATTTATAAACTAATGAATATCTTTTCTTAGCGGCAGCAACTTAGATCTAGTCTTCAAACATCCTTTAATGAGAGTACGCCTTAATATTGTACGTAAGTCGTAACGGAGCTTAAAACATACGACTTCTGCTCGGTTATTTAGTTTCTTCTTTTTTGAACGGAGCTTACAAGAGCGTGAACCCAAGTAGATGAAAGTTTGTTACTCGAGGCTAGTCTAGTTCCGACCTTGTCAGTATATTTTTATCATTTCCTGTTAGTTATTGATAATTGTAGTGTTTTTAGTATGTCTAGCGTCACTACTAGAACGGAAATATAAGAGAGGGGGCACTAGTAACTCACCACACTGCTCATCAACTAACACTATATAAATTTATTTCTCTTTATTTTACTTTATGTTCATTAATTTTATATTGTTAGCAATGAGTATATAAATGAGCGTTAGGCTTACTTTAATGAATGAGAGTTGTTAATCTTTCTTTAAATTTATTCATTGATAATGTTTCAACTTCTTATCTTCATCTGGTCTCTGATGTGTGATGGAAGGAGATTTTGCCTGTTTTAACCATTTTGTAAAACTGATTGTTGTGGCCAACTCTTAATTAGAAGTTCCCCTCTTCTCGGACCAGAAAATATCTATCTATGTTTCTATATGTTTAATAAAGCTTATGACCTCAGGTGGAGAGGGGAGAGAAGCTAGTGGGAGAAATAGCTGCAGGTGGGGAGCCATCCCCACCACGGCTGGCCTGCCTATATAAACTCGAAGAGCGAAAATTAGAACTTACCAAACTGGCACCTTGAACATTTCTCTCTCTCTGCACTGGCACTTGCAGCTCTACTGAAACCATGGTTTTCTCATTCAACTACATCTGCACCTCTCTCTCCTAACCTCGCTATGTTTTAGTCCGGCGTTGTCAGACCCCACACCTTCCTAATGGGAATCTCAGCCTTCGTCTCGCTAAAACTAACACCTCCTTCGGAGAAACCTCTCCCTCGCGGACAACGGTTGCCGTGGCCCAACAAACTTTACCTAGTAGTGTCTTCCACGACAATTCAATCTGCCTCTCTCCGGTTCACAATCTCGGTATCCTGACGGTTTTAGCCTACCCTCAGATACCAAGGGTGAATTCGTGGTCATTCCAAGACCACATAAACTACCTACAATACCTACCCCGTACCTCTTCTCCTGAACATAGTGCACTGTCGGGGCACAAAACTATCAGATATCGAGTCAGATAGTACAGTAGTAAGACTCGTCATGAAGCAATTGCCCAGGTCATAGCCAAATCAACCCTCACTTCGTCACTCTTCGTCACTTACAATACCTACCCTATACCTCTTCTCCTGAACATAGCGCTCTTCAGTCGGGTCGTCAGTCGCTATAGTCGGGGCACACCTTCTAAGATATTATGGAGTCAGATCAAAACGAATAAGGCTACCCCCCCCCCCCCCCCGACCAGGCCACCAGCCAGTGTGAAAGACCACAGGTCCACCCGCCGTATCTCTTTCTTGGCGTTTGCCGGACGGCGGCTAGAGGTTGTAGCGTCCCTAACCCGCGGCGGGCGTCTCCTCCCCACTTTGGGGATATTCGACGACAATTTTTGACCCAACACTGATATATTTCTTCTAAATGTTGTCCGTTAATTAATTTTATAAAAATCTAACAATCTCTTTGAGTCTTCATTTAATCATACAGTCCACTTAACAGTCTTTACATTAGATATGGTAAAGTATTTTATTTACACGTATGTGATCTAACCTTTTGCCTTATGACCACAGGTCATCTTCTAACCTCTATGAGCTCTAACCTTATGACCAGCAATGTCGGCACGATACAAGCTGATCAGTTTAGCGACGGCATAAGAAGTGCGAAGATACAAAAACAATTTAATTTAATCCCTTGTGAGCTGCCGTTAGACCTAGAGCGGCTAAAAATCTAATCTGCCCTGCCCTGATCCTCGAAGCCCTCGCTTAAACCAATGCAAGTCTTCTCTCTCAACTTTAGTTAGTTACGCTCCGTAGTCCAATCAGTCGGGGAAAGTGATTACATGCGCAGATAACGAACTTCAATTCTGTAATTATTGTATGCCATTTTGCATCCGCCATCCTCAATAACTTTCACTCATTAAGGTTAAAATTCCACATTATTCTAACTTTACTTTCTGTTTAGTTTCAGGGAACATCTGCCTGATCAGAAGAACCTTTCGGTACATTCCTATTACCAGTGGTTCGAACCAGCAGTCGACAAGTGGCTTGACTTGGCCAAAATAAGAGTGAGTTTTTGTCTTTTTTGGTTTAAGTTTCTATTCTGAGATACCTGCCCAATATCTCCCTTCCCACTAATGTACTTTTAATCATGATAACTATGAAAACAAATTAACTTGACTTCCCCCAATCTATCACTGCGCCTAAAGCTCATAATGTGTACTCAAACCTGCTCTGCTGTATGGTGCACCGCTTTATCGTCATCTGACGTATACGACAGCTCGGCGACTCCAACAATTCCAAAACGGTACACTGATGAAAATGGTCAGAAATACTTCATTCGAGCAGCGGAGCAACAGAGATCTTTGAGCTGCTTACGGTAGATGAATTCATTCAATGTAGACATATAAAATTTTTCGACTCCCTGAAATACTTGACAAACCCAGTCATTAACACGATAACCCCCGCTCCGTTCCCCCAGCGATGGCAAGACGGAGTCGAGGCAGGAACGCTTTAGTCTTAGGTTCTAGTTTTAGGTTTAGTTTTTAGTTTTTTTTCCCCCATTGTTAAACTGAAGGTGAGCCCCATCACCTAGAATTGTATATATGTTATTAACTTTTTAACGTCGATCCGATATGGTAATTGTAACCCACCCTCCTTCGAATGCATCAGCGCATCGCAGTAAGAGGAAAAAATTGTAATATTTTTTTACTGAATTACTTGTTCACTTATTATTAAAAAATTATTAATAAAGGGGTTAAGAAAAAAAGGGGGAAAAAAAACTGGCCTGCATAACATACGGAGCCATGGAGCTTATTTAGGACGTGACTGAAGTTCACCCATTTTCCTTGCCACCTATTCGTAAACTTGTGTGTACAGCTAATTATCTCTTTTCTTTCCTGTTCTGCTTACCACTATCACGCCATTACACAAAATGTCTTATTTTTCGGCAGGCTATGAACAGGATAAAGAAAGCAGCAGAACTGAACAGATTCTGTTCCGGGGACTTCATAGTGAAGCATAGCACTTCCGCAGTGGACGCGGCCGCCTGCTTCTACCAGATGAAGGAGTTCTGGAAGCAGCTTGCGTGGCCGGACCTCGTCGGTGCCTACAACCTCCTCTACAAGCTAATGGAGGTACATTAGACATTTGTTTAAATATTCCCAAATATGTAATATAACTTAAAAACATCAAATAATACTTCGGATTCTATTGCAGACAATCGGTGGAGGAGCGGTGTACTTCAGTCAAATAACTCAACAGAAACTTCAAGATACTGGATATTATGAAGATACTTCTGCGTTTAAGACAACAGATGAGGTAATGAACTTATAAGCATCTAAAAAAAACCTGAAGCATGCGTTAGCCTAACGTCCAAAACAGTTTCTAGAATTGATAAAACTCATAAAAAGTGCTGAATTCAATTGTGTTTCCTGAAGTTGTTGATATTTCTCAGTGAAGACTTCAGCATATAAGTGAAGTGTTCATCTATGGCCTAGAACATTCTGTTTGACGTGGTAATCAGAGCAGAATTTGCTTAAAAGGACACGACTGACAATCGACCCTTCTGCTCTAAGTTGTTTTTCCCGACTTATTATTCAATGAAAGCTCCTTTTTCCTATAAATTTGTTTTAACAGAGAAAGAATCGGGATGCTATTCTGGTGAAGCATTTCAGAGGAGAAAACAACTTTAAAATTTATAAAGACCTATTTCAATGAAAGAACTCGACTTTAAAAAAAAAAACTAGGGTAAATATACAATTGGTCATCAAATATATAATTTGTTTCATTGTGGTTAAGTAACCAATATTGCAGTATACGTTAAGGAGTTAAATGAGACAATGTCTAAATCGAAAATAGGCACTCTCCACCAGTCCCCTCAGGCGTAATCCACTATCACAAGTTATCGGATAGTCATCGAGAGACCACAATGCCACAGTGAGTTGAGCTGCTGGTCAGTGTCAAGTTGTTGTTCCACTTCTCAACAACAGTTTGAACTTGTGCTCAACTCCATCGCTTAAAACTATTCAGAAGACTGAGGAACTTACTTAGTTAAAAAGGGAGGTTAGAAATCTTTCTCGCTGGTAAAATAACGGATAAAATGTTTTCTGTTTTTGCATCTTAAAATCGCCTATTAGGGTCAAACAAACTAAGTTATCTCTGAGCTCATCAGTTTCACCACCAACATTTTTTTTCTTAATGTTTATTCTCATTTATTTTGAACGTATCCCCGTTTCTCTGTAAATAAATGCATACAGCTGAAACCTTATGAGCTTCCAGATGTGCGTGGCTATGAACGACCTGGAGTACGTACGACGCAGCCTCACCCTGATCCCCGACGAGGTGAACCTGGAGACTGTGCTGGAGGCTGTGGAAGCGGCGGCGGAGGCCAGCGGTGGCCAGGACCGGGGGCAATGGAGGGTGGCACTGTCTGCCTTCATGGACCGCGCCACTAACCAGCTGGAGGCGGACATCATGATGATCATCACCAGGCTGGTCGTCAAGGTAGGCGCTAGTCATCCTGATCATACAAATGTTAGAAGGAACGAAATATTTCTGATTTTCAAATAAAATAAATAATAAAGAATTTTTGAATCAAAAAAAGTGAAAAAAATAGTAATACAAAAAATAAAATCTGGCCGCAACACCTACACTGATGGGGCTGAAAAATACACAAGTCCACTTTTATAAACACGTAGAATTGCACCATAAATTAATTACATTACAGCTATCTCCAGGGAGTTAGGTGCCCTCCTCTGTAATGAGGAGTTACATACGCGTAACAGCCTAGGCTCATTGCCAGTTTCCTTTCAACTGCATATTTATTGTAATATATGTAGAGGCAGTTCTATAGAAGCGTGTCAATAATGCAGTGCACGATAATTCTGTATTATTTCATGGTTTTTTTTTGTTTTTTTCTAAACCCCTTTATCAATAACATTTTTGAAAATTTGCAATTACAACAATTCAATTTAACAATTCTCCTCTTTCTGCGATGCTTTGATGCATTCGAAGGAGGGTAGGATTACAATTACAATTCTTTGTGAAGTAAAAAAGTCAAAATACATGTATACAATACTAGGTGATGGGGCTCACCTTCTATTTACAATTTGGGAGAAAACTAAAAACTAAAACCTAAAACATGAACCTAAGACTAAAGCGTTCCTGCCATCGATAGGGGAACGGAGCGGGAGTTATCGTGTTAAATACCGGGTTTATCAAGTACTGTAGGGAGTCAAAAAATTTGATATGTCTACTTTGAATGCATTCATCCACCGCAAGCAGCTCAAAGATCTCGTGAAGTTCACTGTTGCTCCGCTGCTCGAATGAAGTACCTCTGACCACTTTCATCAGTATACCGTTTTAGAATTGTTGGAGTCACCGAGCTGTCGTATACGTCATATAACGAAAAAGCGGTGCACCATACAGCATAGTAGGCCTGAGTATGCTCTTGTAAATCAATAGCTTGAGACGCAGTGATAGATTGGGGGAAGTCGATAAATGCGTAAGGCGGTAAGACTTCGTGCGAGTTTGCTTCAACTTCTTCGCAAAATGGTTATTAAAATGGAGGTTTCTGTCCATTTTAATTCCCAGATATACTAGGTTGTTGGCAAGTGAATTTTTTTGTGTTCCTACTGTGTAACTATTAGGTAGCGGACTTTTGAAAAGAGAAAATTACGCACTGATATTTTATGGTAATGCAGTTGGTAATGATTATTCGGCTAGTTCTATCTTACTCGAAGCCGCGTGCTTCCTGTCCAAAACGTGGAATTCATTTAAATCTCTTGTAATTTTGTTTCATGCAATTTTTCACCACCATGAATATCTTTCCTGCATATGCCAGTATCAGCTACTAAATAAAGTGGTCTAAGGGTTACTTCAAGAGTACTGTCGACTTGGGGGGGGGGGGTTCTTCGCTTTACGGCTGAGAACATTCATCACTGGAGTATGCGCGGTAAATGAGCCTAATCCCTATGGCTTTAACGCTGCTTTACAGTGAATGGAGGACTGAAGGCTCCTTAAGGATTAACAGGACAAAGGACGATTACCCTTACATTAGGGGGCAAAAGTCCTGAGGGGAGGCTTCCTGTGAATGTCCAGGCTTAAAGTGTTAATTATCCATTCTTGACCTATTCAACTTATATTAAGAGCAAAGCTTGTTCTGCAGATGGCCTCTCCCCTGAAGAAGACGATGTTCCACCTGGCCTGGTCACCGGACTCTCTGCCCACACAGGACGCCATCACGCCCCTGCTGGAGTACTTGGATGGCCACCTCCTCGCTTTGAACGCCGCCCTCCTGCCCAAGAACTTCGAGAGGGTACTGTCTGCCGTCTGGGAGCTCTGTCTCCTCCAGCTCGGCCACCAGATGGACGGTAGTCCTGGTGACAAAATGCCCGGATTCCATGACCGGTAACGATTTTGTGTATTTTGCTTATGAGATATGAGATGCTTTCTATAGGGTGTCTCAGAATTAACGCAAGATTTGATTTAAATAGAAAACACAGTTTTCAGTATTTTTGTTGTTATTTTTTTATTAAATTATAAAGCAAATAGGGTAGGGTTATTTATGGAATAACACATCGGGTAAATGGCCTCCACGACTTTGCTGGCACATATGAACTCTTTTGTCGACATTTTCCATGACCATTTGGCATAAATGTGGTTGAATTTCGTTGATGGAGCGTTGAATTTCCTCTTTTAATGCACGGGTGGATGTGGGCTTGTTGACATACATCTTTGACTTCAAATAACCCCATAAAAAGAAACTAAAGGTGTTAAAGCACACGATCTAATTGCCAGCACTTTACTGCACAAATAGCGGCAAATTAAAATCTTGCGTTAATTCTAGGTCACCCTTTACTAGACTAGAGAGTAGGTAATGTTTTTCATAATATTTATTCCAATTTCCTTCTTTTCTGATCAACACATTCCTTTTCTCAGCAGAAGATCAACAACTATCATTCAGTGATGCCAAAATTACAATTGCCTGACAGATAATTATTTACAGAAAGGTACTCATTAACTTAGTCCTTTCAAAGTAGTTTTTTCATCAGAATACTACCCGATTAGCACTTTACCGATAACAGTTGTGATGCTCCTTTTGTCGATGGTGTCAAAGTCATTGATGATGTGTACATGTGTGTATGACATCAATTGTTACCACCCTCGGGGACTTCCAATTACTTCCTGTCTCTTCTAGTTTATCCATTCTTTGCTTCTACGACATTGCTTCTCGGCAAGGCATCGCTAATTTAAAATAGTTATTACAACAACCACACTTCTGCTAATGAGGATCCATCGATCCAGTTTCTATCCCTGCCTCCCATAACCCTACTATTACCTTTGAATTAACAACCTTCTATTCACTCTCTCATTTAGTCCTTTAGTGCAGTTTTTCTACTTACTAATATCCATCAGGAGTTTACTGGCTTTTTTTATGCTCTCGTGTAAACACTAAAAGGATCCTTAACCTATAACTCTTCCTGCTATAATGAACTTATGACCTTTCCTTCTCTAACTATCTCAGTTCCTTCCGGCTCACCTACGTTCCTCTCTATCTTGTCTAGCCGTTACCTCTAAATTTTATTTTCACAGGCTATATGATGCTCTTGACATCCTAGTGGACTTTTTCCACGCCGAAGGGAAAGGCCTAACGTTGGAATGCCTGAAATCAGGTAATATAATGTCATAAAATCTTATTTTTGTCGAAACCACCATCACCCACATAACAATTTTATCAAATTGATGCTAAAAAAAATAGATCTGATCCAAGTTCTTGGCGTACTTGTAGTCTAAATGATTTAGTTTGATGAAAGGTACATTTGGGGGTGTAAAACCTCCTCCTTGTGAGTTGTCTTCTGAGATGCAATCCATGCCCACAGAGAACTACCGGGCGATCGAGCAGCGACTCCAGTACCACAAGACTGAGACGGACCAGCTCATCACGGTCTACCACACAGAGCGGCTGTTCCAACAGCTGTGCGTAGAGAGTACGGAGTACGGCGTACTCTCGGTCAGGGCCTACTTCCACCACGACTCTCTCTGCGTCGAAGTGCTCAACGCAAGGGACGTCATACCCCTGGATCCGAACGGTAAGCGCTCAAGTTTTAGCAACATATGGGAACAGAAATACATCATTTCAGAATTAGTAAAACAATTTCAACAATAAAGGTGACAAATTGCCAAATGTTTAATGGTAATTGCTATAAGACGAACTACAGTAGTTCAAAACATCTAATTAATATAAAAAATGATGAATACTATTTCAAACAATTTGTTCACCTTTGGTTCTGGATTACCGTTCAACGCAACTGAGCCATGCACGCCGAATACCAGCCGTGGTACAATCTAGTCTCTTAGCGGTTGTCACTAATTCACGTAAAATTCATAAGGAAAATTATAATCGATGATCATTGCAATTTGATGTGTATGCTTTTTTAATGATTATAATTTTATTATTTTGATGTAACACGAGTTTTCTATGTGGTAAAAGAAAATCTACGCAAATATTCGTTTCAGGCTTTAGTGACCCATTCGTGATAGTGGAGCTGCTGCCACGAGCCGTGTTCCCCCATTGCTCGGAGCAGGTCACCAACGTCCAGAAGAAGACTTTGAATCCATACTTCGATGAGTGTTTCGAGTTGTAAGTATACTAAGTAGGCATTTTTTTTACCTTCTTTGCAGTCGAGATCAATGAATAATTTTATGTCTCAAACTCAAATATCCCAATTGGTGTGGGCAAGTGTGAATCCTGAGTGGTTCAGTGATGCGAGGTGATGTGTTAAGGCGCTGACTTCACTCTACTTCTAATAGGTTACTGCCGGTTTTACTTTAAGCCTCACACTAAGATACAAGTGACTTCTAAAACCTTGGGTTTTCAATAGGAACTTAATCCATCTGTTTGTTCTTGTAAATCCGTCGCGAATCTCTGGAACAGACGAATTAATGAAGAGAGACCCTGTGTCCGAGATGGTACGGTACTTAAGCTTCCATCTCGACAAAAGGCTGACCTGGAACCCACATACGAGACTAAAAAGACAAGAACTAAACGGACGCTTTGGACAACTATACAGACTACTTCAAAGGACATCCCATCTCTCAATAGAAAATAAATTACAAAGTTATACTTAAGCCAATCTGGACATACGGTATGGAACTATGGGGAACTGCAAAAAAGTCGAACATCAAGCGTATACAATCCTTTCAATCAAAAGTCCTGAGAACAATAGTAAATGCCCCTTATTACGTCAGCATCAAAACCCTTCATAACGATCTTAATATACCTTACATTCTTGAACCCTTCCTAGTTCATTAAATTCCATAGTATCCTATCCAACCACGCTAATCCCCTAGCATAGTCATTGCACTGCACCATTCATCCCTATAATCCTGCTCGGAGACTAAAACGGCAGTGGCCTCGTGACCTGCTATAAATACGCAACAGTGGGAGTCCTGGCAATGGCCAATTTCACTGGCTCGTATCCGGTGACGCGGCTGACGAAGGAGCGTGGGGAACGTCCCAAGACTCCGCTTCCTCTTTCGCATGCGAGGGAGGTGACAACCATGTGGATTTGGGAGGTCTTGGGGCTGTTTGTAAATATTGTATGAATGAGAACATTTATCTCAATTAGTTATTGGTTAAATTTTTCAGATGCCCGAGCACCTTTAGACTGTAACTAAAATTAAATACATTTTAGTTACTTATTTATGTATAGAAAAACCAAAACAAAAATACCTATAACTAAGAGGTTGGTTAGTTTCAAGTGGTAGTTACGAATAAAATGAAAACCTTTATCCTTTGTCGTTTCCTAAATGAAATATTACGCACAACACGTTTTTACTAACATCTTTTAACTCATATCACAATATAGTCCCGATTTTGAAACTATATCTCTTTTTATATATGCATATATATATCTATATTCGTCGTTCATCAAATCTCCCAATTTTTAAATCTAGACTAGTTCCTTATCCCCCCTTTTTATTGTTTATTTATGCTTTATATTTTATTTTATTATATAAGCTGGGCATTAGAGGAGATAGTCCCAGAATAAACATTTCAATCTCAATTGTATGTGACAGCTCGGTGACCCTGGAGCAGTGCAAGGCAGAGAGTGCGATGATCGCCTTCACTGTGATGGACCACGACGTGCTGACAGCCAATGACTTCGCCGGCGAAGCTTTCCTGTCCCTGTCCTCCATCCCGGGAGTAACAGGCAGCTCCACGGAGAACTTCCACGGCCTCAAGCATGTCGACCTCCCGCTCATGCACCAGAAGAACAAGAGTGAGTAGTTAGAAACTCTTTTATTTGTGTCATCAACGTTTAATTATACCATAAGCAATACTATACTATACTATATGCTATACTATACTATATGCTGTACTATACTATAAGCTTTACTATACTATACTATATGCTATACTATACTATATGCTGTACTATACTATAAGCTTTACTATACTCTACTATACAATACTATACTACACTATACTATACTATTCTATAAGCTATACTATAAGCTATACTATACTATAAGCTATACTATAAGCTATACTATCCTATACTATACTATACTATACTATACTATACTATACTATACTATACTATACTATACTATACTATACTATACTATACTATACTATACTATACTACACTACACTATACTATACTGTACTGTACTGTACTGTACTGTACTGTACTGTACTGTACTGTACTGTACTGTACTGTACTGTACTGTACTATACTATACTATACTATACTATACTATACTATACTATACTATACTATACTATACTATACTATACTATACTATACTATACTATACTATACTATACTATACTATACTATACTATACTATACTATACTATACTATACTATACTATACTATACTATACTATACTATACTATACTATACTATACTATACTATACTATACTATACTATACTATACTATACTATACTATACTATACTATACTATACTATACTATACTATACTATACTATACTATACTATACTATACTATACTATACTATACTATACTATACTATACTATACTATACTATACTATACTATACTATACTATACTATACTATACTATACTATACTATACTATACTATACTATACTATACTATACTATACTATACTATACTATACTATACTATACTATACTATACTATACTATACTATACTATACTATACTATACTATACTATACTATACTATACTATACTATACTATACTATACTATACTATACTATACTATACTATACTATACTATACTATACTATACTATACTATACTATACTATACTATACTATACTATACTATACTATACTATACTATACTATACTATACTATACTATACTATACTATACTATACTATACTATACTATACTATACTATACTATACTATACTATACTATACTATACTATACTATACTATAATATAATATAAGATATACTATACCATGCTTTTCTACACTATACTATAAGCTATACTATACTATACTATACTATAAGCTATACTATACTATACTATACTATAAGCTATACTACACTGTAATATAAGCTATACAATAAGCTATGCTATACTACACTATACTATAAACTATACAATAAGCTATACTATACCATGCTATACTACACTATACTATAAGCTACACAATATGCTATACTATACCATGCTATACTACACTATACTATAAGCTATACTATACCATGCTTTTCTACACTATACTATAAGCTATACTATACCATGCTATACTACACTATAATATAAGATATACTATACCATGCTTTTCTACACTATACTATAAGCTATACTATACCATGCTATACTACACTATAATATAAGATATACTATACTATAAGCTATACTATACTATACTATACTATAAGCTATAACGTAAGCTCAAAAGTTCTTACAATCCCTTAAGTTAAAGTTGGAATAAAAACTTCTGCATGCATTGAACAAGTTTCGAGGAGTACCACTTTCTAAGTCCAATTCTCTTCGACATTTATCGACAAATAGTCAGTTGAATTATTAATGATATTACAAAACTAATGACTAATATTGGTATGATTGTGAGTTAATGTTTATTGAATTACACGCTAAGAAAGGTTGGTAATAAGAACACGTAGAACGTTATAACAAGACTGCTTTATTTAGACCAAGATACCTCTATCTATAGGTATTACCTGTAAACATATACAGATAACATATGTTTGGGGATTAAGGCTGGGCACTAGCGGCGCCTGGACTTAACTCCCCCCCACCAGTTTACGAACACCCATTCGCAAACTTTGAAGTCCAACACTCGGACGTCTTAGTCCATTCAAATAATGCTCCGCTAATGTTACAAAGGAGCAAAGGCCAGCCCCGCCCGTACACAGCCTGTAATCCCTCACATTAAGCTCTAATCCTATAAAACGTAAAAACCAACTGTCACTTGTAAACAAAAAACATAAAAGAAAACTTTGACTTTTAAAAAAAAACAATACTTCTGTGGGAAAAATCACATAACTATAACTATTTACAATGTTCCTTGCGTGTATGCTGCGAGGACACTCCAGCTCATTCCTGATCTACAACCTCCCCCCCAGGTGGAAGCTTTAACTGTTCTATGTGGACATTTCGCCGCTTCTTAGGGGGTCGTATACTCTCAATTGTCACGACGTTGTGTTCCCTAATCACGACCACTTTAAATGGGCCCTCATATCGCACCAGCTCTTTGCTCCTATTTGACCCTAGTTTTTTATAGACGATAGTCCCGATTTTAAGTTCCCCCATTCGATCCCGGACTTTGAGGTTTTCCCGTTCCACTCGTCTCGCTTTGTCCCTCGTTATCCTTTCTCTGACTTTGTCGCATATTTTCCTCAAAGCGACAGTATTACTCGCCATTTTCTCCGCCATTCCCTTGTCTGCTACCGTCTCTGCCCCATTTCTCCGTCTTTCGCGCAGCCCAAAGAGGATCTCGAACGGGGAGAACCCCGTCGCGGTGTGGATCGAATGATTGTAAGCGGCCACCGCCTTTGGCATTGCCTCATTCGCCGGCAGACCCTTTTCCGCGTGATATACCCGCAGGTGGTCACTCAGGGTGCTGTGCAATCTTTCTATCCCTCCTCTACTCTTAGGGTGCCCTGGGGTATTAAGATGCCAAGAGACATCGAGAGTCTTCATTTCTTTTCGGATGTTGGCATTGTCAAATTCTCTGCCCCCATCCGACGCGATCCGGTCTGGTACTCCGTAAAACTGGAACCAGGTATTTAATGCCAGCATTACCGCGTCTGATGACCGATCTTGCACCGGGTGCGCCATGGCCACTTTGCTAAAGCTGTCGATTGTGGTAACCCACTTATACCCCCTCCAAGTGAAGGTATCCACTTGTAAGTCACTCAACGGTGTCTCGGCGGTGGGCGATTCTTCTTGTCGCCCCCGTGGCGGATGTCTGTCATACTTCGTAGTGAGACAAACTGCACATGCCCCTATCATTTCTTGTATGCTCTTTTTCATTCCCCACCAAAAGTACCTCCGCCGCAACGCTTGCAACGTTTCCTGAACTCCACGGTGGTTCGTTTTTCCTTGGTGATAGGCCAGCGTCACTTCCAGCTGCTGTTCTCTGTCTTTGAGTGTCTCCACCATCGACGTGCACCGAATAAATATCCTATCCACTCCAAGTTGTTCCGTTCGCCAGAGTCTACGAATTTTCTCCCAAATAGTGGCATTCCCTACAAATACATGATGGGTCTTTCCGGGTTCCGAGGCATCTTTTAATACACGGCAAATTTGGTGGTTCCTAACCCCTGGTGGCGACCAAATCGTCGCGATTTTACTTCTCCCATAACTGTCATATGCGATCTGCAGCCGCCCTGAGGTCTTGGATTTCCAAATGATCTGCCGTCTTTTGTCGTTCACGATCCCTTCTGTTACTTCCATTTCAACAGGTCTTTCGGCGGCGGAACCTTCCTCTTCAAGGGTTTCCTCACCTTCGCTATCTCCTCGCGTACCGAGGCTTCCATCCTCCCCGGGTGTCCATTCCCGGAGAAACTGTTGGATTTCCCCGGATGGTTCCCCTTCTTCCAATGCATTCACAGTAATGGCTCTGGACAGCCAGTCTGCCACTACGTTCTCTTTCCCGGGTTTATATATGATCTCCATATTGTACTGGGACAAAAACTCTTTCCACCTCGTGACCCGCGCCGAGGACTCCTTTAACTTTCCTACCCATTGTAGGGGTCTGTGGTCGGTGTGAACACGGAATTTTCTGCCGAAGACATATGGGCGGAAATGGTCTATAGCCCAGACGATACCTAGGAGCTCTCTCTCTAGAGCACTATACCGCGCTTCCGTTTCTGTGAGCCGTCGACTAGCGTACGCCACCGGGCGCTCCCCACCGTCTCTCTCCTGCGACAACACTGCCCCCAGTGCGTATTCGCTGGCATCAGTGGTGATTGTGAAGGGATGTTGGAAATCGGGAAATGCTAATATCGGTTCCTCTTGTAACCTAGACATACATTTCCGGATGTTCTGCTCCATGATTGGGGTAATTACCACCCTCGCTCCCTTTCGCAGTAAATTATTAATAGGCACCAGGTATGCCGCCATGTCCGGCACAAATCTTCTGTAATAATTAAGCGTCCCCAGAAGTCGACGGATCCCCTTTACATCTGTGGGCACCACCATCCTTCTAATGGCCTCGACCTTCGTAGAGTCTGGCTTAACCCCCTCCTGTGAGATAGTGTGGCCCAAAAAATTGATTTTTTTCTTCCCCAACAGAGACTTCTCCATGGACAATTTTAATCCGAATTCGCGGACTCTTTGAAATACACTTCTTAGGTGCTCAACGTGCTCTGCCTCCGTTCTGCTGAAAACTAACAGATCGTCCATGTAGACCTGGCATACCGCTTCGTCTATTCCCCTCAAAAATTCATCCATTAGGCGTTGAAAGGTAATCGGGGCGTTTTTCAGTCCAAATGGCATCCTGGTAAATTGATAATGCCCCCTCTCAAATGTAAAGGCCGTTTTGTCTTGGTCGTTCGCACTCATCTTGATCTGGTGATAGCCTGCCTTTAGATCTAGGGTACTAAATATTGTCGCCCCGTTCAATCTGTCTAATATGTCCTCAAATCGGGGAATAGGATACTTCTCATCCGTCGTGTTCTCGTTTAACTTCCGATAATCGATAACTACCCTGTATTTCTCCGTCTCGTCCCCAGGTCTATTTTTCTTCCTCACTGCCCATAGAGGACTGTTATATGGCGAAGTGCTATCAATTATAATCCCTTGCCGTTTGAGACACTCTAGCTCCTCTCTAATATGCCTACGTAGTGCCTGCGGATATCGTCTCTCTTTCACGTATGTGACGCGTTCTTTCTTTAACTGGATCTCGTGGACCGTCTTCCCAGTCGCTCCTAGCGTGTCTCCCTCTACGTAAAAAATATCTTCAAACTCCCTCTGTAGGCCTTCCCTCCAGCCCTCTATTTTATTAACCGCCCCTATCCGCGCTCTTCCGTCCCATATAGTCCCTTGACATTTATATTCCACTTTGCCCAACTTAATGTTCCATTTTTCCCCGATATTCTCCACACGCGCACCTACCTTCCCCAACATGTCGCACCCAACTATCACCTGGTACTCCCGCGGCATGTTTCCTACAATATGTATCTTTAGATCTCCCCCTTTCTTCGCCCACCTATTTAGCCCTATGACTAACTCTCCCACTACCTCGCAAGGGCCTCCCAGGGTGATTAAACTACAATTACATACCTGAATCTGGAGTGCCCTCTCTCCACCATACAGCCTCTCCAGCGCTCCGCGGGACATGATGGTGTTGGTGCTTCCCGTGTCCACCAGACACATCTCTCCTCCTTTGACCCTAATTATTGGCAACGCACACATCCTCTCCCGAATTGCATTACATCTCAGGATGCGGTCGCCTCTCTGCCGACACGCTCCTCAGGCTTCATCACGTTGCTCCCATCTACGTGACTCGACCTTCTGCCCTGTCTGTCTCCTGTTTCTGCTGCGCCTCGCTTCTTCTCCTTCAGTTCCCGAAGTCCCTGATGACTCATCTTCTGATGATCCACTCTCCCCATGTGTCATGCTCCGTCTCTCTCTTACTTCTTGAGTGTTTACCTCCATTGGTTCTGGTCGTTGGTATTCTCTCCTCCGGAAGATATACGGGCAATGCCTCGCGATGTGTCCTTCCTCGCCACACTCAAAACATTTTGTTCGAGGACACTGTGCCACTAAATGTCCTGCCTTCCTACATCCGTGGCATTTTCTTTCTTCCCTGGGCGGGGCATACCTCGGTCTCGTTCCTCTAAATCTTCTTTCTCCTGTCGTTCCCTTGTCTCTGCCAATAACGGACGTTTCTGGTCTCCTCCAGGTTGGTTTCAGGGTCCGGGTTCTTTTGTATGCAACTCGGCTCCACTCATTGTCGACGTCTTGCACCCTCACTTCTTCCTCCTTGGCACTAGTGTCGATCATTGATTGTGCACACTCCGAGAACGAGCGCTCATCAGAGAATCCTTCCTTTCTTCCTGTCTCCTTGGCCAGTTGCACTTTTAGAATTGTGGATAAGAATCCCATTCTACCCTCCACCTCTTCTACGCTAATCGACTCTCTCATCTTCTCCGTTATCTTATTGAAACGGACTACTAACCCCGCAGCATATTGCCCGTTACTTTGTCTTGGGGACTTTGTCTCCCTAAACATTTGGAATATGTCCTCCTCGGGAGTCCATCGTCCTCCTCCGTACGCCTTCTTCAATCTCATCTTAATTAATTCCCACGGGGTTTCTTCATCTGCCTGAATTTGATTCAGTATACTTCTCTTGACCCGACATATCAGGGCCGCCTTCAACGATTCCGCGTCTCTGGGATCTATTAAATTTTCTTCTGCTTTAGCTCCAATTAAAGCTGTGAGACGGTCTCCTCCTTTTAGGAAATGGTTCAGCTCACCCAGTTCCCCAGTGAATCTCTCCAGCTCCGCAACAGCCTTCCTCAGATCCTGGGTATTCATCGCTTTTACCCTCATCAGCGCGAGCGCCGTGGCATGAACTTCTGGCATAGTTCCCACTCTTCTAATATCTGCTCCCTCTACGAGATTCAAGACGGGCTGTCTCAAAATTCCTCCTTCAGTCATCTTCTCTCTTTCGCGTATAGAAGAAAAAAAAACAAAAAAAAATTACGCTCGCACTCGATAACTCTCTTTCTCCACGGTTCCCGGGTTTCGGCACCAGTTAATGTTTATTGAATTACACGCTAAGAAAGGTTGGTAATAAGAACACGTAGAACGTTATAACAAGACTGCTTTATTTAGACCAAGATACCTCTATCTATAGGTATTACCTGTAAACATATACAGATAACATATGTTTGGGGATTAAGGCTGGGCACTAGCGGCGCCTGGACTTAACTTGTGTGGACTTGTTTATAAGGTATGAATGAACTCGTGAACCATTAATGCTTGTTAAGCAAATCGTAATTTTCCAAATTAATGTAAAATAATCATACGATATTTTTCAAACTATTAATAGGTTACTTAAAAAGATAAATTTACATTTTCTTATTTTGGACTGCTTAAGCTTCAGCTCCTTCAAAACATTATTTTTATTGAGAATATTGCTGGGTTCGGCGAACGGGGCTTTCTCTTAATTATATCTCTTTTATTTACGGAAACACTCCGTGTAATTCATGTACCGAATCTACCGCTCGTCAACAGACGGTTGTTTTTTTCTTTATCGTCCTTAGTGATGATGTATCCCTTTACATGCCATCTTGCGAGAGGGTTACTTAGCCACTCATATCCCAACAGACGGGGTTAGTGCATCGGTTGGCCTACATCAAAAGGGGTGTTTATGGCATGCCAACCCTCTGATCTTATTTCCTTAACCTTATTTAATAATTGTACACTACATTCCCAATGTCGGGGGTTGAACATATAAAAATATATCATTACTTGATTCGGTGCGTACAAAGATACGTCAAACATGTTATTATAATAGACAACAATTTTATCAGCTCTGATGGTGTCGCAACAGATGAAAAGGTTAACTCTTGATGATAGTTTGTCAATAAAAATTTTTTAAAGATACTGAAGCATAAACAACCCATGATACAAATATGATAATTAGATGATTAATCTTCCCCTACAGATACTAATCTTAAGCATATGCTCTGGAGTCCAGCATTCACGGATCGCTCAGGCACTGCACAATCTAATTGTAAATAACATTTTATGTAATTTATCAAATGTCACCTATGCCAAAAATACGGCCATGCATGATGTATCACCATGCATATGTGTTCGGCATCAAAATTAAACACACCGTTAAAGGATTTCATCAAAAGAGGTTTAGAACGGATTATCGAGATTTGTAAACAATAATTTGAACATTACCAGATAAGTTGTTGGCTACTAAAATAGAAGGAGTAGATGATCTATTGTCCAACTGACAAATAAAACTGTTTATGAAATTGGATTTCCTGATTGAAACCATCCCGGTTGAATCGTTTTTCCCTGAATTCATATTCGCAATAATTCTATATCGATACTCAGAAATATTAACACACGTGTTCAACACGACAGCGACGAAACTGCCGAGATGTGATTGGTTTTCAGTATTTGGTTTTAATTGGAGCAGATAATTGAGAGAGCCCCGTTGTCGCGTCTGAACAAGTACATTTCTATCCCAACATCAAATCTACAATGTTTTAACAATCTACAATGCAGCCAACTCAATAGTTATGTGCAGTGTTCTCATTAGGGCTCATTCAATATATTCCGAAAAAATCGTTTTTCCGCTTCTATGAGAACCACAGCTTTTTTTATTTATTATTTTTTCATATAAATTAAATTTATTACTTATGTAGCATTGATCTGTTTTCAGGGGTCAGTTTTGATTTTTCGCCAAAGTAGAGTGACTGATTTTACTGATGAGGTTTTTAGTTTAGTCGCATTTATTGTTTACGTTGTTAGTGAAAGTGAGGGAACGGTCTAAGGTTACTCCTAGGTATGGAATAGGACAAGGATATTTGGGAATTTGTCATGAATAAATGGGCAATTAATATTGTCGGGTCATCACGAGGGGGGTGCCTAGTTACCCTAGCCCTGGTGACGAAGTGAGGGTTGTTTGTGTTTATAACCTGGACAATTGTTTCATGACGGCTTTACTATCTGGCTCCATTTTTTGATAGGCATGTGCCCCGACAGTGCACTATGTTCAGGAGAAGAGGTACAGGGTAGGTTTATAGGTAGTTTATGCGGTCTTGGAATGACCACGAATTCACACTCGGTATCTGAGTGTAGGCGAAAACCGGATCCCAAACGCGAGTGTGAACCGTAGAGAGGCAGACTGAATTGCCGCAGGAGTGCTGCGAGGACAATTTGCAGGCACACGGCAACCGTCGTCCGCGAGGGAAAGGTCTCTCCCAAGGAGGTGCTAGTTTTAGCGAGACGAAGGCAGAGATTCCCACTAGGAAGATGTGGGGTCTGACGACGCCGGACTAAAACATAGCGAGGTTAGGAGAGAAGAGATGCAGAGGTTTTTCATAAAGAAGCAGCCAGGTTTTCTGAGTTCAAGCGGGGTAGCCACGAGCCAGTGAGTAGTTGTCAGGAGAGAATGATTTACAGGGGCTAGACCACCGGCTTAAGCACCCAGCTAGCCTTGCCCTTAGTTAATCATCATTAATATTGTTGTGGCCAATGATCTGGGGTTTCTTTGTTCTCTGGCAGAGGCTGGGCGCCGGCTGTTTGGGACCCTCCATATACCTGGGTACTGACAGCTGGTGTCCCATCTCATACAACTACTTGGCACCCGGCATTTTTTTATTGCTTAACACATTTAAAATGAAATAAAAACAAAAAAAAAACAATGATTTATATTTTGTTCATGTTATTTACATTTGTTTACAATATATATACAATAGAGTATAGGGTGATTTATCTTATGTAGTTAGCGGTCGCTACAAATATTATCCTACGTTTGGTGAATAGTATTGCCTTAGTTATAGGTTTTCCATTTATTGAAATAGGTGTTAAGTTATTCCATTTGTGCTTGTAATATATTTGTGATTGGTTCTATCATTTATTTTCAATGATCCTGTGTAGATCGTTTCAACGGTAGCTATCTCAATGCAAAGGTATTTGAACTGATATGATGACACATATACATCATATGATATGATTCCGCAAACTCATTAAAATGCGCTCAATGTTGATTTATTCCTTGTTTTATGAAGAAAATGATATTGTACATGTTTGTTCCATTTTGTTCCCTATAGGTATTAAAAATAGAACTAGTCCATGGTAAAAAACATGTATTAATTAACTAATCCTAGAATATGTTTCGTTAATCAGTTAATTACTCTGTACAGAAAAACTAACTTGTTTCCTAGTATATTGTTTGAGCTATCAATTTGAGGATCTCGACGTTCTTATTTATAGTATGTATAACAGTGTGGTTTAATCGACTATAATTACAAAAAAAATCATAAACCAGAATAATGACAATTTTTTTTTAAATGTTCAAATAAAACAGATGTGGCCGTGAACTGCTTTTGAATGCGTTTGGTTGTAAATATAATTTATAAAACTTAAGAAAAAAATCAAGAGATATTTGTAATATAATTGCAGATATATAAATATCTTGCTGCGGTAGATAGGAAAAGGGTGGGTCTTGGATCTTAAATGAAATTAAGTAACCACAGCAATGGACCAAGGTGAACTAACACATTAATATTGATCAATTTATTAATAATGGAAGGTTAACTGCCGCCAGATCCGACTAATTTAATCGACTGAAGACAACTGAACTCAATACAGCCAGGACAAAAGACTAATTAACAGGAGTGGTTTAATGAAACACTTGTGCTTAATATATTGCCTTAAGGCTGCTTATATCTTAACCTTAAGGTACACTTAGTACACCATGTTGTGCCAACTTCTACACCACGGATAAATAAAGGTTACCTTCTTCTAAGACCAGAAAACACCCGCCTACCTTTACATATTTTATCAATAAATCTTTGGCGTCAGTATAGAGAGAGGGGACTAGTTCACGATGTCGAGACCGCAAGAGCTCACTAGGAGCTTGGGCTTAGTAATTACTTCTGCACCTCTCTTTCCTAAGCTTTCTAGCTTTAGTCCAGCGTACCACCTAGTGGGATACTCTCGTGGCTTCGTCTCACTAAAACTAGCGCATCCTTGGAAGGGATCACTACCATGCTGATGACGATCTCTGGGGCCCTACAAAAGGTACCTAGCAGCGTTTCCTACAGCGGTCCTGTCTGCCTCTTTCCGGTTCACCTTCGCCTTTGGGATTTCGCCTACCCTTAGATACTGAGTGTGAACTCGTGGTCATTCCAAGACCACGTAAAATCACCTATAATACCTAGCCTGTACCACCTCTTAGTAGTAGTGCACTGTCGGGGCACATACCTATCAGATATGGAGTCAGATAGTACAGTAGTAAGACCCGTCATGAAGCAATTGTCCAGGTCATAGCATAATCAACCTTCACTTCGTCACTAGGGCTAGGGTAACTAGGCAGCCCCTCGTGAAGACCCTCCCAACCTCCCGGTACTCCAACACCCATTCTCGCCTCCTTCAAACCTGAGGTCTAAATCTCAAACGGGGTTTCCTCACAAGCACGTGAAGTGAGCTCATGGGGGTACGTCACCTGTGGTGTGCGTATTCCAATGCAATGGGAAACCTCCTTCAAACCAACTCGCTTTTTCTATCTACTTAGCTCTGTGTGATTATGTGACAGTTTAAGTGGTTTAGGCTAATGAGCATTTTCCTTCAAAATAACATGATGTTAAAAACTTTCTATCGTTGCTTAAAACATTAACCATTGTTTGCATGATAGATACAGAATGTGAACTCGTGGTCATTCCAAGACCACATAAAATACCTACAATGCCTTTACCTCCTCTCCTAAACATCGTGCACCCTCGAGGCACACCTTGCCGCCAGAAAATGTCAAAGGCCATAGGTTTATTTATCTCTTTCCGACGTCCACCGGCCAGTGGGTGAGTCAACGAGATCTTCCCTGGTGAGCGGCCCATTATTATTATTATTACTATTATTGGCAGTAATAATTCAAAATTAGTAAATCCAAATACACTTAGAATATAGCAAGAAATAATAATTGATATTTAGCCATCCATAAATACGAAATCACTGATGAAATAGGTACTAATAATATGGCAACTATTTGACTAAGAATGTTTTCTTAACGTAACACATAAATAATGAGAAATCATTCACGGAACCAATTTATACTAAGGATAATATTGATACGAGACATTTCATGACCATCAAATAAACTTGTAAATTATATTGGATCAACTTCCTTTTTGTACATACTATATGCACCATGCAGTTAACCTTACTGTAGCAACCGCTAGCTTAGGGTATATAGCTAGTATAGGGTGATCCTATACTCTATTGTATATATATTGTAAACAAATGTAAATAACATAACCAAAATACAAATCATTGTAAATATGGTAAACAATAAAATATGCAGCTAGGGCACCAGCTGCCAGGGCAGGTACTAGACCCAAGCCACCGAGAGACCCTTACACGGCTCACGTCTCTGTCAGAGAACAAAGAAAACCACATACTCAACCCTCATGTTCTACAAAAACAAGCAATTTGGGGGCTATATATCATTCTCCTGGGAACTAACTGGGTCGTTGCTGCTCTGCTTTAAAACTCTGAAACTTGGCTTCTTCACTATGAAAACCTCTGCATCTCTCTCTCCTCACCTCGATATGTTTTAGTCCGGCGTTGTCAGACCCCACACCTTCCTAGAATCTCTGCCCTTGTCTCACTAAAACTAGCAGCTCCTTGGGAGAGACCTCTCCCTCGTGGACGACGGTTGCCATGGCCCTACAACTTCTACCTAGTAGCGTCTCTCACGGCAATGCAGTCTGCTTCTCTCCGGTACACACTCACCTTTGGGATCCTGACGGATTTCGCCTACCCTTAGATACCGAGTGTGAATTCGTGTTCATTCCAAGAACACATACACTACCTATAAACCTACCCTGTACCTCTTCTCCTGAACATAGTGCTTTGTCGGGGCACACCTTCTAAAGATCTTATGGAGTCAGATCAAAACGAATTAGGCTGCCAGCAGAGGGAAAAGACCACAGGTCCACCCGCTTTATCTCTTTCTAGGTACTCGCCGGACGGCGGCTAAGAGGTTGTAGTGACCCTAGCCCACGGTGTGCGTCTCCTCCCCTCTTTGGAGATACTCAGTTATCGGAGCCCGACACTTACATATTAAGTTACTCAACCTCATAGGTTTATACAATACTTAAGAACACATCTATCAAGTTTGACTCAAAAACCCAATCTGCCTTATGTTCATTGATCATAAAGAACATCCGATAGACTTCCATCAGCTTGAATTCCTCGTTAGTTGAATAACCGGTGCCACTGTTTCAGACCACCCGATCCTGAAGACGCTGGAGACTCGGACCTGGGACAAGCTGGCCCAGGACTTCGTGAAGAAGCAGAAGATGCGACTTGCCACTTCGTAGTTCTATCGCGAGTCACGTCGATCCGGGAGGAGAAGGATAGCAAGGGTCTTGTCGGCCACCTGCCTGGGGACCATCTAACGGAACCACCAAGTCTGCTTTAGCTATTTTCTTTTGTAGCTTCATCTCTGCGGGTTTGTCCAGAGTCCCATATCATATCCATTCTTGTATTAATTATAGTGGTAAACATTTAATCGGACTTCAACTGCTACTACAGGTGAAAACTTTGGGTAGTATCTTGCCTGATAATTTTCACACGTATCTTCAGGTGACTTTGCCCAAGCCCTATTTGTTGATTTTTCGATCATTTTGTCACTACGCCATAAAGCTTAACTAACAATGCACAATTCAGTCAGATAATCAAAAACGCTTGTGTGATCCTATTTGATAGTGTCAACAAATAGGACTTGGATTTAATCACCGTTATTTTTTTTTTTATAAAATAAATTTATAACATTCCGATTTTTTTTCTCGATTGACATATCTGGACAAACCCGCCCTTCAAGCGGTTTTAAGTCTTCTCTCTTTCACGTGACTCTTCGTTGAAATCTTTGAACTTTTTAAATTAATTTGCAGCTTTTGATAGTGCAGTGACCTTTTAATAATGTGTCTTACATATGCTTAATTATTTGTTTACAAATGCAGATTTGACAGAAATAAATCTCTTAATGTATAACTTTTGTGGTTTAATAACGTTTTAAACTAAAAATATTTTGTTTCCTCAAATCTGCATATTTCTTGTATAGAATATATTTCAGTGATATGCTATAAACATATTCTGATTATTTTTTCAAATAATCGCATGTACTTCTATGCTGGTGTCTCCTAATGCGCTGGTCAATATCTACACGCTGCCTCCATAAACCACACGGTTCAGAAACCTGTACGCTGGTTCTTCTTTCATCTTTCCAACTTCTTTTTTTAAAAATAAAATAAACTTTATATGTTACATTGCTAGTCTCCGAAATGTACAGTGTAATATTTTCGCTGGATAAAGAACCAAATTAAAAGACCATATATATCTATCACAGGGAATAAAGAATTTAAACTGTACCGTAATAATAATTTAAAAATAAATGGTTTTTTTTTTTTTAAAAAAAAAACAAAAAAAAAGTTACAAATTTATTTGATATGTATTTTGTGTAATTAATATTTCTAAGACTAACTATTACATAATATAATACTTTAGTAAATGTGAATATTTTTATGCGATGTTAGGTTTTAAACTAACATTTTGTTGTTCCAATCGCACACTAATGATTTGAGCTACTTCAATATAATTATTATATCGGATCAAAAACGAGGGGAAAAAATGTCCTTCTGTCTAAAACAAAAAAAAAATATAATTCATTAGTCGAAAATTAAAATGAATTGCGTTGCAGTAACGAAAATCTGAAATAGTTGCTCCGCTAATTAGATCTTTACAAAGTAAATAAACAAACCGAAAAAAATATTTAAAACACACATATTTATCACATATTTAGGGAAAATCACAACCGAGTTAATGGTTTAGAAGTTAATTCTATTTTAGTGAGTTATAAGCGTTAATTATATTCTAAAAATGTAATTACAACGTTTTTTTTTTTTGATTGAGTTAGAAATTATGAACACTATTTAAATATAGAGGTTAAACATAATTAATGTTACTATATTATAATTATAAATATTACATGGATGCTTCCATATTGCAAATTAGTTTAGCATATAAATAATTATTTAGCATTAGAATATTATAAATAAGGAAATTTTAAAACCTACTCGATACTACTAGAAATTATAACTTTTTTTTGTGTGAATTTACAGCACCAATACTTAAAAATGGACGTGATTTTTAGCGGTCAATTACTTAAGGTATAAATTTTGCAAATTAATTGAATAACGGTAAATACGTTACTTTGTATTATATTATATTTTTTTTCTCATTTGAATTACTACATATTTTTTTGCTATTCCACCAGTCACTTAAATATAAATGTTATCTTATTTAGTAATAAAATCTAGTCGTAATAGACCAAGGTAAAAGGCTTTAATTAATTTAAGGGTATGTTAATGTTACATAAATATTAATGAGGGAATTCGGGTATAATTGTAGATAGCTTTAGATAGAAAACAATTTTTTTTTTACTAAATTCTCACTAGTAATTTATTTACTAACGATCATTTCAATATCTTTCCAATTCATCGAAGTAAAATTCGTAAAAAAACAAAAAAACAACGAACTGAATTGTTTTTTCTCTAATTGTAATTTTTCTATTGTCTAAGATAAATTATATTTGAGATGTTTTACATTTTTTTTTTTTTCATTTTTTTACAGTTCGTTGTTACTAATGGCATTCGCCGAAATATTTATTACTCATAAATATAGATAGGTTAATTATGAAGTAATGTTAAGTTAGGGAACACTTGCAAACAAACCATTGACTCGGTAAAAATATCTGCCTCAAAAACCAATTTTGAAACTTCTCAAAATGCAGTATTAGTAGAAAAAAAAAATGCCGGAAAAGTTCAGAATTTCCTTCATTGACAATACGCCACTATCTCAAATAAAAATACTAGTTATAAATTTAATTTTGAAAATATAACCTTAAGTTAATTAGTGAGCAACGAATTACTTGTCTGCATATGAACTTGAACATTGACAAATTTTTTTTTTTTCTATTTTGGCAAACAAATTTAATATTTGCGATTTAGGACTTTTATATATTTGATAAAATAATTAGTAATCTTAAGCTTACTTTTACAGATCCGATTAAATTTAAAGTCGTCAATTGATTTTAATTTAAAGCAAAGTCTATGACCATTACAATTTTAAAATGTTACGAGGTTCGTTGACCTGTTGCTTCAACCCTTTTTGAACTATTTGTAAATTTTCGTTATGAATTTTTTTTTTTTAAGTTTGCTTATAATAACCCGCTTGAAGTAGTAAATTTTCTCAAGGTTAATCAAACTTTTCAAGAAAATTTATATTGCAAAAACAAATGTCATAATAATACTGCTGTTATGATCGCATTGCAAAGCTCAACATTATTATTGAATAACAATTATTATGTATCTATTGTTTTATATTTTAGTTTTAATTGCTAATTTTCCTTCGACTATTATGGAATATGAATACCGGTAGACAGAAGGCCTAAATAAACAGTGCACCAAAAGGCAGCGGACCGATTCCCAACAAAAAAAACATGTCTTAAATAAATGTTTGTATTAAATTCGAATGCAAATCATATAATTTAAAACAACGATTAAGCATGCACGAACACAACAATCAATAAAATTATTACATAATATATTACATTAATGTTTCACAACTAATAATAATCATAATAAAAAAACATAAAAATTCTATGCCGTTCACTTCATTAAGGATATAAAAATTCTAAGTATTTTAATGAATAATGGAGTGTCTTCATGGATTTAAGCTTTTGTGACCTTAAGCTGTAAGTCTATGTCAAACCAATTGGCTGAATGTTCAATCAGTATTTGTTGTAAGTCTCTGAAATGTACGAAATTGGTTCTATGTCAAAATACTTTGAATCCTACTCTTCTCTATTGTACATACTGTGCATATTTTCATATTGTACTCAGTAAAATGGAATTGATGTGTATACATACATGTATATAAAAATACATATATATATATATAATATATAAATGTTTAACTATGTTTCTCGCCACATATTAATCATTAGCAGTTAACTTATATATGTAGCACATCTGTGAGCATTTATCAAAAAATATGCTGTGGTTTTTAACATTGATAATTTAAATTTATGTTTGCATCTTCAGTATAACGTTCCCTTAGCACCATTTTTTTGGCTGTTTAAAGTAGGTGGTGATTTTCGTGTCAATGACGATATTTTATTATCACTTTATTTTTGAGCGACTCACCCTATTTGGTAATACGCACTCTTATCTTTTCACGTATTTTATTGATTCGAAGCATATTCTAAAAGCAAAATAAAAAATAAAAACTGCTTTGTCACAAGGCGGTTCTACTAC
Organism: Acanthosoma haemorrhoidale; assembly: GCA_930367205.1. Taxonomy (NCBI): domain Eukaryota; kingdom Metazoa; phylum Arthropoda; class Insecta; order Hemiptera; family Acanthosomatidae; genus Acanthosoma; species Acanthosoma haemorrhoidale. The sequence goes on along the minus strand of OV884013.1, from coordinate 118,808,661 downwards.
ATTTCTTTTTGGGCGCCATTACAAATATTTGTTGATATAGTGACTTCATGTTGCATGGTTGCAAATAATACATAAAATGAAGGCACCAAAGTTGTTGTTTTTTTAATTCAGATCCCTGGAACCGATTTCAGTACAATTACCATTTACAGGTACGAGCATTGGACCAAAGCCTACAACCTGCATATAAATGGGGTTAGGCTTGAAGCGGTCGAATGGGTTGGACTAAAACCCATTGAACTGCCCTTCTACCGTGCAAGCCCATGCATAATCCATTACATGTCTCTGCGTTAACAGATCACTTGTGGCAGACTGTCATCAGTCCAGCGTACCGCTACTAACTCGTTTCTCTACTCGTGAAAATTGTCACAGATTATTGTTGTTTTATTTAATTTTCTTATATTTTTTACTAAAAATGATTTCACTTACGCACTAAATTATGATTTTTAAATATATAAAAAGATTTATACGTGAGGAACTTCGAGTGAGTTTCCTAATATGTAATAAATAATTAAAAAACAAAAAAAACATTGTGATCATGGCTGAATAACTTCATTTCATTTGTTAAGTTGGGACTAACTGATGGTCACTAAAATTGGCAAAGCCCGTATTTTGAAATTATTTAGATATTCGGTAATGATGAATATTTATTCGCACAACTGACTCTTGCCTTTATGTCTTGAGAGAACAAACATGTATATGTAACAAGAAAGAACAGAGTTGGTCAAACAATCTTGTTCGGTTTTTATAGATTTGTTATTAGAAGCGCCTCGAGCGTGAGGTGTACTATCAACAGTTCTTCCGCTATAAACGAAAAACATAAACGAAGAAAATCTTTGAAAAACATTTTCTCTTTAGTGGAATTAATGTGCCAATAACCCTGGGAAAAAATTGTTGTTTTTTTTCATATTTTTTGATTATCATACTTCCTATTTTTTGTTTTGGTTATGACATAATTTGCATTATTCTGGGACATTCAGAAAGACAGATGTCATACACATTTTAAAATGACAAAAAACATTCGTTTTTAAACGTAGGTTTTATTTATTATTCATAATGTGATTCTCATTTTCGTACTAGATTTAAAGAGGAAAAGAATTAGCCTCTCACATTCATGGATTTTTCTTTACTCAAGATGCAAACATATAAGCTTTCTCATACATCTTTATTTATTACCTTCACAAGTATTGTTCTTATTGCGTAAGCTATATAATTTTTATTTTTTAACACTTAAATGTTCTAATTGCACAAAAACATATACTAACGCTAACAGGAAACATGATGGATTTAAGCACATATTTATGCTATATTTTTTAAATATATGTCAATATATTTAACTTGCCTATGTTGAAAAAAAAAATGTATCAAAAAAATAAATCAGTGTAATTAATATGAATATTGCTAATAATAATTAAACTTATATGCAAATTGCTTTTGATTACATGTATGTATGTGATTTTGAACTGCCTTTGGCTCTAATATGTGTATTTTACTAAATGTTGTGTAATGTTTATATTTTGCCAAATATTTGAAATGTATTGTAATAAATTAAACTATATTTGGTCATTTTATGTCAATTGTTTAGCACAACATGAAAAAAAAAAATATATTGTTTATATGAGTCTATATATGAAAAAATACATGTGATGTATACATTTGGTTTTTACTTATGGTTTTTACCCTTATATATACTAATTATTTTAATATGGAATAATAATATTGACCTTATATTTATGCATATGTGTAGGTTTATTATATTGTAACTTTATTCATCTGCCCACATTTTAAATTCGTTTTTCATTTAATATTTTTCTTTATGTGTGTCAGCCAAAACCTGAAGTGTATGAAACTGAAAATAGCCAACTGAATCAGCCGTTGGTTTTGTTGTTGAGCAGAATTTGAGCTAAAAAGTAAATATTCAGTGTTCAAACAATTTTATTAAGATAAAATTACAATCTGCCTTTTATTAGGCAATGAGTAATTGAGATAAATGTCATCATTCATACTATATTTACAATTCATCATTCACTCGCTCATTCATACAATATTTACAAACAGCCCAGAGGCCCCCCAAGTCCACAAGGGTCACCTCCCTCGCATGCGAAGGAGGAAGCGGAGTCTTGGGGAGTCCCCCACGCTCCTACGTCAGCCGCGTCACTGGATAAGCCAGCGGAGGCTGACCAAGAGCGCGAGAGCCACAGACGCTCAGGACATGATTAGAGGAACTGGCCATTGCCAGAACTCCCACTATCACTTAGTTATAGCAGGTCACGAGGCCACTGCCGTTTTAATCTCCAAAGAGGATTATAGGGGTGAGTGGTGCAGTGCAATGACTGTGCTAGGGAATTAGGGTGGTTGGATAGGTTACTATGGAATTTTACGAACTTGGAAGGGATGAGTTCAAGAATATAGGGTATATTCAGATCATTGTGAAGGGTTTTGTTGCTGACGTAATAAGGGGCATTTACTATTGTTCTTAGGACTTTTGATTGAAAGGATTGGATGCGCTTGATGTTCGACTTTTTTGCTGTCCCCCATAGCTCTATTCCGTATGTCCAGATTGGCTTAAGTATAACCTTGTAAATAAGTAGTTTGTTTTCTATTGAGAGGTGGGATGTCCTTCGAAGTAGTCTGTACAGTTGTCCAAAGCGTCTGTTTAGTTCTTGTCTTTTTAGCCTCGTTAGCCTCGTGTGGGTTCCATGTCAGTCTTTTGTCGAGATGGAAGCCTAAATACCGTACTGTCTCAGACACAGGGAGAGGAATTGAATTTAAAAAGACTGGTGGACAGGACTTGCGGCAGAGGGTAAAGGTTATGTGGGAACATTTTCCTTCATTGACTTTGATTCGCCATTGGTTGCACCAATACTCGATCTCGTCGAGGTGTTTTTTAAGGTTTTGGGATGCTATATTAGGGCCTGGATGGGTTGACAGGACTGCAGTGGGACCATGCTAATCTTCTCTGTAAAAAAAGTAAATATAGTGACAAGGATAAGAAAGTATTGATGGTGTAAATTCTAATTGTTATTTATTGGTTACTACCGTTTTGAAAAAGTCCCATGGAGAGGTGACATTTTTGAGAAAAAAAATCTGTAATTTACGTTGGTTTGGACCTCTTAATACTCAATTGTCCAAAACTAGTTCCTGGTTCGACAATGAGTAAGTTGAGAGCTGCCAACGCCAAAATATTTCTGCGAGAAGGAGTGTAAGAATAATGGCATCACAGAAGAATGGGAGCTTGTTAGGGATTGTCAAAGCAGCGGAAATGGAAAGCGAATCAGACAATTAGGGATGCAAAATGGCCAACTCGTCTAGCATAGCGAATCGCGCAATCTCTCCCACGCAAGAAGAAAACACGAACAATATTTCCACGCCAACAAACAAAGTCCCTCCTCTCCTTTAAGCTACTCATGCCATCACTTTCTCATCATGCCATTCAAGTCTCGTAGCAACATGAGTTATATCCCGCGAAAATGCTGAATTATAACTCCTTATTTTTTAATTATATTAACAACAACTTTACTATGATAAAATTACAATCAGCCTTATTAGGCAATAAGTAATTGTGATGAATAATCTCATTCATATCATATTTACAATTTTCATTCACTCGCTCACTCATACTATATATACAAACAGTCCAGAGGCCCCCCAAGTCCAGATGGTTGTCACCTCCCTCGCGTGCGAAGGAGGAAGCGGAGTCTTGGGAAGTCCCCCACGCTCCTCCGTCAGCCGCGTCACCGGATACTAGCCAGTGGAGGCTGACCAAGAGCATGAGAGCCACATGATAGCAGAAACTGGCCATTGCCAGGGCTCCCACTGTTACGCATTTATAGCAGGTCACAAGGCATCTGCCGTTTTAGTCTCCAAGAAGGATTATAGGGATGAGTGGTGCTAGGGAATTAAGGTGGTTGGATAGGTTACTATGGAGTTTTATTAATTTCAAAGAGATGAGTTCAAGAATGCAGGGTATATTAAGATCATTATGAAGGGTTTTGTTGCTGACGTAATTACTATTGTTCTCAGGACTTTTGAATAAAAGGATTGGATACGCTTGATGTTCGACTTTTTTGCTGCCCCCCATAGCTCTATTCCGTATGTCCAGATTGGCTTAAGTATAACTTTGGAAATTAGTAATTATAACTCCAAAAAAAAAAGTCAACTGTTGGTTTACACCTCTAGGTAAATGGCTTTATAAATAACGCCAAACAATTAAAAATACGACATGGAATAAAACAAAAATTCAAATACAAATGAACACAAGCAAAGGTAGTTGGTATTATTATAGGTGTGTCAAATAATTGTTCCAATACTTCATGTGTTAATGTGTAAAAACATATTGTTATTTATTTATTACTACAGTTTCGAAAAGTCCTTTTGAAAGGTGACATTTTTAAAAAAAAAATATCTGTAATTTACGATGATGTGGAGCTCTTCGTACTCAATTGCCCAAAACTAGTTCCTGGGAAAATTTACCTTTCCAAAACTTTGCCCAAACAGTGAAGCAACGATCTCGTGCCGTGCAAACAAGATTCCTCTCAAACCTAAGACAAGAGAGTATTTTCGTGATTTTGTAAATATTTTACTTTTTCATAATAAGTGTTAAATCTACAGAAAGACTTGTATACTTTTATTTTGAAAAGGTTCACCTGGGAACAACAGGAGAAGCTCAAACTTTACGAATTTACATAGTCCTTTGACCGTTCTCATTTACGTCCGCCATTGAATAACAAGTGCATTAATAAGTAGCCATAGTTAATCATTATTCACTTGAGCAGTTTTGTGCTTTAATTTACTTTACTTTATACACTGATCTGATGAGAATTGAACCAACGCCATTGATAATCTGAGAAATAAGTCACTACACTACCTATATTGCTAAAATGTTATCAAGTAATTATCTAAAATGTATTAATACGCCTTCAAGCGTTGCGGGGCCTTGAGGCAGGGCAGGAAATAACCCCTCGCATAAGATGCACTTTGTTTGGATGATACCGTGCCAGGCTAGGGTAGGGCTAGGGTAGCACGTAAGGGTGGTATCGTATTTCCATCGCCGTTCCATTTCAATTACATTGCCCGATAGCAATTTGCTAATGTGAAAATAACAGGTCTGATCGTTACTAATTATATTGCGATTTCTCATCTTAAACAATATGATGAAGAGATCAGTTGAGATCATTAAACCTCTATGAAATAACACGATCCTAGTAGATTTTATACATGGGATAATCAGATAAGATATACACGTATTTAAAGATGAAACATGACCTATTCACCCTTACTCAAGAATTATCTCTTTTGAGTTTTAATGGTTCTGAAATCATCACATGGGGCTGCTTACACAACGTGCTTACTTTTTTTTTTTTTTTCTTACCTCTCAAATTTTTAAGATTATGCATAAGGGAAAAATAAAGGAATTTATTTGGGATGAGTGGGTCCTTTTACTAGGAGTACCTGCTTGAAGGTGGAGTGAGGGAATTAAGGAGTGTGGGAAGCCTCGGTAGAGGTGGAAATGTTGCGGTGTAGTGGTGAGAGTCCACTGAAGGCTGAGTCTCTCTAGGCATGTAGTGCAAGATCATTCAGTTGGAAAGCAGTGATGGGTGCCCGAAGGCTTGTTGTTGGTTGGCCATGGGGGTAATTGTCCACCATTTGGTCCGCTTTCCCAGATCTAGAGAGTTGCCATCTTGCCGGTAGTGGAGGGGTGTCAGGTATTGGAATAGGGGGTTTTGGCAATGTTTCATTGAGTCGAAGAATTGGATGTGTCTTCTTCTGATGGCTTCGGTGATGGTGGGGACCTTCAGTATCTCATACTGATAATCTAAATATTCTTAAAGAAAAAGAGAATTTCAGAAGTTTGTGTATTCTTCACGATGAATATGGGATTCCTACTTAGCTACCTAAAGCTTGAAACTTATTTCTATGCTTTTCATTACCATAGCAAGTTTTCGAAAACAATGAAATCGTCTACTCTTAATATTATAAATAAGTCAAAGTTTCAATGACGCAGCCATTTTATGAGCCAGCTCGTAATATAACTCATAATAAGTCGGTGTGCATAAAAAGGAGAACAAGAAGGAGAAAAACAAATTTAGATTTTATAAAGCAGTTTTATGATTTATTTACAAAAATTCTTATTAGAATCTTAATAAATAATTAATTCATTACATATAAAATTAACTTATCGAGTATTTGTCAATATAATTCTAACATGAATATATATATTTGCAATATGCCATGTAATATGCATTACTTTTCACTCTAGGCTTTCGAATGGGATCATTTCATTATGGTGAAGAAATTCTAATTTTTTTTCGTTTATTAATATTTTTGTTTTTAAATTATGGTAAATATGATGCCATGCAAAAGCCCAAAGAAGCACGAAGGACATTTCCTTCACTATTTACAATATTTAGAGATTCTCCTTTTTTTTTTAAATAAAAAAAAAGGAGAGACCTTAACGAGGCTTAAGTTATAGAAAAGAAAACTAACATTAATAAGACAATATCTGTTATCGACATTATACATTATTTTCAAATAGACCAAAGATTTTCTTACAAGAGACTAGAAGAGGCTTGAGGAGAGCTAATTTTCCAGAAGGTGGTCAAAGAATAGAAGTTAAATAAATACAGGATAGTTGTAAAGTAATTATTGTGTGTTCGCCTGCGGGACTTAGACCTGGTTCATGAAGCTTCTGAGCCATGGGAGGTAGTGCTGGACTTTGACATAGACACCCGGGACTCCGTACTGGCCGCAACCGACTCCCCAGCTCACGATGCCGACCAAGTGCCATATTCCGTTCTTCTCACACACCATCGGGCCGCCACCGTCACCCTGTAATGTCAGAATAACTTGTAGAGTAACGTATTAGATATAATGAATGATAAAAATATAAATTCGTGGCAAAACATCTCTTGAAAAGTCTAAGCCTTCTTATAATAATCTCTCCATCTTCGGTCCCTGCTTACCTTGCACGCGTCCTTGCCTTCCTCTCCTCCGGCGCAGATGAAGCCCGGGTGGAGTTTGAAGTCGTAACCAAGTCTGGTCTGCTGGAGCTGTGCCTGGCATTGGTGGTTGGACAACACTGGCACGTCCACTTCCTAAAAATCACAAAACAATACACAATGATAAAAATTAAAACTAACTCTACGCAACATAATTTCCCTCACTAAAGACCCAGTTCAATTCCCATATAGATCGGGTGTGTACAGAATAGATTGTGGGTAATAAAATAAATCGTATGTTGGTAGAACGAATAGAAAATTATCAATTAGATGCAAAGAATATCTGAAACAAAAAAACAAACCGATTCTACCAACAGGAAGAAGGGCACCATGAGGGACCAAATAAAGTTGCATTACTACACCATACAAACCATAAAAGATTAATTAATAGTCTAGAAAATATTGACATACAATTATATTAAAAAAAGTCTGATAATATTAATGAAAAAGAAGAAATAACCAAAACGCGTATGCTAACCCTTCATACCTCCTGGATAAAACCAGTCGTAGAGTAAGGAGCGTGGTTATAACAAACTTAGTTAAACTAGATACAAATATAGTTTTTAGAAGAGTTATATATCCCACATAACCAATTAGGTAATAACATTGATATATAGTTGTGTTTTAAGTAGGTTTTTATAATTATATGACAACTTGTTAACAATTTTTAATGGTTTTTTTTTAAAACTTTTGATGGTTTTAATGGTAACTTGATAGTTGTTAATTTTAATTGTTTACTAGTAGTAAAATAGAAGTACAATAAGTAACCGTTGTTACGTACAATTATAGTAATTAGTTGTCTCTATATGAACAGGTGAAAATTTTAATGTTTTGACTTTTTTTTTATTGTAGAAATCACTGAAGATGACAGCTTAGAGTGGTTGAAACCACTTTTTGAATAAAGATGAAGTTATAAGTTGTGGAAAGACAATTGATCAATGCGTAAGTTAATTACAGCAGTGGATGTGATAAGTAGCCCAAAAGAAAATCATCAAAAAATGCATATATATTTTATTAACTGTGTAAATAGATAACAACAAGTTTATTATCAATGTAATTAATATACGTTTAATTAATTTGATAGTAATTTCATTTCCCATTTAGTTATTTGTGATAAAGGGCAGGGTGAAGAACTGGCTACACATTTCAATTAAATTGCAAATTATTGACTCCTCACTGTACAACATGAAATGTAAGTACTACAGAACATCAAAGTAAGATCTATTTACTATTTTCATTTACTATATGACATTGCATATGCTGTTATAATTAAATTCTCGTGTTATTGCCCAAGCTGTTTGATGATAGTAATTCTGTTTGTTATTTGGCTTTCGAGATCTGCCTCAATGTAAATTCCCGACCGGAGCAAAACTTTAGCCACTTCGGTAAGAGCGAAAAAATCTCATTTATCAGGTAGGCAGTGTATGGATTCAGGCATGGCCTTCCGGGTACAGTGCTTTCCATTAGTCGTAGGTGACCTGATATTCGGCCCATCACTGCGAGATTGATGTTAAACCCGGAAATGTCCTCGCATACTAACGACACCTCCGTCGATATCCTAATGATCTTTCATATATTGGGTTTCCTTCCTTCCACAGTCCTGTCAAACAGTATTATCGTACGTAAGGATGAAATCCGTCACCTCACGAAGTGGGGTTGGGTAAAAGACGTAATCCAAGCGGAGAACAGGGCTCATTAATGAGTTACACAATGTGAAAGTGAAGCTATTAAGCTACACGCTAAGGCTACAAGATGGAAGTAAGTTTCTCAAACACAAACACAAATAGAAACTTAAAACTGACACATCGAGTCAAGTTTGTACAAGCGCTCCTTCAAGTGTCGGGACCAGGCTCCGTTCTTACAATGGCAGCCAAGTGGTATGAGTTCGATACACTCCTCAGCGAGTCGGGTATTATTTTATAAATTGATCGTGGATTATTTCAGCACTCCAAAACCCTATAGAAACATATAGGAGATACTGACAGTTATGAAAATAGTTTCAGAGGCTCGTCGTTAGTGTGAGGTGTTACCCAAAAAAAAGGTATATGAAAGTTGTCCAATATCCTGAAAAGCGAAGATCACTTCCAAAACGTGAATCTTAGACGATTTCGGTACCGCAAAAGCGGTTGTAGATTACTTGTGTTCATTCCATAACGACAACTAAGATAACAGATTGTGAATTACACTTCTAGCTTAAATAATACTAGTTTTGATTTAAATACAAAACACAGTTTTTAGTATTTTTGCTGTTATTTTTTTTATTGAATTATAAAGTAAATAGGATAGGGTTATTTATGGAATAACACACCGGGCAAATGGCCTCCACGACTTTGCATGGCACATACGCACTCTTTTGTCGAAATTTTCCATGACCACTTGGCATATATGTCTTTGAATTTCCTCTTTTAATGCACGGGTGGATGTGGGCTTGTTAACATACACCTTAAATTCAAATAACCCCATAAAAAGAAATCTAAAGGTGTTAAATCACACGATCTAGGGGGCCAATTCCGATCGCCGAAACGAGAGAGTACACGGCCTGGAAATGTCTCATGCAGTATTTGAATTGTTTCATGGGCAGTGAGTTGTTTATTTAGGCACAAAGAACTGTCTTTACGACGCCGAATTGATTTTTGCTTGTTTTTAGACGACCAGTGTGTTTAGTGTCTCCAACTGATCCAGTCTTCCTAAATTTTTCAATTAATCTCTTCACAGTTGATGAAATCAAAATACTACTCCAACCATATTTTGTATGAAATTTTTGAACTGCGGCCGCAGTTTTGAGGTAATATTCAACAATCAAGACACGTTGTCCTATCGTATAACGCTCCATTTTTACTAACCCTAAACTGTCAGCTGTAAAAAAATAAAATAACTTTTTTTTTCTGTACACTTCACCGATAATACCGAATAGTCATAAACAAAAGAACTATATTACTTTCTTAGGTCATACATATTGAGCAAGGTATCAAATCATTGATTTACCCTTTTATTGTTCTGTTACTGGTCAGGTTAAAATGTAAAAGTCATAATTTTTATTACTTTCTGATTTCGCCTCAGGCTAACGTTCTACAGCTGTGAATACCGTGCAAATATTTTTTCGCAGATCACATTGGCTGCTGTAACCGGGCTGGAAGTTACTTTCCCGGAAGACGTGGTCGTTACATAACGAGCAGTCGTTCATTCATTAATAACCAGCTGCGGACAAAGAGGCCCCCTCTCACCTTCCCCATTGGTCGTTGTCTCGTTCCAGTAACTTCTTCATAGTCAGGAAGAATTTTATCCTACACTGAAGTAACCGCCCAATGATGCGCAGTTGCTCCGGTTTACAATTATGTAATCATTGCTGATAGATTATTAAATACTCCGAATAAACGAAATGTGAACATATATTGTTCGTTTTTTAATGTCGAGAACGTTGCCTGTGAGATTTGTCAATGTTACGATGTTAATTGACTCACTCAAAGTGATTAAATACTCTTGGGTTGAGCCTAATAGATCATCGTGATATAATTGTACCCATAGTGCAATCTGATCATGTCAGCGCAGACAATGGCAGCGCAATTGAACCTCATTGCTCGGCTATATCCGTCTTAGAATGAGATAAGCCTACTTACTTCTGATTACAAGAGATTATACTTTTGGTAAACAACGCTATCGAACAAAATTTAACAGTTGGCGAACTCACCTTGAGGATGTTCTGGTACTTTCCGTAGTCGCCGAAGGCGTCCTTACCCCAGCCGGTGGTCCAGCACCTGGAACCGGTGAAGTCGGAAGAGGGCTCAGGTAGGCATGCGGCGGATATGTGAGGAGCGTGCGATGACCCGACGGGTCTGTCCAGGCGGAGGATGGCGATGTCGTTGTAGAGCGTTCCGGCGTAGAACTCTGGGTGGACATGGAGGCTGTGAACGTCCCTCTCTTCGTAGGGGAAGAACTCAACGTCGTGGTTGACGTCCCATTCGCCGAGGCGTACGCGGAGGTCGAAGGCGGTGTAGCTGAAGCAATGAAAACGGACGGTGAATAAGCATATTGCATAATGACTGAATAATGAAGTAATGACTGTCCAATATTGAAGTGTACTTACGATTTGATGCAATGGGCAGCGGTAAGAACGTGGATGTGGTCGACCAATGTTCCTCCACATACGTAGACACTTTCTTGAGGGTCCTTCTTCAGAATAGCCACTTGCCAAGGATACTCACCTGAAATCAAATACCAATTTAAGTACTTATACTAATAAAAGTACTTTCTAATCAAATCGTATACTTCATAATATTGCTGAATAAATGGAAAAATCCGTATTGTACGGAAATTTTGTTTCAGTTATAGTTTACTAACCGAATTCTGAATCTCCGTCGACATAAACTGGGTTCTTGATCCTTCCGTTGATGCCATGAGCGTTCCTGACTCCGCACTGTCCGGGTCTGTGGGAGGGGCTGGTACGAGCTGGTCTTCTGCAGCAGACCTCTCTCGGTCCGCAGCGTCCTCCGCCGTAGTTTGCTTGACGCTAAACAGTAGGAACACGATTAGAAGGACATAATCAATATTTCCAAAATATTTCGAACTGTCTCTAAAGCACAGAATATGCGATCCTGTTGCTAGTCAGTAATCTAGCATAACAAGGCTTGTTATCAATTATACTACAGCACAGATTAAATGTTCGGGCACTCTGCAAACAAACATTCTTGTTGGGTCATTAGTTTGCTCCGCTTCATGCCTCTACCGGCTTGATATTTCTCTAAGTCATCTCGTTTTAAACAAGCGCCATTTAAATATTCCACAACAATTCTGTATTAAAACTTAACGGATCTTAAGTTTTTTTTTGTTTTTATTCATGCCTTCGTTAATAGCTGTGTTGTTATAATATTAAAACTGTTTATATAATGGAAACAATCGTGATGTAATTTTCTTATGTAATCTAATGTCGGAGGAAAGACAGTCGTGGTAAGTTAAAAGCAATGAACTGGCTTTTGTTCAGCACGTAGCTAATAATTGAACTGTATTGAAATTGATTTTCGTTTGTCTTGAAGAAACAAAAATAGATTACAAATTTATCGCACAGGCTATAATGACTTATATTAAATTCTTGCTAATAGTTCCAACACCAGTGGCAATTCTACGGTTTGAATAAGTTACTAGAAGAAACTAAAATTAGTGGGTTTATATTTTATAAAGAACGTTATTTCTACTAAGAGCATAAGGTAGTTATTTTTATAGTATTTAATGGATTTTTACTAATAATAATGATAGTAAGCTAGATCTACCTATACTAAAAGAAAGTAAATTTTAACATAGTAGTTATATGTTACTAATTGTAAGAAATAAGTACTGTCCAGTTATAAATATATCATACATACATACATGTGATATGTCGGTTGAGTTAGTAATATTCAGTAATATACCACCAGTCCATATTATGTATCGGCAGATGTTCACGTTTTTTTTTAAAATGTTTCCGTCATAGTCGCTCGTGGTCATCTTACACATTTGTCTCCTGTAACTACTTAAAAACTAAAAAGAAAACATAAAATACAATCTGATATAGAAATAATTCAAATTGTGTCTGTAATTTAAAATAATTAAAACTTGCTAATTATAGATTGAATAGTATTTTTTAAGTATTTATAAAATTCATTGATTATTCATTCATTCTGTCAAAAAAAAAATCAAATCAAATTTAAAGTAGCCAAAATCAATTGAACTTGAGTCCTTCTATCTCATTTAAGGGTTTTTAAAGATATTGATTTTCCTAGATTTTTTAAGTTTTAACTCACCTCTTCCTGATTCACATCCCTTCGGTTGCGGTCACTTCTGCTTTGAGGGAAAGCTACTTTGCCACTGCTTTGGGCAGATGTGTTACTCCTAGCGTTTCTGTAGTAATCATTATACGAGTCATATGGTTCATAAGACGGGTATTCGTTTTCGTATTTGTTAGAGTAGTACGAATCGTATTCCGGCTCGATGTACTCGGGCTTGTAGGGTTGGGGCCTGTAGTTGTACTGCGGGGCGTAGGAATAACTTGGAGGACCGTATGAGTGACTGGGTGGTCCATAGGAATGGCTAGGTGCGTGAGAGTATGATGGACTCCAGGGCTTGTAGGATGGCTTGTAAGGGTAGTAGGGCGGAGGGATCTTGTGGACGTGCTGGTGGTGGTGGTAGGACTGGTAGAAGGGCTCTTTGGCGTGGTGGAAGATACTGCCAAGCTTGTGGACGAACCCCTTGTTAGGGGTCACGTGGAGGTTGACCAGCGGCTTGACCACCTTGTCCCCGTAGTCGTCCTTCGTGACCTGCAGTGACAGCAGAGGGTTGACGGAGACCAGACCGAGGTCGAGACCCCCCGACCCGATGGACCCACCGTAGGGGTTGACTGCCGGGCCCTGGAAGGTGTTGAGCGGATATCCTCCACCGCCCCCGGTCGGCAGGCCGAATGACACCCCGAAGGTGGGTCTCAGCTTCACGCCCTCTCCTCCGTCGCTCAGGTCAGACCCTCCCAGCTTCAGCTTCCTCTGGAACATCACAGAACAAGTTCGCCTCAGGGTACAGTTAGGATATGCAGCGAAAGCATGTTATAATAGAGGCTTGTTAACTTGTAATGTGTGTTCCAGGTCGGAAGGTCTACCCATCGCTAAATCTAAGTCAGTCGTTTCTTGATGACTAATGAATGACGATTAGTCATAGCCAAAATCTCTCCCATTTAATGACTAACCGAGGTGGAAAATGGCGATGTCTAAATACCGACTAAATCACATAGGGTTAAAGTGCATGTCAAATAACTACTTTTATTGTCTACAAAATCATTTACTCTTCTCTATTAGTTTATTAGCAAATTGCGGTGTTCTGTTAAGGCTATTTTTTCTTCGATTTATTTATTTCTTATGGAAGTAAGTGCAGATATATTCAAAGAGTGATTCATGCGGATTTTTGTTTTTTTTGAGGTCATATTAGAAAGTATGATAATCAGTACTGTCCATAAGTCGGTCTTGGCTTTCAACTAGTTACTGCTCAATATGTCTCCAGTCTTATGTTAGTATTAGCAAGCAAAGCAAAGCTGTTAATTATAACTAAGTGCTTGAAGGGGTTACCTCTTTGATCTCTGATTTCTCCGAGGGCTCTGCGACGCTGTCCTTGGTGTCTCTCCTCCTCCTTGTCTCGCTTTTCTGCAACATACAATCATCATCTGATTAGTAACCTCATCATAATTAGAACAGATCATAAACTAAGATATGACCTTGGATCATTCGCTATTGCCATGATCCAGATGATGGCATGTCGAAGAATGTGTTTCATCAAATAAGCCGTGAATATTTCCTGGTCTCCTATATATAAACTCTTCCCCACATAAATCCTGTTCAAATGAAAACTTGAAGGGGAAAAAGTAGGAATAACTTTTTGAAGAGTTCAACTAAGTATGAAAACCTTTGAAACATAACAGATTTTAATAAAAATTCTACCCATATCTGATTCCACGCCAATCAATGAACTCGTGAAGTTTAGTAAATGACGATTTTAGCCTCAAGACAGCCATCGATATGAAAACGGTCACTCGAGTATGAGAACTAAATCTGGAACAAAGATTTAGAGGGCAGTGTCGGTGACTGACCCATTGTGACGGGGCCCGTAAGAAAGTGAAACGACTTGCGCAATCACCCAAGAACTTTCCCTGTATGAGGTCAGATCTTTACGTCACCCTCCGGGCAAAGACACGTGACGATGTATAGCGACGATCCCCCGTTCATTAGCTTAAGAGGAAGTCAGCTTTTTCTTCACCAATGCTAAATAGATAGCGTACTTGAAAGGAAGTAGGTTACGTCTATATAATGTTTGGTTTTGTTAAGGTCCGTTCTTTAAAAAAAAAAACGCTTATAAGAACCAATTCATTACATTCATATACATCGCCGCTCATGGTTTAAATTACAGTTGAATACAAAACCAATACCGTTTCACGCATCGGGGTTAGTCTCGCCAGCCGTGGTGATATGGCCCAGCGCACAAATCCAAAAAGATTTTTGCCATGCGATGGTTACGGTTTGTAAGCTCTACGGACACATTGTTATTCACGTGAGTATTTTAAAACTTTTATCTATAGATCCTCAGGCGAATTTATTTACAAATTATTATTGCATTTCCTGTAGCATCACTACATTATATACAGGTTTTGTCATTTTATAAAAAAATATAATGAATAAACAAGTATAATGATACGTATTATACGTGACTGGACTGAACTGACTAATAAAGGTGATGGGGCTCACCTTTTTGATCAAACTTAAAACTAACTTACATACTAATTCTTAACCTTATTTTTCCCAGACAGTCTGTTGCCATCGATGTGGGAGGGGTGGTGGGGTCATAGTGTTAAACACTGGGTTGGTTAGGTGCTGCTACGAGTCAAAAAACTTTATGTGTATCCGGCGGTTGAACTCACCCACCGACGGCACACCAAGCAAGGTCAACGTTCTTTAACCTCTCTCAAAAAAAAAAAAAAAAAAAAAAAAAAAAAAAAAAAAAAAAAAAAAAAAAAAAAAAAAAAAAAAAAAAAAAAAAAAAAAAAATCCGCAAACATGAAACTCATTTTATAACATACAACCTAGCCAAACTTTAATATATGCCGGGACTCGGTGACGAAAAATCATTATCGGAGCCTTTTTCACGACCCCTGTTTGAAGCATGTCCCCTGCAAGATTTTGGAACAATACTTTACTGAGTTGTCCAGCCATCGGTTTCAACTCGCAAAGCAGATCTGTTAAAAATATACTTCTAAGTAAGTATGAGTATGAATACAGATGCTATGTCGCAGTGACCTCTTTGGTATCCTTCTGTTATAATTAGAGATGAGATAATAAGACCTGAATACTCTAATGGTCCCATTGTCGCGGACTGTCCTAGATCCTGCAATGACATCTAAAAGGCCATCTTGCGAACCTACGGCATCTGAGGAATTATCACGCCCTTCTGCTGTCGAAACGAAGAGGACTTTCTACTTGGTAATATGGAAATGTAGAGAAAGGACGATACGGTCGGCTGAACAGCGGAGAGGAGGGTTGTATCGGGTCCGCCGCGGTCCCGGCTCAGGAAGCTCAAAGTACGGTGTCATTTGTTCCATTTCCCAGTATTACCTGTCCCCTCCTTCCTTGTAGCTCATGGCCCGCTGAATTGGCAAAATCTCGCAACTACATAATCAGAACTTCCCCGGAAGTACAAAATTATCAACACAATACAAAAAAAAAAAAACTTAAAATATTTCTAAAATGTTCATTACTTATTAGTAGCGTTTTTCTCTGGGATCGGAATTTATATCTTATTCGAAAATATCATGCATGCTATTTCCTTTTCATTGCAATTGCTTCTTCCAGTTCTTTAAGTACATGAATATTTCCAATTTCGAAATGTTTTAACGATTAATTTATCGCGAGAAGGAGTATGACAAATTTCAGTAGGTCAAAAACAAAAAAACTCTTTGTCTAAACCAATATTCCTGTCCAAAAATTTTCGTTGCCAGACACTGAAATGTTTTCTTTTTGAGATGACTTGAGTTATCAAAAGTGACCGGAACAAGACTCACCTCAGTGACTGCCGAAGCCTTGACTATGGTCATGGTGCCGTTTCCGTCTGTGATAACCACTTCGTCGATTGCCTGGATCTCGGAGTTGGGATTGTTCCTGGGGTCAATGAGCGGCTCCCTCCTGTCCTCCTTCCTGGAGACCTCTCCGGGGGGGCACTGGTCCCAGGGCACGCAGTAGCAGTCTTCGCGCTCGTAGGGGTTGTAAGAATTCACTACTGGTTTGTAGGAGCTTGCTGAAGGGGAGTAGGAGCTTGCTGAAGGGGAGTAGGAGCTTGCTGAAGGGGAGTAAGAGCTGCCTTGTGGGGAGTAAGAGTTACCAGGAGGGCTGTAGGAGCCACCCACTACATGATCTGTAATCAATCAGAGAGAATCCTTTAGAGTATTTGTTAATTATACCATTATATTAACTATATTAATTACCTAATTGATAATAAAAATAAAATCTAATGCTTATATAAAAATAAGATAATACAAAGTAATCGCCCTCCGGACTAGGCGAAAGGTCAAACCTTCCTCTTTGGGTTCACCCTTACTACCTCACTCCTTCTTATGCCTTCCCACTTCAAGCACTAAGGGCTGACGTAAAAAGACTGGATGATCAAACAAATAAAAATAACAAAATAAAGGGTGAAAAGTCCTTTTTTGAAAAAAATAATTTACCCCTTAAAACAGAAACTGTTCCCATGAGAAGGGAGATTCGTACAATTTTTCTTGATAACTTCGTTAGATAAAATAGCAAGAAAATAACGTGTAATTCTCTTAATATAGAGTTAATTAATATGTGTGTGGTGATATTCTTTAGGTAATACACATAAATTAGCGAATAGCGCTCATTAAGTATGGAGGTCACCAAACTACAGTACAGTACCAAACCGGGTTACCTTCACACCATCAAAAGTTACCTCACTGATGTACTCAGAGGAAATTATTAAAAAATAATGATTAAAAGTTAACAGGGCTGCTCTTCTGTAAATACCGACTCCGTGATGAATTATTTTCGCCTCCCGGGGGTGGTATAGAGAGGACTTAGCAGAGACAAGTCTAAGTTGGAGCGATGGTGCCGGAAACAGCAGACCTCGCTAAGCCCCTAAGATTGAGAGGGGACCGCTGGCATTTGAGAGAGAGCTCCTACTTGATTTGCATGCAACACCCCCCCTCCGTGTCAGGACTTAGATAGAAGAAGCTCAAGCATTTTGTCTTCCCTCGCTAAGAACTCTTCGACAAATGTCCTGAGTATTTTACGTTCAGGTAAGGACATTGAACCTTATGTCCTAATGTAATTTATCAAACTAGTTTTTTTTAATTCCATTCCTCTCCCTGTATCCGAGGCAGTACGGTACTTAGGCTTCCATCTCGACAAAAGTACAGACTACTTCAAAAGACATCAAAAGTCCTGAGAACAATAGTAAATGCCCCTTATTACGTCAGAAACAAAACCCTTCATAACGATCTTAATATACCTTACATTCTTGAACTCATCCCTTCCAAGTTCATGAAATTCCATAGTAATCGCCCAAATCCCCTAGCACAGTCATTGCACTGCACTACTCAATCCTATAATCCTCCTCGGAGACTGAAACGACAGTGGCTTCGTGACCTGCTATAAATGCGTGACAGTGGGAGTCCTGGCAATGGCCATTTTCTCCATCCATATCCTGAGCGTATGTGGCTCTCGCACTCTTCGCCAGCCTCCACTGGCTCGTATCCGGTGGCTTGGCTGACGGTGGAGCATGGGGGATTTTCCAAGACTCCGCTTCCTCTTCCGCTTGCAAGGGAGGTGACAACCATGTGAAGAACTTGGGAGGCTTCGGGGCTGTTTGAATGAACGAGTGAATGATGAATTGTAAATATGATATGAATGAGAACATTCATCTCAATTACTTATTGCCTAATAAAAAGGCAGATTGTAATTTTTAGCACAATAAAAAAGTTATATATATAATTTATCAAAAATGTCTATCACGATCACAAACTTCTGTTATAGCATGCAGTATATTGCCCTGTACCCTTCCGGTACAGTGCACGGTGAAAGGAAATATAATCATCTTCGGAAATTATCCTTCGAATTATGAGAGACGTAACACCACTTGGAGATTTACCGTAGCTTTTTGGTTCCTAGATATTACCCACAAGTCCAAATTAGTTTGAATTTGTGAAATGTGTGTGATATACTACTTTTAAACCCTGCCTTAATTCAAATCAACCCTTGCTTATCAATACTTACAATGCTATTTGTCAATTGTATTATTTTTGTGCTTACTGAGAGCATGAGGCTGCTTGAGGTTGAGTTGCTTCTTGTAGATTGGATAGCTGTTGCCGTAGGTGGAAGACGGACTGTAGACACTGCCGTGGCTGAGGGTGTTGGCGTCGTAGACTCCGTGCTCCTTTTCGCCGTCGCCGTGGTGGTAGTGGTGGTGCACGTGGGTCTGAAGACCACCTCCGGGCGACTCCAAAGGATAGGGTTTCTTCTCCTCGAGGAACGAAGGCTGTTCCAGCTCCGGTTCGTAGACCTGGGGAGGCCTGTAGGGCCCCGGCCGTGGCCTGAAGGGGATCGGCCTGGGGGCGCCGTAGGCTGGTCCGTAGTGGCCCGGTGGGGGCGGCGATAGCCCCGGACCTTTGATGGGGACGGCGGGAATGGGGTGGCCGACCGGCTTGAGGTGCACGGGCTGTGCATAGATCAGTTCACTGGGGTGCACGTGAGGGCGCTTCTCTTCGACCTCGTCACCGCACTGCAATAAGATTAAGTTATTAGAGGAATATGTTACAGTATTAATACAGAATCTGGCATTTATTTATCCATTATAAAAATATTACCATCGGAATAATTACCATTCTAACCCCCATAGGTATGCAAAATCCCCCAGGATATACAGTTATGTAGGTTTACTACAAGGAGGAAGGGGGTATGACATAATTATTTAATATCAATTCCTGTACTGTCTAAGGCCGGTCTACAATTATAATTACATTCTATCAAGAAAAAGGATCATTAGATCATAAGAAATGTCTATACTGAATAGTAGATACCCTTCACTGGTTTAATGTTGCGCAGTGGAGGAAGAGGAAAACAAATTGTATCTAAATAGAAACAGGAGGAAGGCATACTAGTATTTATGTTACGTAGATAGCAGAACTACTCAACCTTCCAAGGAATACCGGTTTGAACTAACAGAATAATCCACACTATTTCAAATACGAGGACTATGTTTCTACATGTTGTCTTTAAGACAGATGTGAAGATGGGTCCATCAAACACCGTTTACTAATAGATTTGGTAGGAATCTAACATGTACACCTGGATATACACCCCATCCTATCTCAAAGCTAAGCTAGAATTAAGTCTATTGATATCACAATAAGATTTCTGTAATGAAAATGACAACTTATCAGGTTAGTTTTTGGATTGCCAGCTCCACTCTCTACTTTTGAACACTCCCCTGGTCAATAAAGATCTATTATTCATTAAGACTACATCTAATTAGTTCGAAAGTCTCTTATTGCCGCCAACTCCACGGTTACACTACTTAAAGTTTAAAAGCTTCCCCTCCTCCAGAGGGTGGAAGGGGGAGGGGGTGGACCAGTTAGCCAACTTGTCAAATTACGTTGGACTAGTTTACCTTCGCAAACTAATTCAATCAGAAACGCAGTTTGCCCAATTTGCAATCGAAAACAAAATGATACGCAACTTATTTTTATGAGCCTTAAAAATACATCGTACATGTATGATTATGGCACTGTCTTTTGAGTCAATTTCG
The DNA here is from genome assembly GCA_930367205.1 of Acanthosoma haemorrhoidale. Classification (NCBI taxonomy): domain Eukaryota; kingdom Metazoa; phylum Arthropoda; class Insecta; order Hemiptera; family Acanthosomatidae; genus Acanthosoma; species Acanthosoma haemorrhoidale. The sequence goes on along the minus strand of OV884013.1, from coordinate 118,788,349 downwards.
ATAGCACACAATGGATTTATGGAGGAAAATTAATGATACAATTTAATTGAACCAAGTTATCGGTTCGTTATCCTGTAAATACGAATTTCCAATTCAAAATTCAATCAGGATTTCGGGAAAATTTTTACGTGAACTACTAAACCGTAAACATAACGATTAAACCGTTAACTGACTCAAGATGAGAATAGTTTTGTAGAAGAATCAGAATAACAGCCTGTCTTCATTGTTCCTTTCATAAAAAAAAAATTACAACGCGAGGAAGGGTGCGGATCAAAGACCAAAATTAATAAGACAAAACAGGATTAATACATTTGTTTTCAGGAATCAAACAGTAAGTACTTTCTTCTCGAACGACTGACATTATCGGGAGTTTCCCTTAAAGGTTTTTATTGGAAAATTTTCTCATTTCGGAATAAGAAAAAAGTATTAAATATTTTCCTAGCACAACTTTTATTCGAAACATATTATCTATTTAATGATTTAATGATGTTGCAGTTTTAATGAGCAATTATCACCCGGGAATGAAGTTCTTCGCGGTTCGGATTCATCGCTGATGGTCGTTTCCTTCTCGTCACGCCTCAATCATCCGGAAGTTCTCCTTCCCGTGAAACTTCATTAGGGATGCCTCGGCTGGCCCAAATCCTAGAGTCTACTCGCCAAATTATAATTGAGGTGAAGGAGATCCAATCGCTACGAATTGAATTTGATTCGCTCATTTACTCAGAATACAATAAAGCTGGAAAATAACGATTGAAAATCGTCGATTCGGTTATCTGTTTGGCGTTTTCTACGATATATATTAATACTGCATTTTTTTTTAATGCATATATAATAGTATATTATGCTTAGTAATACTCAGATTAATATTTTTTGCTTAAAAGGCAATATTCGATAACCGAAACGTTACAACAAATAAAATGTATTTTTTTTTTCAAAACATTTAAGATATTATCTAAGAGCATATTGTTTCTTTATTAATGAACGGAGGGAAATATATATATATATATATATTAATCATATTTTAGCACGAGTCATCTATGGCCATTGCGGTTGATATTTGACAACAAATATAAAAATTGAACACAAACTTATAAAGTTGGACTTACCCCTCCTAGGCCTAGATCGCAGAGCCTGTCCTTGATGAAATGCCTGGGCTGGGTGTCGTTTCCTGCTGCGACCTCCGTCTCTTCCTTCAGGTCCTCCTTCAGGTCCTTGCCCTCCCCGTCCTCTTTCTTCCAGTTCCAGTCATCCTCGGCCAGCACTGCGCTCACTACCAGCAGGCAGAATAGTATTCCTCTTTTTCCTATCATCTAGAACAAAAATACAATAAATAATCAATTATTTGTCGTTACTAAACATCTAGAAATGCCTAAGATTATTTTTAGTATGGTCAATGATTCCAGAAAATAAACTAGAACGCATTACTTGTTTCTGCCCAATAGCCACTTTTTCTGGTCCAACTAGTTTTGATTTATTAACCCTTATCTTTTCTTCTTACCTTCGAAGTGTGCAGTGCTCATTTATAAAATACTATTGTTGAAAATAGTTCATTTTTGAATCTGTGAATTCATGTTTTTTGACTCGTTGCAGCACCTGACAAACCCAGTGTTTAATACTATAACCCCACCACCCTTCCCGCATCGATAGGAACAGAATGTTGGGGAAAAATTAGGTTAAGAATTAGTATGTAAGTTAGTTTTAACTTTGATCAAAAAGGTAAGCCCCATCACCTTTATTAGTCATTTCCGTCCAGTCACGTATAATGTGTATCATTATACTTGTTTATTCATTATATAATTTTTATAAAATGACAAAACCTGTATATAATGTAGCAATGCTACAGGAAATACAAAAATAATTTGTAAATAGATTCGCCTTAGGATCTGTAATTGTATATAATTATCTGTAAATTGAAAGGGGCTATTTCATAAAATGTAGACGACAACGACATGTAGGAATTCAGAATGTAAATAATACTATAAAAAACAATGTTTTTTACCAATTAGTTTTAATTTATTAATTTTCTTATTTAATGACCGGGTTTTCTAAGAAGGGTGCCCGTTGACATTTATTCGATTTCTTGGTCGTGACAGCGTAATTTTCACAGATTTTTTTTTTTGAGTTATAGATATTAAACGTAACTATACAAATTATCCTTTTGCCGCTGATGCTTTAGATCAGGGCGAATCGCTACTGCCATTATGTTGTTTGGCAATTGCTTTGATAAATATAAAAGATACTGAAACACAATCTGTTCCATACAAGCGTACCGAGTTTACTCGGTGTCGATTTTTTTTTTCAGAAGCACATTCGCGGGGAATGTTATGAATAGTTTTGCCACTCCTTTATGGTAACAACTATTTTCCCATAGTGCGAACAACGGACATGAAGATGTTCTCTAGCGATCGATTATCCACGGACGCTCTCGCACAATGCGCACAAGAACGAGGAGAATGACAGGATAATTTTCCATAACTTATTCACTACAAAAGGCGTCACAGGTCCTGGGCCCGTGAAGAAGAAAGCAGGATTCTTTTCAGGATTAAGGACATCGAGCTCCCTCAGATGGGCAATAATGGTCATTTACAAGGGTGCCCCCCCCCCTTCTAGTTTCATACCCTAATGCTGCGGAGCTATGCCTGCTATCAGGTACGGGGCAATCTTCCCAATTATAATACTTGTCGTAAAAATAACCCTGAGGTATAACTTGTTAGCAACAGCAAAAGGATGTATCAAAAAATGTTTTTTTTTTCTATATTGTCAGGTAAACTTTCGGTTTTATAGATATATATACCCAAATCCACATGGTTGTCACCTCCCTCGTATGCGAAAGAGGAAGGGGAGTCTTGGGAAGTCCCCCACGCTCCTCCGTCAGCAGCGTCGTCACGCATTAATGTCTCGAAGCCACTGTCGTTTCAGTCTCCGAGGAGGATTATAGGAATGAGTAGTGCAGTGCAATGACCGTGCTAGGGGATTAGGGTGATTGGATAGGTTACTAGGGAATTTCCTAAACTTGGAAGGGATAAGTTCGAGAACGTAGGGTATATTAAGATCGTTATGATGGGTTTTGTTGCTGACGTAATAAGGGGCATTTACTATTGTTCTAAGGACTTTTGATTGAAAGGATTGGATTCGCTTGATGTTCAACTTTTTTGCTGTCCCCCATAGTTCTATGAAGTAGTCTGTACAGTTGTCCAAAGCTTCTGTTTAGTTCCTGTCTTTTTAGTCTCTAAATTTCCAGATCATTTGTTTATCTTAGATATATATATTAAAAAACAAAAAAACATTCTGTACTTCATATTTTTGAAAGGCTGACAATCCACTAAGAAGATAATCGCTCCACCAACACAGTGGACGAAAAAGGATTTGGAAAGTTTCACATTCGCACAGAAGAGAAGAGGATCGTTGGCGTGGAATAGAATTAAAGAATATAATTTGTCAGCTTTCCACAACCCACGGCCAAGTCCTACGCGACTCAAGCATACCCTCCTCCTCCCCCCTCCCATAACCCCGGTAGCGGATTGGAGAAAACTGGTTTAATTTCATAACCGACCAGAGGGTAGATCAGAAACGGAAAGTGCCCGAGAGAACGCGTTGGCGAAGCGACCTTTGGCGATGGTCGGAAGTGGGTCGGCTAGTCTCATTAGTTCTCCGGTAACAATGGGCAGCTGAAACCGAGCCTTGTCATTGTATAACAGAGGAATCGGCCCACTGAGCTGGTTAGCAAGTGAAAACAAAGTCTTGCAACATGTGTTCGTCATCGTCATATTGCTTGGCATGGTATGGCATGACATGGTATATGGCATGACATGGTATGAGGCATGGAATCTCTACATTACAACAATGAGAGGCAAATATTGGTCTTAAATCCGAACATATCTTCTACGGTTTTGTTTTCTACTCTCACAACTTTATATTTTACATTAGAAACTAATTATTATTATTTTCTTTTTTTGTTAATGAGATGAGCGAAAAATTTTAAAATTGTTAATTTCTTTTTTTCTTTATTTTCTGATTGTTACGGCTAGAGAAAATTAGGAAAAGCGTATGTAAATATTGTATACACGAACATATGTTTAAGATTAAAAAACAATAGAAAGTACAGGTTATGAAGTGTGTTTTGTTTTTTCTCTTGTAAAATACAAACTAAAGAAATCAATCCGTACAATATAACCATTAACATTGATTGCTCTCAACGCCCTTGTTCTCGAACTGTACGAAACCCGATTAGAAAACTATTTTGAAGAGGAGTAGACCTGAGGAATGAGAGGCTAACACACTTTATCAGATTATTTTATAAATGTGAATGAAAACATTTATTTTTAATTCGTTTGTTAAACGTTACTTTTTTTGTTTTTTTAAGAAAATTTTATTTTAAATGCTTAACACTTTTCTGTCAATTGTTCATTAACTCAGTGTAAAAAAAACAACAGATTATGTTAGAAATTTCTTATAGAAATGTGCTAGATTATACAGCAATAAAGCTTGAAAATTATAATTATGTCTTGTGCTCTACAGTGTAGGCTACTTTTCCTGTACAAACTTCCTACATGTTTGTTTTGAAATGAAGCCAACCGAAGCCCTAATAAACTTAACAGTTAAACAACAGCTTTCCTCCCGGAAGAAGCCCCCCCCCCCGCAAGTTATTATGTTATGAAAGCGACAAAGAAGTGGACTCTCATTATCGGAATATCCGCCATTCCTTTCTTCGGCGGAAGAATGAAGAAGCGGCACAACAAGGAGAGTGGACTTTGAAAAGAATAGTGAAAGCAAGTTGTGCAAACGTTAAAAGAGCCTTTTGTTTTGTCGACTACTAATGCCGGACGTTGGTCATCCAGGTCTATTGTTCTCCTGTAGCAGACTGTACTTCCTGGACTCATGGCGAGTACCACCGGCCACCGATCTACCAAGCAGTGAGATAGTTCGCCTGTCTGTTTCTGCTGAGCTCAAAGGAGAAGGCTGTACATTTAAACAGGTATGGGACAATCACATGAGGCTTTTATCTGACTTTAACCTTTCTTTAGTAAATCTACATCTTTGTAATGATATATTCAGGAATGGCAAACCTCCCTCTAACTTTTTCTAACTGTATAAATTTGACAAAAGACTGACATAGAACCCACACACGACGCTAAAAAGACAAACACCAAGCGCATCCAATCCTTTCAATCAAAAGTCCTGAGAACAATAGTAAATGCCCCTTATTACGTCAGCAACAAAACCCTTCATAACAATCTTAATATACCCTACATTCTTGAACTCATCCCTTCCAAGTTTATAAAATTCCATAATAGCCTATCCAACCACCCTAATTCCCTTGCACAGTCATTGCACTGCACCACTCATCCCTATAATCCTCCTCGGAGACTAAAACGGCTGTGGGCTTGTGACCTGCTATAAATACGTGTCAGTCCTTGCAATGGCCAGTTTCTCCAATCATGTCCTGAGCGTCTGCGGCTCTCCCGCTCTTGGTCAGCCTCCGCTGGCTTTTGTCCAGTGATGCGGCTGACGTAGGAACGTGGGGGACTTCCCAAGACTACGCTTCCTCCTTCGTTCGCGAGGGAAGTCACAACCATGTGGACTTGGGGGGCCTCTGGGCAGTTTGTATATATAGTATGAATGAGCGAGATTGTAATTTAATCATTATAAGGTTGTTGTATATAACTGTATAAATTAATTGAAAAAGTTATTTTCTGTCCGAGATGATTTAACAAACAAACCTTCTGAACTGAAATATCGAATTGTCTTTTGCATTATTTAATAAGTATATTTGAAACTCGTATGTTATGGCGTGAATATCTTTACATATTTAAAAAAAAATAATAGGATTGGCATTATCTTTTCCAGTGAACATAAACCCGAAAAAATACCGAACTGCCTTGTCAGCCATCAACTTCTTAACGGAAATCCTTCTTCTCCCCGTCCACAGAGCACACTAGGAAGAGGTGACTAGATATAACAGATGCACCGCGGAAGGTGAGAGACGTGAGAGGCTGATGGCCTTACTTCCTGCAACAGAGCACTTTCCCCTGTCAAGGCCAAGCGAGGAGTCCACCAGTCCTTTCTCTGCAAGATCACTGCCCTCCAGCCCTGGTCCTCAACTCCTCAGCGGCGGACTACCTCGCCCGCAAATACACACGATTCTCCAAAAGTGTAAGATAAGTGAGCAAGCTGCCGAGATGAAAAACAGTTCACTCATATAGAAGTGCTAATAAACTCCGTGTGACCATGGCACATCTCAGATTCAGTTCAAACATCAAGGGGAAATGTACAAAAGTCATTAAATGTTCCAACTTGTGTGTTTTGTATTTTAATTATAAATTATGAATCACGATAGAAATATGAAATGCCACATCTTGGTTGACTTCGACATGGAATTGAATCAATTGAATAGAGCAGAACAATTATAGTGTTCAATGTACAATTTCTGATTGAGGGAAATACAAAATTGTTCACGGTTTGTGAAATTAATCATCATAATGCATTAAGGGTTTCAAACTTTAATTTCGGGTTTGTTTTTAAATATAGGACTTGTCTCTGATTAGGGTATTTAAATAAATAATAAAGAGTGATAATCGCTGAGAATTATGTCTGAAATTTCATACTATAATAATAAATAAATAAAACAACTAGTCTCGAGGTTATTGTCATTGGGTGTTTAATAGTTAATAACAATTTTATTTTCATAATTTTTTTATCAGGCTAGTATTGTTCACTTGAAGTTTTCACTGTTCAATAACATTAATAGTCTTCGACTATTCGACTTGAAAAAACCTAATGTGAGTATGAAGGTTGGGTCAAATTGACCTGTTATTTATGCAGGACATTTAAAGAATTCTTCAATTACATAATAAGGTTTATTACCAATTAACATTTATCACTATCCCAAGTATGATACGAATCGCGGTATGATACCTTAGTATGATTTTGTGTTATGAAAACAAGCGGAGTGTGAGCATTAATAATTTTTGTCAATTCAACGTACTCTTTTTTGGGAGTTTGATTGTTTTTTTCTTACCACCCCGTGTTTCCCGTACCCTATCACATGCTGGTGGCTCGAATCTTTAACTTTTCTTAGTTTAACATTTTTTTTTTAATTAATTTAATTCTATTAGTTTAATTCATATCTGATTGTGTTTTAGCTGTACCGTGACTATTATACGTTGTGTAAATTTTTTATCAGGCTAGTATTGCTCACTTAAAGAATTCACTGTACAAAAACATTAATAGTCTTAATCGGAACATTTTTTGCTACCTTCACTCTTTTTCAAAGCGTTCCCAAATTTGTCTTTTTCCCAAAACGGTTCACATCCTCACCACCCATCATTAATGGAATCTCAGTGTTTATTCAGACTATTTCGAGCAGAGTCGAAAGAAAAGATCTTTTAAAAGAAAAATTCTTACATTATTCGTCCGACTTTGATAAAAAGATTGCGAGTTGCAGACTTTTTTTTCAGACTGGCCTCCACCTTTGAGCCTTACAAAGTCGTCCCGGGCCTTACAAAGGACGAGGCAGGTAACACAGGAGTAATTAAGCCTCCTACACTAGAAGTCCTCCTCGCATTCAATTACTCCCTGTTCCGCCAGGACAACATAAACCCCTCAGGTAAAGAGAGACGTCCAATTGAAACGAGCCCCCCTTGTTATTTTCCTCCTCTGTGATCCCTTAGATAGGAGCCTTTTACCCTCCTCGGATAAATAAAACATCACATGCAAGACGTAAGCAAATTTTCTAGTCTAGCTACTGTGCAATACAAGATTCACAATAATATCCAAGAATATTTTTCTTATATGTTAACACAAACTATTGTAGATTATTTTTGAAAAAAAAACAAATAGTTGACATAAGTTACTAAAAAGTATATTGAATTCGTCTTAAAAATCTATTATTTGGCCAAAACGAATGTACAGCAAGTTCTCATGTTACATTTTATGTTTATTTTTGTCACTAATGAATCACTAAAAAATAATTAGCATATTGCGAGGTGTTCTGTAATGCGTCTTTCAAGTCGACAGATTGAATCGTTTAGTAAAACATACAGACAGATTGTTGTTCCTGATGCCATCCGACTCTCACTCACGACACAACAATTCACACAAAGGATGAATAGAAAACCAATGCTATACTTATCGGCACACAATTTTTATTTAGTAGTAACAAAATAAAACTTATTATCGATTGAAAAGCAGACCTACTTAAAAGTTTACCCCCTCCTCTACCTAATCTTCTTTTCCGTTTGAGAAGTGATTTTGTAATGAGAGCTAGATTAAAGTATTAATTACATTTTCTTAATGGGAATTAAATTACTTTAATCACTTATTATTTTTTTTAAACACTATTAAACATATTTCTTTAATGATTTCTAATATTTTTATGAAATTTTTTTTTTTAAATATAATACTGTGACATTTCTTTTTACTTTCAATATTTCGTACTAAGTTCAAACTAGAAGGTATCAAATCCTTAAGTTCTTATTGTTCTGAAGGTGTTCTAATTTTGAAATTCCGTTTGTATTAGTAATGAAGATAAATTTCACCTAAGAGAGAAACTATGGACCCTTGTACATATTTAATCAGCTAAGCAAAAGAAGTCAGGACTTTGGCTGTGATGAGCGCTTATAAATAAAGTCCGCCCTCACTGTTAGCTAATACTTGAGGCTTATGGAGAAAGTTAAAGCACACTGTATTGTTTGAAATTTAATGAGCAAACATGAAAATTCTACTAAGTAGTTAAATCTCATTAATTATAAACTCATTTTGTGTTCTGATCCTTTAGCCTGAGAAAAAAACGAAAAAAAAAAAACGGGGGCGTCTACGTCTTAAGGGGGATATTATTTCAAATTAAATCAAGGGTAGGTTTTTTCGTTAAATTTCTCTTGAGTGGAATTGACTGTACTTTTTAAAAAAAAAAAATTTTTTACGTTTATGAAAATAAATTGAGCCAAGTTGATTTTTGAAACTTAACGAGAACTATAAATGATTTTAATTCCATCGAGGTGTTTAGTGTCCCTGTCAAATTATATCCAAAAAGTGTGTTATAGCTAAGTGCTATACTGTACTTACTGCTGTCACTATCTGTCGGGTGCACTCTGACTTGAAGGGGGTTGGGTGCCTGGGGTTTTATAGATAGTGAAAGCCCCCCCCACTACCGCCTGATGTAGGCTCGTCGACCTTTCAAGCGTCTTCAGCGCTTATTGTATACTTTTATCTTATACGAACCGATATGTCCAATTCTATTCTATATAGAATTATTGTGCAATAATACTTCTCTTTGAGAAATCAATAAACGATAAAGTCTATTAAACTCACTCTGAGCTATTGCCTTTAGAACTTGTTCTTTCTGTAATAAAACTAGGCGCTTTTTTGTTTAATTTTTAGTTATTTTTAATCCATGGGTGTGTTATAAAATCACTGTCTACCATGTTGTCGTGATTTCTACCATGATTTTATATATATAATAATAATACATATTACCTAATAATAAAATCGAATCGCGATATGGTACCTTAATATGTTTTTGTTTTATAAAAAGAAGCACTGAGAATTAAATACTATAATAAATAAATAAAACAACTAGTCTCGTGGTTATTGTTATCGGTTGTTTATTAGTGAATAACAATTTTATTTTCATAATTTTTTATCAGGCTAGTATTGCTTACTTGAAGAATTCACTGTTCAATAACATTAATAGTCTTCGACTATTCGACTTGAAAAAACCTGATGTGAGTATAAAGGTTGGGTCAAATTGACCTGTTATTTATGCAGGACATTTAAACAACTATTCAATTACATGTTATTTATCATTATCCCCAGTATGATACGAATCGAAATATGATGCCTTAATATGATTTTTTTTTTTTTTTATGAAAAAAAGGGAAGTGTAAGTAATAATTTTTGTCAAGTCAATGTACTCTTTTTTGGGAGTTTGATTGTTTTTTTCTTACTACCCCGTGTTTCCCTTGCCCTATCACACTAACATTTTTCCAATTAATTTAATTCATAACTGATTGTGTTTAAGCTGTACCATGACTATTAGACGTGTAACTGATATATAAGTACTGTATATTATTTACGTACGTGTTGACAATGCATTAAGTATGTTTGGTTATTATTATAATGTATGATTTCCGGGAGGTTTCGCTCTAGCTCAACATAAACTAATTGGTTTTACTATAAAAATTCATATGAATAAGATGACTTTCGTCAAAACAGTTTCATTTAGTGACTGTAATTAATAAAACCACGTGACTTGTCCTAGTGGTGAAGTAGGAGACAGGCTACGTCGAGGCAAAGTCTCCTGTAGAAATCGAACATCTACCACTCAGCTAAACAAATGTCCTATGATCTTTATGTCATAAAAATGTTCACACCGCAGCATCTCAAAATATGTTGACTGGTTTTTTTTTTTTTAATGATACTTGACTCATTTTTTCTGCGTCAAAAGTATGTACTCTGTACATACAATTAAAATACATTTGTTGCTTTAATAATGAGCGTTTACTGTAGTAAAGGACCATGTGACATATAATATAACTATACGTTATATTATATGTCACATATAGCTTACAATATATATTAAAGATATTAAACAATATTAATATTGTTAACAGAATTTTTTTTTTTTTCGTGGGGAGACAAGTTCAGACGTTATATCTCCAAATTCATCATCGTTTGACTATCATTCATATCTGTATAAAATCTCATCTAATAGTTAATTAAATTTCCCATCTTATAAATAAATACTAATGTCGTTTCATTTGTAGAACCCTTTCTATTCTCTTTGGGTCAAACTGACCCAGCGTAATAGTAATCGATATTAAAGTCATCTTAGCTAATTCGTCTAATATCGTGATTAGTTGCTTCAAGACCTTTTATATATAAGACAGAAGACTCCCAGGATTTGCTCTAGGATTTCGAGATAAATATAAAATTTAATTTGCGTGCATGGAAATCGATTTTTACTATTTACAATTATTTCAAATCATTCATATGAGATTTGCGATGTCCTGAGTCAAATACCAAATTAATCTCTTGCAGTTTATTCCCTCTGTAAAGTAACGTTCTGAATTTGTTCTACAATATGGGACCCAGTGCCGCCGCTTGGAGGTGAAGTCGAGTTGGACTTGGCTTACTTGGTATTTACATACATGTTTCCAGCTTAAGAATGTTTTGTCAAAGAATAAACTGGATCTTTTTCATCCATACTTCTTCAGAGATGTCGTATCTTGCTAAGAAACGCGATTGGCTTACATGGATGTAATATCTTTTACGTTTACGTTTATTTACGTTTAACCGAAGTTGTGTATTATTTGATTGAACAACTCACCTTTAAAAAATTATACCGTCAAGATGGGGATAAATCATATTGATTAAAGATAATCGAGATTAATGATAGCAGTTTCTTCAACACAACAAAAAGTGTAAATATAACGTTGATTGATTTCGGGCTGAGCGTGAATAAAGAATTCGTGCCTTTAAATAAAACACAAAACATCGCAAGTGAAATAGCATAAATTATGGTGCTCTTCTTCAATATGCATCAATCATCAGTTATCGTTACACAAACACCACTGCAGGAAATTATTGAGGTGTCTAAAAGAATTTAAAAATTCTTTAAGAATTTAAGAAAGAACTGTAAATACTAAATATAACTAAATACAGAATAATATATAACTATAAATACTAAATATAACTGAATACAGAATAATATATAACTATAAATACTAAATATAACTGAATACAGAATAATATATAACTATAAATACTAAATATAACTAAATACAGAATAATATATAACTATAAACACTAAATATAACTTAATACAGAATAATATATAACTATAAACACTAAATATAACTAAATACAGAATAATATATAACTATAAATACTAAATATAACTAAATACAGAATAATATATAACTATAAATACTAAATATAACTAAATACAGAATAATATATAACTATAAATACTAAATATAACTAAATACAGAATAATATATAACTATAAATACTAAATATAACTAAATACAGAATAATATATGACTATAAATACCAAATACAGAATAATATATAACTATAAATACTAACTTATTAGATATCAAATTCTACCCATGTATTAACATTTAAAAGCATCTGTCAAGACACAAAACTTTTTTATATATGTTTGCGCGATATAATTTGCAGAATTCTAATATTTATCCACTATATTAAGTTATCCACTATAAACAATAAATACCAACAAGTTCATCAATATGAAGAGGATATCTCATCAAAGCTGGAAGACAATACTTGAAGTGCTGCTATTCAAAACGTTACGTTAAAACCTCTATTTTAAAATTTATATTAGCAATTATTGATGTCATAAAATATTAACATTTGATTAAAAAAAAACAAAAAACAGAATAAAACACATACTTCTTTAGAGAACTCCAATTAAATTTCTGGAGTATTTACTTGTAACTTTTATACTTGACTTTGCTTAGGACTAGTGAAGCAAGAGACACTTCTTTTTAAGTCTCATTAAATTCGTATTTTTGTTTTCACTTTAAAATAAAGTTTGTGAATTAGAAAATTATATGTTTTGTTGCTTCACCTTGTTACGTGTTTATTTCATTTAATAGTTATTAAATGGAACGGAGAGGTTATTTTAATTTATTTTTTTTTTTTTTTACAATTATTGTGCGGTTCTAAACTGTAAATACAATTTTTAGTTGTATTAAATGTAAATGCATATGATATTTTATTATAAACTAATGCAGGCAACCTAGCTTTGGCGAAGATGAAAATGAGGGGTTGCAAGGTGGTGTGATATTTATTTAAAGAAACTTCAACTGTTTTTTTTCTCTCTTGAAAAAAAGAAGAATTCAACTGAAATAACTACATATACCTCCACTCCACCTGAGAGACAAAAATATTGTCAAATATTGAGTAAAATTTGATGGTAATTATTATTATTAATCAGGAAGTGGAGAGTTTTAATTAATTATTCTACTTACATTACTCAATACGATAGGAAATGTTTTTTAAATTCCACAGTAATTTGTTAATAGCCCTTAAGTTTCACCAAGAAGAGTTCATATTGGCAAGATCCTCGTGCAGGACAGCCCCTGACCGGATATGGGGGGGGGGTGCCAAGGGCTCGATTTCACCCATTATAATTTTTCTTTAGCTAATAATTATTCATATTATAATTTAAAAATAATAAACCAAATTTTTTTTAAATGAAAACCAATGCTTTTAAAAAATACTATCATGTTTATTTTATATATAAAAAATGAATGAGTTAAAATGATAACATATTGTAATCATATACCACAAATTACGTACTGTACCCTTTTTTTGAAGTCTTTGAAGGGCAACAAAAAAGAAATAATTCTATTCGTACCTGGAAGCAATAATGAAAAGTAGAAAAAAATACTGAAATCTTTTAATTTCACTGCACAAACCAAGTTAAAATAATTTCTTTAAAGAAACTTCAACTGGTTTTTTTTCTCTCTTGAAGGAAAGAAGAATTCAACAGAAAAATAAAATAAATGCCTCTACCCTACCTGAAAGACAAAGATAAAATCAAATTTGAATAAAATTATAATAAGTATTATTCAGGAAGTGGAGAGCATTAATTAATTATTTTACTTACATTTCTCAATACGATAGGAAAATATTATTCTTTTTAATCCTCAATAATATATAATTTGTTATTAACCATTGACCATAGTTTTTATGTAATATAAACAATATTTTGAGTTTCAAATGGAAGTAAGATGCAAAATAGCATGCCTCAAAAAAATAAATTGGTTGCTAACTCGATGTTAACGCATACTATATTATAGTTTGGAAAAACAAAATAAAATAAATAATAAAAATATCAGTAAGGACGTCTAGATTTCGAAATGAATTCCTCATTCAATTTTTGTATTACTAATAATTAATAAGGCTTATTATCATTCAATTGAGATAGTTATATTTTCTATAGAGCAATATTCAACAAAGCAGTAACGACAATAGAACAGTACTGTACAATTTAATTTCTCTAGGTTGAATGGGTAACCCGAAAATATCTTAAACAGATGTAATACGTAAGACGTATACTTGAACGCAATGGTTTGACAACAAAAAATTTAATTTATTTTTATTTAGTATTTCGACATATTTTTTTTTTCTTCATTGTAATATTGTACCGATGCCATGGAGCAAGAATGCTCAACTCCCCCATGACTCATTCTATGTTGCCAGACTCCAAAAATCCCAGTTTCGCAAGATCCTGGTCTGTGGCCTCAGCTATTCCCATTTGATCCCCCCTAGTTGTCTATTCCATGCTTCTATGCTAGTCTATTCTCAGGAGGGTGCTCAAGGGCTCCTTTATTCCCGAGGCCGAAGAGAGAGGCTCTACTTTCATTTGTCCAGTAAAGTGCTGGCAACCCTAAAAAAACAATTTGACAGCTGACAGTTCAGGGTTAGTAAAAATGGAGCGTTACACGATAGAAAAACGTGTCTTTATTGTTGAACATGATCTCAAAAATAAAAGTTTGGCGGCCGCAGTTATAAAATTTCATACAAAATATGGTTGGAATAGTGTTTTGACTTCGTCAACTGTGAAGAGATTAATTGAAAAATTTAGGGAGACTGCATCAGTTGGAAACACTAAACACACTGGTCGTCCAAAAACAAGCCGTTCAAATGTCAATATCGAAGCAGTGCGAGTGTTGTTGAAAATCCATAATACAGTTCTTTGTGCCGAAATTGGATGATATTGATGTGGCCAATATGTGGTTTCAACAAGATGGTACCACATGCCATACATCCCATGAAACAATTCAAATACTGCATGAGACATTTCCAGGTCGTGTACTCTCTCGTTTCGGTGATCAAAATTGGCCCCCTAGATCGTGCGATTTAAAACCTTTAGATTTCTTTTTATGGGATTATTTGAAGTAAAAGGTGTATGTCAACAAGCCCACCTCCGCCCGTGCATTAAAAGAGGAAATTCAACGCTGCATCAACGAAATTCTCAACCACAATTATGTGGTCATGGAAAATTTCAACAAAAGAGTGCGTATGTGCGAGCAAAGTGATGGAGGCCATTTTCCCATGTGTTATTCCAAAAATAACCCTATTCTATTTACTTTATAATTCAATAAAAAAATACTAAAAATTGTGTTTTCTATTTAAATCGAATCTTGCATTAATTCTGGTACACCCTTTAAATTCTATTCGGGGACAAAAGACTACCCGCCAACAACCGCATGAAAACTATGAGCAACGGTACAAGGTGCAATGCATACTACTACAAAGTACTACTTGCCTATAGAGAGGACTTACTACTTCAATAGAGGCAGGGGACTCAGTGTCCTGGGAGTTCGTCAATATAAATGCTCCATTATCACCGTATAGTAATCTTATGTTATTTGTCTTAAGTCACTACATATTTTTAATTCATGTTATGTAATTCGAGCTTCTAGACATGTATATTATTGCATACTGTGCTACATTTTTCAGATGATTTCAGCTTCGGACCCAATGAATGCCTATAAACTTCTATCATAAGAACGGGTGACAGACACATGACTAAAACATATAATGAGCAGATTAGCTGAAGCCTATGTGAGGAAGATGTTATCTAACCATGACAGTTGAATAGGACCTATGGACTCTATTGCGGTGTAATGGTTGAGCTAGCTGTTTCCTTGTCTGAAGGTACCGCTGCTGTGAGCACTGTAATGATATGCAGCATGTCTAAATGGTGGTCCTCCTTACCCCCAGCAAAGCCCAATGCCGTAGAAATAAATATGATGAAGCAAATAAGGGTGTATTTGAGCCTGCTGAAACTATTTCTGTGTTTTTCGTGTCACCACGTAATGATATGGTAGTTAAAAGTAATAATTTAAAAAATAATTTGTTTTTATAATTACTAATCTTTACTGGCAAGCCGAATGAACAATGATGGGTTTGGTTGTTTTTTTTTTATAAAAGATTTAAACGAATTTGTACTTACAGATTAAATATTAAAATAATATATGATATTAGGTGAAATATGTAATTTATCGGAAATGTGTAGAATATAAATGGTTTGTATTTGTCAGGTCGTCACGAGGGGGGTGCCTAGTTACCCTGGCCCTAGTGACGAAGTGAGGGTTGATTAGGCTATGACCTGGACAATTGCTTCATGACGGGTCTAACTACTGTACTATCTGACTCCATATCTGATAAGTATGTGCCCAGACATGTACTATGTTCAGGAGAAGAGTTATAGGGTAGGTATTGTAGGTAGTTTATGTGGTCTTGGAATTACCACGAATTCACATTCGGTATCTGAGGGTAGGCGAAATCTTGCTCTTGGGTGATAGTTCCCAGCCTCTAACTAATTTACTTGGAGCTGCGTCTTTTATTGTTTACAACATTTACAATGACTTATGGTTTGATAATTTTATTTGCATTTGTTTAAATTAATTTACAATATATATACAACAGAGCATAGGGTGATTATTTTTTATGATATCATGTAATCAAATTCAAACTATATAGTTTCGATATATTTTGATGTTTATTGGCCAAACATGGTACTAGTGGAGTTTCTGATGTTTAAAAATCAAATTAAAGCTATGCGAATATCTATCTGAGAATAAATTTATA
Organism: Acanthosoma haemorrhoidale; assembly: GCA_930367205.1. Classification (NCBI taxonomy): domain Eukaryota; kingdom Metazoa; phylum Arthropoda; class Insecta; order Hemiptera; family Acanthosomatidae; genus Acanthosoma; species Acanthosoma haemorrhoidale. The sequence goes on along the minus strand of OV884013.1, from coordinate 118,771,720 downwards.
TAAATATGTATATGTATGTGTATGTAATTGTTACAAAACCGCCATCCTTGACGTGACGTATGCAGCTAGATCTAGACAGCGGAAATGGGTTCACCTTGACCCTGAGTGGACGTCACTCGGGTTAGACCTGAGTGCCTCAAGAGATGGCTCCGAAGAAAGTGGATACTGGAGGCTGTGCCACATCCACTTCCTGTTTACTTCCTGCTGCCGAGAATAGATCGTCAAGTTCACACGGTCGATGTTTCTCAGCGTTGCATTTTCTATGGCATCTTCATTGCTAACGTTAGCTTAGAACAAAACTACAAATCGCAACACGTTGATACCCATTGAGCTTTTCGCCAATGTAAAATATAACCGAAAAACAGTCTAAAATACTATCAAAAATACTAAATTTTAAGTAAGATGATAAAATAGCTAGCTTTATTACATCTGGGATTACTTAAGGAGAAATATTAAGCCCCCTATTGTATAATTTTTTTTGTTAGAAACACCGTACAAAGGGGACCTATAGCCTTTTTATGTAGCTGAATTCGCTTTAATGCCACAGAGTGAACATTGATGCCCTATTGTTGACATCAAAGACATTTAGAAGTCAATCAATCAGGATCGATACTTGGTTGAAAAGATAAAGGTTACAGTTTTATCCTCCCAAGTGTTCTGTACAGCTTTACACATCGCCTTAATGTCAAAAGGTAGTGTTAAGTGTGATGGAAATTGACGATTCTGTCTACTGGAATATTCACTACAAAACAAGCCCAAATAATGTATAATAAAATTATTATTTGATTTCAGGAAGTTTCAGCATTGGTCAAAAGTGTTTGTGAGCAAGTACACACCTGCCATTTCGGAATGCTCTGCCCAATGGTGTTGTAATGCATTACGAGTATCGAACTAAATGAGCACAAGATCATCAGTAATGCTTTGTTTGTTGTTGTATGTGCCCAGAGCTATCGGTCCTGTCAGCCAGCCAGACAATAGCCCGATTGTTGTTGTTGAAGAATCAATCAGTGCTAAGGTCAAGGCTTCGGTGTTCAATGGCCGAAAATGGGTAAAACGCCGACAAAAATCAACATTTCAATGGAATGACGATTCATTCATTATATTCTGCAATACATTACTCATTTCACAATGTCCCATAACACGCTACAATTGTTGTAGTGAACCATCAAAGCTCTAATTATCGTATTTCTTCAAAAACTCTTTGGCTAATTTTAATATACACTGTAATATCTTTTAAAAAAAAATATATAAAGTAATAAAAAATACAAATAAATATTTAATTGTCCCTTAACCTACGTTGGGTGTATATTTTAGTTATCAACATCAACATTTGAAAATTCATTTCTACATAATCTTTAACTTTAATTTTTTTAAGTGGTCCTAATGGAATAACAATATTTACCAGCTACTTGGTGTACTCAACCACATGGAGTTATCACGGCTTATTTTGTACAAGTGTAGTTATGATATTTGTTCAAAGCAATTAATAATGATAAGATCTTCAAAACTTTGAATTGATTTTTCCCCATCATTTTGACAATATTTGAGAACGTTATGAGATATTTTTTTTCGTAATGGGAAGAGTTTCAAAATCAAAATATACATAAACCCGAATTTTGAGGGTAGGGTTCTTCCAAAATTACATTTTTTCTACATTGTTGAAGACTCAATTTGCTCAATACCTGGCTAAAAGTCTTCCCGCACATGATTGAGATCTTCAAAACTTTGAACTGATTTTTTCCCATGATTTTGACAATATTTGAGAGCGTTATGATATTTTTTTTCGTAATGGGAAGAGTTTCAAAATCAAAATATACATAAACTAGAAATTTGGAGGGAAGGGTTCTTCCAAATGTAGATTTTTTCTACATTGTTGAAAAATCAATATTCTGGCTAAAAGTCTCCCCGCACATAATTGACTTAAAGTTTCTCCAACTTGTACCCACTACGCATATGTGTTCACACTGCAGCTCGGACCAGCATGTACACCCTAAGGTGAACAACCCAGCTGGGGATTCCCTGGTCTTGTGCGGCCGATGTTGCAACTGTTGGACTTCCCCGAGGTTACATCAGGACGCTGCAACTGGGTCACTCATGAGGTCTCCCAGTCTTACCTTCCCCCTGTCAAGGAGTATGTCTTCCAGGTATTCGGGAAGAGGTCATCGCAGTGAGACTAGGGCAGTAGGTTCGACACAGTATCCACCTGTAATTCGTTCTCAATCAAATTCGTTCTGTGAAAATGATCGGATTAATCAGTTTATAATTGTCAAGCACGAACGGAGAGGCCTTATTTTCAAACAGGTATGAATACACCGATGACATGCTGTCTATGTAGGACTCAAAGAGATCTCTAAATATTGTGAGATATCAATAACATTCCAAGGAAGACTGTCAACCGTTCGATACACCTTAAATTGAACTTATTGAAATTATAATTGTTCTATACAGATTTACACAGGTATAAAATATAAGAAAAACAATGTTATTTAAGTGTATAGCAAATAGAATCCCCGTGTAGCAAAAATATAAGAGTTTATGGTTTTAAAAAATAAGCCCAAGGAAATGCTAAAAATAGGACGACATAAAGGAATGGTCATTAATGAAGGAATTGAACTAATAACTATAATTAATCACTTGTAAAATCATTTTCTAAAGACTACTAATAAATATAATGCTGGCTATGGAATACATAAATCAATTAACAATTAAAAGAACATTAATTTTTTCTCTGATTCCACAATTGAAGGAACGAATCCTTGAGCTTTGCTGACTAAATTTATTAATTATTACTATTTTTAGCTTCTTTCACATTATAGAACATTAATGTTTTCTCTGATTCATTATGAGGCTTGGATTTTGCTAAATGTAATCGATTTAAAATAATCTGTGATATTTTTTTCTGTTCCCCTGCTTTAAATATGCATATATCATTTTCATATGTCGATCCATGCAAGTGTTTGAAGCGTTCATTGATTCTTTTTTCTTTGTTGTTCAAAGTACGACATAAAAGAGTGGTCAACAATGAAGGAATTGAACTAATAACTATAATTAATCACTTGTAATAAAATCGTTTTCTAAAGACTACTGATAAATATAATATATAATATTCTTAATAAGTAAGTTAGATCATGCAACAGTTAATAGGACGAGATAGTTAAATTTTTCAAACATGACAGTACTTGAACATAATTAATTAACAATTAAAGGAACGAATTTTTGAGCTTTGCTGACTAAATTTATTAATTATTACTATTTTTAGCTTCTTTCACATTATAGAACATTAATGTTTTCTCTGATTCATTATGAGGCTTGGATTTTGCTAAATGTAATCGATTTAAAATAATCTGTGATATTTTTTTCTGTTCCCCTGCTTTAAATATGCATATATCATTTTCATATGTCGATCCATGCAAGTGTTTGAAGCGTTCATTGATTCTTTTTTCTTTGTTGTTCAAAGTACGACATAAAAGAGTGGTCAACAATGAAGGAATTGAACTAATAACTATAATTAATCACTTGTAATAAAATCGTTTTCTAAAGACTACTGATAAATATAATATATAATATTCTTAATAAGTAAGTTAGATCATGCAACAGTTAATAGGACGAGATAGTTAAATTTTTCAAACATGACAGTACTTGAACATAATTAATTAACAATTAAAGGAACGAATTTTTGAGCTTTGCTGACTAAATTTATTAATTATTACTATTTTTAGCTTCTTTCACATTATAGAACATTAATGTTTTCTCTGATTCATTATGAGGCTTGGATTTTGCTAAATGTAATCGATTTAAAATAATCTGTGATATTTTTTTCTGTTCCCCTGCTTTAAATATGCATATATCATTTTCATATGTCGATCCATGCAAGTGTTTGAAGCGTTCATTGATTCTTTTTTCTTTGTTGTTCAAAGTACGACATAAAAGAGTGGTCAACAATGAAGGAATTGAACTAATAACTATAATTAATCACTTGTAATAAAATCGTTTTCTAAAGACTACTGATAAATATAATATATAATATTCTTAATAAGTAAGTTAGATCATGCAACAGTTAATAGGACGAGATAGTTAAATTTTTCAAACATGACAGTACTTGAACATAATTAATTAACAATTAAAGGAACGAATTTTTGAGCTTTGCTGACTAAATTTATTAATTATTACTATTTTTAGCTTCTTTCACATTATAGAACATTAATGTTTTCTCTGATTCATTATGAGGCTTGGATTTTGCTAAATGTAATCGATTTAAAATAATCTGTGATATTTTTTTCTGTTCCCCTGCTTTAAATATGCATATATCATTTTCATATGTCGATCCATGCAAGTGTTTGAAGCGTTCATTGATTCTTTTTTCTTTGTTGTTCAAAGTACGACATAAAAGAGTGGTCAACAATGAAGGAATTGAACTAATAACTATAATTAATCACTTGTAATAAAATCGTTTTCTAAAGACTACTGATAAATATAATATATAATATTCTTAATAAGTAAGTTAGATCATGCAACAGTTAATAGGACGAGATAGTTAAATTTTTCAAACATGACAGTACTTGAACATAATTAATTAACAATTAAAGGAACGAATTTTTGAGCTTTGCTGACTAAATTTATTAATTATTACTATTTTTAGCTTCTTTAACATTATAGAACAATAATGTTTTCTCTGATTCATTGTGAGGCTTGGATTTTGCTAAATCTAATCGATTTAAAATAATCTGTGATATTTTTTCTATTCCCCTGCTTTAAATATTCATATATCATTTTCATATGTCGATCCATGCAAGTGTTCATTGATTCTTTTTCTTTCTTCATATGTGATCTAGATCTGATAGCAGTTGCCAATTTTTTTTTATATTATATCCAATGCGAAATATGTTTTTGGCTAATAAGATGTACAATCCCTTAAGTTCTCACGTCGATCTACAACGAAACCTTTAAAATGACTAATGTAAAAATAAACATTTTTGGTTTGAAGATCTGCTGGATAGATGAGCCTAGTCGTACAAGACGTCTCCTGAAGAAATTCAGTTAAATGCTTCCATCGTTTGCAACTTCTCCTAAATGAATTTGACTTCATTCCGTGCAAACCCTGTCTCTCTCGCCGCTATTTTCAAATTTATTTTACAACCATGTACTCTTGGACAAGAATACAATACCCTCTAGTAGATTGAACGTTTCAATTTCCCCACCATTTGTCCTGTAATGTTACTATAGTACATTATAAAATGAATTTTAATTTTTATTATTGATATAAAATAATCGTAAGGGCATAAAAAGTAAAGGGGGAATGACGGCTGGGGTTATTTTCCATTAAAATATATAAAATCGGTTTTTAATAACTGAACCATCTCGGTCGCTGAAAATCACTTTTTCAACAAATAAAATGTAAAAAAAAAAAACAAAAAAAACAATATTTCTATTGTTAGCTCTCAAAATTTTATTTTTTGGATTATCTTTGAATTTCTTGGTTAGTTACCTACCAATAAGAAAAATCAAAACCTTAAATTGCTTCTGAGCCGTGACTTTGAAAGCCGTGAGCAATTTGAAAAAGTTGATGAAACGGAGTCGGCAGTAATGATTGTCTGTTTTTCTCAATGAGTAAGACGGCCATCATGACGATAACTCGCTTAGCGTGACCAGATTCAGAAAGAAACGCCACTACCGGAACAGACGAAAGGTCATAATGATGCTAATACAAAAAGTAGCCCAGCCTTAACGAATTGTCAATATTATCAAATTGATTATTGTTTATCATTTTACAATAAAGGTAATTTCATGTCGTCACCTGCGCAACGAAATGCTTGCTACAACTCCCTGATTCTAATTATTATATTGTTTTTTATTTGTTCTTCGACCTAATAGTTAATAGTTCCTCTGGCAACAGACTGTGGGGGAAAAATTAAGTTAAGAATTGGTATGTAAGTTAGTTTTAAGTTTGATCAAAAAGGTGAGCCCCATCACCTTTATTAGTCAGTTTAGTCCAGTCACGTATAATGTGTATGATTATACTTGTTTATTCATTATATAATTTTTATAAAATAACAAAACCTGTATATAATGTAGCGATGCTACAGGAAATACAAAAATAATTTGTAAATAGATTCGCCTGAGGATCTATAATTATCAGTAAATTTAAAGGGGCTATGAAAACAAAAAAAAAACAGTTAATAGTTTTTCGTTGTTTAGTTTTTAGTTTTTCTCTTATTGTAACCCGAAGGTGAGCCCCATCACCTAGTCCAGTCTATAGTTTTTGTAATTTTATCTATAAAACGAAAAATGTTTTTAATTCTATCCTTCTTCAAATGCATGTTATACAGGAAAAGGAGCCATAAATCTGTACATTTATTCATGTTATTGTTCATTTGTTTGTAAAAATGTTTTGAATAAATGTTATTCGTTTCACATCAAATAGATGTTTTTAAATTGTAGGAATATTTTTATATTTTTTTTTTTCAAGGCTAGAAGAAATTTTACTTGTTTACATCTGACATATTATTTACATGCTTTCAAAAATAAATTTAAATTCTCAGGGCTCTCTATAAACTGGCAGACTAATAAAATTATATTTAAATCTTTTATAGATTTACATCGAAATGGAAAAATAATTATTTTCATATCTAAATTACCAAATTGAAATAAAACTATAACACGACAATTCAAACCAAAATTTAATATTGGTCCTAACCTGAATTGTACACAGAATATTATAATAAGGAAAATATAGTTTTCTTAACGACCTGTTTATCTTAGAAGACATTTTTATATAAAATGAAACTTACGATAGTAATTTTAAAAGTTTTGTAAATAGACTCGCCTGAGGATCTGTAAATTTAAAGGGGCTATGAAAGAAAAAAATAATTTTAAAAGTTAAAGTATTTATTTAAAAACTTCAGTCTTTTATAATTGTGTATTGACTAATACAAACTGCCTCGAGAGTAATTTATTATTTATTAAATTGTTCAAAGGGACTTTTATGGCAGGATGAGAAATGTAAATTATTGAACTTCTCTTAACAAAGATTCGTACATTTTACAGTTTATAATTTAAACTTTGCGATGAGATCTTTTATTTTTATATTTAAATAGTTTTTAGATTATTAAATGTTTCATTCATTCGGGTTAAAAATGAACAAAAAGCCTAATACTATAAATGAATTACACCAAACTAACAGATAATATTAAACGTTAACTAAACGACTTATGGAGAAATTAAGTTTTAGTTTGAAAAATTAAAAAATATCTGAATTCTGTCATTTTTATGATAATGTAGAAGTATATCTCGAATGTCATGGATAATTAAAATTAGACGGGGCAAAAGTTTGTAAAAAGTTATGATAAAGAAACCGTTAGCATAAATTGACTTTTCAACTGTCCAATGTGAAAAAACATTCACGTTGAAAACTGGAGCTCGGAGCTTATTTTTCCTGGCGACAATTTAGGTTTGCGAGCAGAAATGGATGGCAGTCAAAACAGGAAACCGCTCGGCTGTTTCACCTCAAACTGGTTATTTTAGGGACAGTTCAAAAAAAAAAAAATAATTTAAAAACAGAACGAATATGTTCTCATGATACGTACGCACAAATAGTCATTACAAAAATATGAATATTTCAATAACACAGCTGATGTAATATTAATATATTGGTTTTATGTCATAGTGATTTCAGAGTAACTATCACATTGCCTTTTGAGTGATTTATTTATACATATATACATTATATCAGACAATCATTTTGCTCTCATTAAATAATAAAATTATATTGATTTTGACGAGTGCAGAACGCTTTTCGTGGAGTTTTTCTTGCAATCTTTGCAACTGCTGAACGTATCTATCCGCAGTAATCGTTAAATTTGACTTAACCAACTCGTGGTGAATTATTCCTTGACAATCCCACCATACTCACAATAAAATCTTTTTGCCATGTTTGCTTTCGGATCTGGTAGGGCTGGTTGATCCTTATCAAGCCACTGTCTTTTGCGGACTATATTGTCATAGGTAACCTATTTTTCATCACCTGTTACAATCCTGTTTAAAAAAGGCTCAATTTTCACCCGTGAGAGCAGACTTGTGGCGATTGACATGCGATCTTCTTTATTCCGTTCACTGAGATTGTGAGGTACCCACACTCCTAACTTGCTGACTTTCCCTAATTTCTCCAGGTGGCGGTTAACAGATGATTGTGATGTATTCAACCTTTCTGCTATACCTCTTGTTGATTGACGTGGATTTTGCTCCAATATTGCCTGTAAAAGGTTTTCGTCAAGGTCGGAAGGACGTCCCGCCCTCGGTTCGCCCTTTAAGGTCGTATCTTCAGAACGGAATTTTATAAACCAATTTCTAACTGACCGATCAGTTATTAGTCCTTCACCATATACAGTGCATATTTTGTCAGCGGTCGCCCAGCACTATTGCCTTGTTTAAATTCCCAAAGCATTAAATGACGAATATGTACTTTTTGACTCTCCATTTCAGAGGTTAAAAAAAGCAGTTTAACGTAACGTGTATCACAGAAAACAGTTGACAATAGACTTTTTTTTTTTTTTTTTTTTTTCCTTAGCTCTCAAACTTATAAAATAGGATGTGGGAAAATTATTTTGGGCTAATGAGTGCCTTTCACTAAGGGGAGTCCCCCATTTGAAGGATGTATGAGAAGGATATAGGGTGTGGAACGCCTAAAGGAGGCGGGTGGAATCAGGAAGGTAGTGAGAGTCTACCGAGGGTGGAGCCTAGGGGTACCTAGGCAAGGGTTTGTAGTCGGCCAGGTCAAGCCTGGCCAGCCCCGGCAGGGGCCTGAAATAAGTCGGCCTCTCGGCCGGAAGGTCGACCCTGCTTAAACAGGTAGATGGGGTCTTGTAGCTTCGGAGATCGGCCTCGATCTCTTGGCTGGGTGTTGATCTTCAGTCTCCGTCAGGGGGCTAGGGTTCGATCACGTCCATCTGTCTCCAGGCTTCAGTGGTCCAGCAGTGCTTCCATCTGACGGGCATTGGTGGTGGTTGAAGGTCGGAGCCTTAGACTAACTGGAGCCTCGTCTATATAGTGAAAACAAAAACTTGTTGTCATGGTAACTCATAGCGGGTAGATACGAACAATAGATTCTACTTAGCTGCATCGGAAGTTACTTATGACTCGACCTGATATAAACACAAACCTTATGATTTTTCAAGCCCCCCCCCCTCCATCTATAAAACAATTTGAGTAAAGCTGAACAAACCATTCGAATTAAAGTTTCCTGAGAACCAGTCGCTTCTTCGTGAGAGGGTGCACAATGACCAGCTAAAGTTTTGAGTCCCAGTAGATAATCGCCCTGTTTAAAAAAAAAGGAGGATTTGAACCCAAGACCTCTCCTGGGATCCGTTCAGGCGCTCTTCCAACCATGTTACCCCCATCCTTGTAAATTTCCAATCCCTTGAGCAGGTCTCGTTTAAGCTATTACTGTACTACTGTCTGAAATCTATTAAATATGCCTTGTGTCCTATTTATTTGTCAACCTTTGAGTACTTTGGTGGCTGATCTCGGAACTAAGGTTTGAGCATTTAAGTTGGTGAAATCGACTCCTGGATTAAAGTGAGTCACGGGTCGCTGAGTCTTAGTGTCAAGGACCAGCCAATCTTGGAGAGACACTAAAAAAATATTCGACCTCTAAAAGGCTTATTACAGGGGGGATATCTGCCTACGGAATCTTAGCCTTCAATCATTTGACTTGTCAATGAATTTGTACTGCCAAAATAATTTTCGCTTTTAGAGCTTTAAAAATATGTTAAAAACTTCATCGTACTTACAGGACCTATTTTTGAAAAGTCCTCAATTTTATATCCATCCTCTATAAATACCAGTGGCGTACATAAGGGGGACCCAAGGGGTCTACCACCCCTTAAATATGTTGAATTTTTTATAATTTCCCCCTAGTAACTTAAAATTATAATGCAAACATTATTTTTACTTTAATTATTAATACGCGATAGTGCTTTATTAAAAATAATTGAAGTTATCTCATTATTACCAGGGGCCTAGGTCTGTTCAGAGATAAGAGAGATGTCTCTTTTATCTATGTGCCCCCCTCCCAAAATAATATTTTTTTATAATTTGCCCTTCTTCTCTCATATCTTCAGATTTTTCATCTCATTAGCTAATCTGGTTTATTTCTTTTTCAATTATTATCACTTTATAAATTTAGGGTTCAAAAATATTTATTGTTATAAAATTACAATCTGTAATTTTCAGACCAAGAGCCACAGACGCTCAGGACACGATTGGAGAAACTGGCCGTTGCCATGTCTCCCACTGTCACGCATTTATAGCAGGTCACAAGGGCACTGCCACTTTAGTCTCCGAGGAGGATTATAGGGATGAGTGAGCACCAGGTGCGGTGCAATGACTGTGCTAGGGGATTAGGGTAGTTGGATAGGTTATTATGGAATTTCATGAACTTGGAACGGATGATTTCAAGGATGTAAGGTATATTAAGAAGTGTTTTGTTGCCAAGGGCATTTACTATTGTTCTAAAATATTGGAATACGCTTGATGTTCGACTTGTTTGCTGTCCCCCATAGCTCTGTTCCGTATGTCCAGATTGGCTTAAGTATAACTTTGTAGTTGTAGTAGTAATTTATTTTCTATTGAGAGATGGGACTTCGAAGTAGTCTGTACAGTTGTCCAAAGCCTCGTATGTTGTTTCCATGACGGCCTTTTGTCGAGATGGAAGCCTAACTAGCGTACTTGGATACAGCGTACTTGGAGCGTGTACTCTTGGATACACGAAGAAGGATCTTTGTAAATGTCATTTGTGCATATGTTAATATTTTTTATTCTTTCAGTGCACATTATGAATTAAGCAGGGACTGATACTGTCAATTTATTCCACTTTACGTTAAATTATTGTTTGCTCTTGAGGGACATAGTCCCAGGATAATAAAGATATAAATGTATTATTATATATTATAATACATAGCCACATAATTATTGTAATTTTATTTCTCTTTATTTCATTTTGAGTCAAATTATTTATAGTTTAGGTGTTATTTGAACACATTAAACCCTACTCCTAAATTATTCTGAAAACTACTTCTAATAGCACTGTAATCTGACTTAGTAAAAATGACGTTTGATGATGTTTGCAGGAAATAGGCAATATGTACACAGCTATATCGGATATGCCTGAATATTGATCTGCTTCGCGAGTGTTTAAACACCAAGTCACCTCTCTGTTACCTAGCCATGTTCTCGTTTACCTGCTGTAGTAATTAACAAGCGGCCAATAAGAGAACGGATTGAGCCGTGTACCGTTGCCTTAATTGGCTGGGTAAGGTTTGCCTAATTCGCACCAGTGCTCGGTGAAATTAATATCTCCGTCCTTTGATAGGGGATTTCCAATTGTAATTAGTGAACTTATCAGCCTTATTGTAATAGTTTGCGTTAAACTCAAAGAGCAACATTTCGTACGATTAGGGGATTTATTACCGGTATAAATGACGTTTTGAATAGTCCACTAAAACCGTAAGATTTGTTACAAAATTATTTTTTGAATTTTAATACCTTACTTATAATATTTATTTTTTAATAAGAAATTGATTTATAATTAACTTTTCATTATATTTAATATTTCAATTAAGCATTCAGGAAAATATTATTGCTATAGATAGCTAGCATATAGTAACAATTATTTTTAATAACTTTATAATAAGATTTTTTTTGGGCTCATTGACGCCCGTATGCTAATTATATCACATTTAATTATTTCATAACGATACAAGAAATTTGTGAACATTTTGGGGTTATTATGGGCCCAAGTGAGCACAATAGCGAGACCAAAGCCCCAAGCCGACCGGGAGCACAGGTGGCACCCCAGTCTCACTTATCTGGTAGGCAGGACATTCGCATTATAAGGATACGGTGTCTACATAGTTGATGATGTTCATAGAGAAGTCTAAATGACCCCAATCCTCGGAGCCAAACGTGCTCTGTGAGACTTGAAGTGACACCTCAAGTCCCGGGAAGCCAGGGACCGTTGTCCTACGGGTCCGTAAGCATTCCCGGGTTCACCATGGTCGAATTTACTGTATTTTTATTAATCCTTTTCTAGAAAAGGAGAAAATTTATTTCAAATAAAAAGTGGAAAATATATAATAAATCAAGAGATACTTTATACTTTTTATAATAGGAATAATGACTAAGGAAATTATTAGTTGCAAAGGCAGATACTTGCGCACATGTCTTCAAATACAATGTAGCGAAGAAATATTAAAACGGGTCAAGATAGCATTTATTGCCAGGAAACAGATATTCTAAAATTTAACTGTTTCCTTTTATTTTATATTCATAGGCAATTAAAACGTAATTACTGCCCACGTGATCCAACATCAGCATTTACATATATTCTACCTAACCATGTTTTAGAGTTTAGTGCCATCGATTTGTGCCAGAACAAAAGAATTAGCTTGGAGAGCTGAACGGTAATCCCTGAGGGTCAAGATGAACAAATCATCCTTTATTTATAATTTATAATTATAGTAACAATTATAGTTATAACTTATAATAATTGAATGATAGCTTAGGCACTCGCCTCTCGCCTCCATCTAGAAAGTTTTCTAACATTGACCTCAGTTTTTTCAACTGTTGCGTTCATATTCGAAGGAACGATCACCCAAGACTCTAAAAGTGACCATTTCCTAGTAAATAATAGAAAAGGTTGAGTAAAATATGTTTAAAATAACTCTCAAAATATTGAAGATGAGCTCTGACATTTCAATGGAATAATACAGCAAGCCGCTAATACGAGCATCCCAAAAGCAAAATAAGGAATGTCTCCCATTTAAGTACCTTGGCGAAATATACAATTAAAGCTATGAAGTAGGTTCAAAATAAATAAAGGAGAACAAATAAAACAGCTGACTATGTTTGCGATCTGTAATTTATTAGCTTATAAAACAGCTGACTATGTTGCGATCTGTCATTTATTAGCTTATAAAACAGCTGACTATGTTGCGATCTGTCATTTATTAGCTTATAAAACAGCTGACTATGTTGCGATCCGTCACTTATTAGCTGATAAAACAGCTGACTATGTTTGCGATCCGTCACTTATTAGCTTATAAAACAGCTGACTATGTTTGCGATCAGTTATTTATTAGCTTTTAAAACAGCTGACTATGTTGCGATCTGTCATTTATTAGCTTATAAAACAGCTGACTATGTTGCGATCCGTCACTTATTAGCTTATAAAACAGCTGACTATGTTTGCGATCTGTTACTTATTAGCTTATAAAACAGCTGACTATGTTGCGATCTGTCATTTATTAGCTTATAAAACAGCTGACTATGTTGCGATCTGTCATTTATTAGCTTATAAAACAGCTGACTATGTTGCGATCTGTCATGTATTAGCTTATAAAACAGCTGACTATGTTGCGATCCGTCACTTATTAGCTTATAAAAAAGCTGACTATGTTTGCGATCTGTCATTTATTAGCTTATAAAACAGCTGACTATGTTGCGATCCGTCACTTATTAGCTTATAAAACAGCTGACTATGTTGCGATCTGTCATTTATTAGCTTATAAAACAGCTGACTATGTTCGCGATCTGTCATTTATTAGCTTATAAAACAGCTGACTATGTTGCGATCTGTCATTTATTAGCTTATAAAACAGCTGACTATGTTGCGATCTGTCATGTATTAGCTTATAAAACAGCTGACTATGTTGCGATCCGTCACTTATTAGCTTATAAAAAAGCTGACTATGTTTGCGATCTGTCATTTATTAGCTTATAAAACAGCTGACTATGTTGCGATCCGTCTCTTATTAGCTTATAAAACAGCTGACTATGTTTGCGATCTGTCATTTATTAGCTTATGAAACAGCTGACTATGTTTGCGATCTGTTATTTATTAGCTTATAAAACAGCTGACTATGTTGCGATCTGTTATTTATTAGCTTTTGAAACAGCTGACTACGTTGCTATCTGTCATTTATTAGCTTATAAAACAGCTGACTATGTTGCGATCTGTCATTTATTAGCTTATAAAACAGCTGACTATGTTGCGATCTGTCATTTATTAGCTTATAAAACAGCTGACTATGTTGCGATCTGTCATTTATTAGCTTATAAAACAGCTGACTATGTTGCGATCCGTCACTTATTAGCTTATAAAACAGCTGACTATGTTTGCGATCCGTCACTTATTAGCTTATAAAACAGCTGACTATGTTTGCGATCTGTTATTTATTAGCTTTTAAAACAGCTGACTATGTTGCGATCTGTCATTTATTAGCTTATAAAACAGCTGACTATGTTGCGATCCGTCACTTATTAGCTTATAAAACAGCTGACTATGTTTGCGATCTGTTACTTATTAGCTTATAAAACAGCTGACTATGTTGCGATCTGTCATTTATTAGCTTATAAAACAGCTGACTATGTTTGCGATCTGTCATTTATTAGCTTATAAAACAGCTGACTATGTTGCGATCTGTCATTTATTAGCTTATAAAACAGCTGACTATGTTGCGATCCGTCACTTATTAGCTTATAAAACAGCTGACTATGTTTGCGATCTGTCATTTATTAGCTTATAAAACAGCTGACTATGTTGCGATCCGTCACTTATTAGCTTATAAAACAGCTGACTATGTTTGCGATCTGTCATTTATTAGCTTATAAAACAGCTGCCTAAGTTGCGATCCGTCACTTATTAGCTTATAAAACAGCTGACTACGTTGTGATCTGTCATTTATTAGCTTATGAAACAGCTGACTATGTTTGCGATCTGTTATTTATTAGCTTATAAAACAGCTGACTATGTTGCGATCTGTTATTTATTAGCTTTTGAAACAGCTGACTACGTTGCTATCTGTCATTTATTAGCTTATAAAACAGTTGACGATGTTGCGATCTGTCATTTATTAGCTTATAAAACAGTTGACTATGTTTGCGATCTGTTATTTATTAGCTTATAAAACAGCTGACTATGTTGCGATCTGTTATTTATTAGCTTTTGAAACAGCTGACTACGTTGCTATCTGTCATTTATTAGCTTATAAAACAGTTGACTATGTTGCGATCTGTTATTCATTAGCTTATAAAACAGTTGACTATGCTGCGATCTGTCATTTATTAGCTTATAAAACAGTTGACCATGCTGCGATCTGTCATTTATTAGCTTATAAAATAGCTGACTACGTTGCGATCCGTCATTTATTAGCTTATAAAACAGCTGACTACGTTGTGATCTGTCATTTATTAGCTTACAAAACAGCTGACTATGTTGCGATCTGTTATTTATTTGCTTTTGAAACAGCTGACTACGTTGCTATCTGTCATTTATTAGCTTATAAAACTGTTGACTATGTTGCGATCTGTTATTCATTAGCTAATAAAACAGTTGACTATGCTGCGATCTGTCATTTATTAGCTTATAAAACAGTTGACCATGCTGCGATCTGTCATTTATTAGCTTATAAAACAGTTGACGATGTTGCGATCTGTCATTTATTAGCTTATAAAACAGTTGACTATGTTTGCGATCTGTTATTTATTAGCTTATAAAACAGCTGACTATGTTGCGATCTGTTATTTATTAGCTTTTGAAACAGCTGACTACGTTGCTATCTGTCATTTATTAGCTTATAAAACAGTTGACTATGTTGCGATCTGTTATTCATTAGCTTATAAAACAGTTGACTATGCTGCGATCTGTCATTTATTAGCTTATAAAACAGTTGACCATGCTGCGATCTGTCATTTATTAGCTTATAAAATAGCTGACTACGTTGCGATCTGTCATTTATTAGCTTATAAAACAGCTGACTACGTTGTGATCTGTCATTTATTAGCTTATAAAACAGCTGACTATGTTGCGATCTGTTATTTATTAGCTTTTGAAACAGCTGACTACGTTGCTATCTGTCATTTATTAGCTTATAAAACTGTTGACTATGTTGCGATCTGTTATTCATTAGCTTATAAAACAGTTGACTATGCTGCGATCTGTTATTTATTAGCTTATAAAACAGTTGACCATGCTGCGATCTGTCATTTATTAGCTTATAATACAGTTGACGATGTTGCGATCTGTCATTTATTAGCTTATAAAACAGTTGACTATGCTGCGATCTGTTATTTATTAGCTTATGAAACAGCTGACTATGTTTGCGATCTGTTATTTATTAGTTTATGAAACAGCTGACTATGTTTGCGATCTGTTATTTATTAGCTTATAAAAAAGTTGACTATGCTGCGATCTGTCATTTATTAGCTTATAAAACAGCTGACTATGTTGCGATCTGTTATTTATTAGCTTTTGAAACAGCTGACTACGTTGCTATCTGTCATTTATTAGCTTATAAAACAGTTGACTATGTTGCGATCTGTTATTCATTAGCTTATAAAACAGTTGACTATGCTGCGATCTGTCATTTATTAGCTTATAAAACAGTTGACCATGCTGCGATCTGTCATTTATTAGCTTATAAAACAGTTGACCATGCTGCGATCTGTCATTTATTAGCTTATAAAATAGCTGACTACGTTGCGATCTGTCATTTATTAGCTTATAAAACAGCTGACTACGTTGTGATCTGTCATTTATTAGCTTATAAAACAGCTGACTATGTTGCGATCTGTTATTTATTAGCTTTTGAAACAGCTGACTACGTTGCTATCTGTCATTTATTAGCTTATAAAACTGTTGACTATGTTGCGATCTGTTATTCATTAGCTTATAAAACAGTTGACTATGCTGCGATCTGTCATTTATTAGCTTATAAAACAGTTGACCATGCTGCGATCTGTCATTTATTAGCTTATAAAACAGTTGACGATGTTGCGATCTGTCATTTATTAGCTTATAAAACAGTTGACTATGTTTGCGATCTGTTATTTATTAGCTTATAAAACAGCTGACTATGTTGCGATCTGTTATTTATTAGCTTTTGAAACAGCTGACTACGTTGCTATCTGTCATTTATTAGCTTATAAAACAGTTAACTATGTTGCGATCTGTTATTCATTAGCTTATAAAACAGTTGACTATGCTGCGATCTGTCATTTATTAGCTTATAAAACAGTTGACCATGCTGCGATCTGTCATTTATTAGCTCATAAAATAGCTGACTACGTTGCGATCTGTCATTTATTAGCTTATAAAACAGCTGACTACGTTGTGATCTGTCATTTATTAGCTTATAAAACAGCTGACTATGTTGCGATCTGTTATTTATTAGCTTTTGAAACAGCTGACTACGTTGCTATCTGTCATTTATTAGCTTATAAAACTGTTGACTATGTTGCGATCTGTTATTCATTAGCTTATAAAACAGTTGACCATGCTGCGATCTGTCATTTATTAGCTTATAAAACAGTTGACGATGTTGCGATCTGTCATTTATTAGCTTATAAAACAGTTGACTATGCTGCGATCTGTTATTTATTAGCTTATGAAACAGCTGACTATGTTTGCGATCTGTTATTTATTAGCTTATGAAACAGCTGACTATGTTTGCGATCTGTTATTTATTAGCTTATAAAACAGTTGACTATGCTGCGATCTGTCATTTATTAGCTTATAAAACAGCTGACTACGTTGTGATCTGTCATTTATTAGCTTATGAAACAGCTGACTATGTTTGCGATCTGTTATTTATTAGCTTATAAAATAGCTGACTACGTTGCGATCTGTCATTTATTAGCTTATAAAACAGCTGACTACGTTGTGATCTGTCATTTATTAGCTTATAAAACAGCTGACTATGTTGCGATCTGTTATTTATTAGCTTTTGAAACAGCTGACTGCGTTGCTATCTGTCATTTATTAGCTTATAAAACAGTTGACTATGCTGCGATCTGTCATTTATTAGCTTATAAAACAGTTGACCATGCTGCGATCTGTCATTTATTAGCTTATAAAATAGCTGACTACGTTGCGATCTGTCATTTATTAGCTTGAAAAACAGCTGACTACGTTGTGATCTGTCATTTATTAGCTTATAAAACAGCTGACTATGTTGCGATCTGTTATTTATTAGCTTTTGAAACAGCTGACTACGTTGCTATCTGTCATTTATTAGCTTATAAAACAGTTGACTATGTTGCGATCTGTTATTCATTAGCTTATAAAACAGTTGACTATGCTGCGATCTGTCATTTATTAGCTTATAAAAGAGTTGACCATGCTGCGATCTGTCATTTATTAACTTATAAAACAGTTGACGATGTTGCGATCTGTCATTTATTAGCTTATAAAACAGTTGACTATGCTGCGATCTGTTATTTATTAGCTTATGAAACAGTTGACTATGTTTGCGATCTGTCATTTATTAGCTTATAAAACAGTTGACGATGTTGCGATCTGTCATTTATTAGCTTATAAAACAGTTGACTATGTTTGCGATCTGTCATTTATTAGCTTATAAAACAGCTGACTATGTTGCGATCTGTTATTTATTAGCTTTTGAAACAGCTGACTACGTTGCTATCTGTCATTTATTAGCTTATAAAACAGTTGACTATGTTGCGATCTGTTATTCATTAGCTTATAAAACAGTTGACTATGCTGCGATCTGTCATTTATTAGCTTATAAAAGAGTTGACCATGCTGCGATCTGTCATTTATTAACTTATAAAACAGTTGACGATGTTGCGATCTGTCATTTATTAGCTTATAAAACAGTTGACTATGCTGCGATCTGTTATTTATTAGCTTATGAAACAGCTGACTATGTTTGCGATCTGTCATTTATTAGCTTGAAAAACAGCTGACTACGTTGTGATCTGTCATTTATTAGCTTATAAAACAGCTGACTATGTTGCGATCTGTTATTTATTAGCTTTTGAAACAGCTGACTATGTTGCGATATGTTATTTATTAGCTTTTGAAACAGCTGACTACGTTGCTATCTGTCATTTATTAGCTTATAAAACAGTTGACTATGTTGCGATCTGTTATTCATTAGCTTATAAAACAGTTGACTATGCTGCGATCTGTCATTTATTAGCTTATAAAACAGTTGACCATGCTGCGATCTCTCATTTATTAGCTTATAAAACAGTTGACCATGCTGCGATCTGTCATTTATTAGCTTATAAAATAGCTGACTATGTTTGCGATCTGTTATTTATTAGCTTATAAAACAGCTGACTATGTTGCGATCCGTCACTTATTAGCTTATAAAACAGCTGACTATGTTTGCGATCTGTCATTTATTAGCTTATAAAACAGCTGTCTATGTTGCGATCCGTCACTTATTAGCTTATAAAACAGCTGACTACGTTGTGATCTGTCATTTATTAGCTTATGAAACAGCTGACTATGTTGGCGATCTGTCATTTATTAGCTTATAAAACAGTTGACGATGTTGCGATCTGTCATTTATTAGCTTATAAAACAGTTGACTATGCTGCGATCTGTTATTTATTAGCTTATGAAACAGCTGACTATGTTTGCGATCTGTTATTTATTAGCTTATGAAACAGCTGACTATGTTTGCGATCTGTTATTTACTAGCGTATAAAACAGTTGACTATGCTGCGATCTGTCATTTATTAGCTTATAAAATAGCTGACTACGTTGCGATCTGTCATTTATTAGCTTATAAAACTGTTGACTATGTTGCGATCTGTTATTCATTAGCTTATAAAACAGTTGACTATGCTGCGATCTGTCATTTATTAGCTTATAAAACAGTTGACCATGCTGCGATCTGTCATTTATTAGCTTATAAAACAGTTGACGATGTTGCGATCTGTCATTTATTAGCTTATAAAACAGTTGACTATGTTTGCGATCTGTTATTTATTAGCTTATAAAACAGCTGACTATGTTGCGATCTGTTATTTATTAGCTTTTGAAACAGCTGACTACGTTGCTATCTGTCATTTATTAGCTTATAAAACAGTTGACTATGCTGCGATCTGTCATTTATTAGCTTATAAAACAGTTGACCCTGCTGCGATCTGTCATTTATTAGCTTATAAAATAGCTGACTACGTTGCGATCTGTCATTTATTAGCTTATAAAACAGCTGACTACGTTGTGATCTGTCATTTATTAGCTTATAAAACAGCTGACTATGTTGCGATCTGTTATTTATTAGCTTTTGAAACAGCTGACTATGTTTGTGATCTGTTATTTATTAGCTTATAAAACAGTTGACTATGCTGCGATCTGTCATTTATTAGCTTATAAAACAGTTGACCATGCTGCGATCTGTCATTTATTAGCTTATAAAATAGCTGACTACGTTGCGATCTGTCATTTATTAGCTTATAAAACAGTTGACGATGTTGCGATCTGTCATTTATTAGCTTATAAAACAGTTGACTATGTTGCGATCTGTCATTTATTAGCTTATAAAATAGCTAAATTTACTCTTTTAATATAAGGGTGGATGTGGACTTGTTGACATACACGTTTGACTTCAAATAACCCTATTAAAAAAAATCTAAAGGTGTTAAATCACACGATCTAGGGGGCTAATTCTGATCACCGAAACGAAAGAGTACACGACCTAGAAATGTCTCATGCAGTATTTGAATTGTTTAATGGGCACCATCTTATGGCATGTGGCACCATCTTGTTGAAGCCACATAATGGCCACACCGAACTGTGTTAACGACGCCGAATTGATGTTCCTGGATTTTAAACAACACTCTCACGCACTGCTTCGATATTGACATTTGAACAGCTTGTTTCTGGACGACCAGTGTGTTTAGTGTCTCCTACTGATCCAGTCTCCCTAAGTTTTTCAATTAAACTCTTTACAGTTGATGAAGTCAAAACACTATTCCGACCATATTTTGTATGAAATTTTCTAACTGCGACCTCCAAACTTTCATTATCTTTGAGATAATGTTCAACAATAAAGACACGTTGTTCTATCGTGTAACGCTCCATTTTTTCTAACCCTAAACTGTCAGCTGTTAAATTGTTTTTTTTAGGGTTGCCAGCAAAAATGGTGGAAAATTCAAATCTTGCATCAATTCTGGGACACCCTTTAGTTTTTAGGACTGAGCCCGAGGGATCTGATCAAATAGTCATTTCTGGGTTAAAAACGTAACCGGTATAAACGTAACATATATACCGTTAAGTTATAACCGGTTACTCTTGGTTGAGAAGGTAATCGGTGCCCCAGAAAGGCTTTTAGAGCATAAACGGAACATAAGAATAGCGTGGAAGTGAGGGCAGGTCCGGTTGACGCAAGTTATTTAAGGATCCGGGAGAAAGCACAGTTACAGTGTACTTGGAGGTGTTGGGCAAGGACCGACGGAGGATGACCGTCGTGTAAGCCACTGATCGAGGAAGATGAATGGGGAATATCTGACGAATAGATAATACGCTTATTTATATCGGGAAAAGAATACGTCACACAGACTATAAAATAAAATTAAGCTATTAAAAAATATTTGCAATCATTACGAGCTCTGAAATGAACTGAAAAAAAGTACACTTTATTCAGCGATGAAATTTGCTTTAGAAAAAAAATGTAAATATAGTGATTATTACAGGGAGACTTTGAAAGGTTGATGTGACGTAATAAATTCGAAATGAACGAAACCAATACAAATAATAGATAAAACGAATGATAATGGGGAGTTATGAATGATTAGATTGTTGGGAGATTGTAGGAACTGGTGAAGTCTAGATTTAAAGAATGAGAGGGTCGACGAACGACGAATATCGATCGGAATAGAGTAAAATATATTTGCGGCATGGATAAGAAAATATATCTCTTATGTTTGATTGGAATTCACTAAAGATTTAAAAACATCCTCAATGTATAAATTGGATCAGCTAGATCAGATCATACCGATTCAGAGGAATTTGAAATACATTTCGAGGATGTGCAAAAATAAAGATTAATAAGATATCTAAGCCCTCTAATGTTATATGTTGTTGGACATATAATACTATTTACGATGAGCAATACCATTATTGATGAAATAATTTATGGGTTCATTTAATTTTAACAAATTATATATTTTATGTGACTGCACAACTTGTCAGTTCAGTGTTAGTCCTCCATAACTACCCTCAATTTAAACGATTAATCTCAGAAGCAAATATGATTATTATAAACGGCTGTATTATAAAGACCCTTCTTTATGCTCACAACAATATATATTTTAATTACACTTGCTATAATTGTGAAGATTAGACTAAATGACTCCTCGTATGTGTAATGTTCTTAATTTATATTCTCAAACCAAACAATTAGCATTTAGTTTAGATCTATGGCAACCCACCAATTTATCAATCAATGCAAACTTTATGATTCATATTCAGAAAACTTGATCTATAAGACAAGACAAAGACTCGGAAAGATAGAAGCTGGAAAATTGTCAGGTCTTAATAATTACAGACAGTGGACAAGAGTATTCTAGCTAACTTAAATTTCCACAATAAATCTATAGATAAATACGGACTTAACAACAAAAGTATGTCTTTTTCCAATCATCTGATGTGGTTAAGATTTACGAAACTTTAATAGAAAAGAAGAATTATGATCTCTTGAAGAAATACTTTGAAGAAGATTGCGTAGATTGGATGGGCGCCTAACACGAGGGGCCTGCGCTTTTAATGGAGAAAAATAAAATTCGTAATATTTTTCTTTTGAAAGTATTGCACCGTTCACATGCCTCCCACCGCCGCAGTATTTATACTGTACTAAAGTATTCGAAGCTAATCAAATAAATTCTCGATTTGGAACGAATTTCTATAAAATTCTAACATTTACATGGATGCTGGATGTATATGAAGTTCCAAGGATCTAATTCAGTTTTGATAAAATGTTTTTATAATATTATTCTCCAGAGAAATAATAATCAATAAGAAACATTTACTTGAGTATTGTTATATTTCGGGTTCGGGCATCATAATGATTATAATTCAGAACAAGATATACAAAAAAAATTACAATTTAAACCAAAAAATCAAAATGGCATTATTTTTTATTAATTATTTTCTTTCTTCGTTCTTCCCTTTAAATTTACAGATAATTATATATAACTATAGATCCTCAGGCGAATCTATTTACAAATTATTTTTGTATTTCCTGTAGAGTCGCTACATTATATACAGGTTTTGTTATTTTATAAAAATTGTATAATGAATAAACAAGTATAATGATACACATTATACGTGACTGGACTGAACTGACTAATAAAGGTGATGGGATGGGGCTCACCTTTTTGATCAAACCTAAAACTAACTTACATACTAATTCTTAACCTATTTTTTCCCCGACAGTCTGTTGCCATCGATGTGGGAGGGGTGGTGGGGCCATAGTGTTAAACACTGGGTTGGTTAGGTGCTGCAACGAGTCAAAAAACTTGATGTGTCTCCGGCGGATGAACTCACCCACCGACGGTACTCCAAGCAACGGGTGCGGATCAGCGTTCTTTAACCTCTCGAGAGAGGTATGTCGGACCACTTTTCGCATGATCCTATTCTGGAAATGTTGAAGACATTTGGCTGTTTTGTCAATCAAGTGGGTAAATAGCGGGGCACCGTACAGCAGAGCTGGCCGGAGGACACATTTATAGATCATCAGTTTGAGACGAAGCGACAGGTTGGGTGAAGTTAGCAAGTGCGATAGCCGGTAAGACCTGTGTCGTACTTTTTCTATTTTATTACTAAAATGAGTAGAGAAATGAAGATGCCTATCCATTTTTATACCCAAATAGTGCGTTGAGTTCTCTTGCCCTCTTAGTATACTAAATGATTTTGGCAACTCTGGTCTCCCTTCAAATCGAATAAATCTTTCGCCTTTTACTAAAGATTAAAATGGCATTATGAAAGATATTGTCTATTCATATTTATGTATTTTGATATATTGTTGAATACTATAATGCGAGACTGAAGCTTATTATGTAAAATATATAATGGTTTTAGTTGTCAATACTGATGAGGCTGTTGTCAATTCCGACTGAATATATCTCTACACCACATTGTTAAATCGTTTGTTACAAGATAGAGAAAATTTATCAGTATGAAATAATAATAAAATACAACAACGTTTAATGATTACGTCTACTTTGTAAAGTACAATAGGATTGAAGCTGTAAGCGACACCTACTGGTTTTCTGTGGTACTAACATAGTTCCACTTCGGCCTGTGAGGCTGCACTAAAGATTGGAACGCCCTAGTTAAGATTTATGCTTCTTTTATTTACAAATCATAAATTAGCACAATTTATAATTGTAAATAAATAGACACAATTGATACCATATTATGGTTCATTTAAAACTTTTACAGTTAGTTAAAAAATATATATTTTAATTTCACTTGCCATAATTGTGAAGATTAGACTGAATAGACTCCTCCTATGTGTAATGTTCTTAATATATATTCTCAAACCAAGCAATTAGCATTTAGTTTAGATCTATGGCAACCCACTAATTCATCAGTTGATGCAAACTTTATGATTCATATTCAGAAAACTTGATCTATAAGTTCGTTACTAATAAATTTGTTACTCTTTTGTTAGTGTCCTTCTCCCAAACAATAAAAGTGAAGAAAGAAAGTGAATCTATTTAAAAAAAAATAAAAATAGGTTCTATTCATTTGTGTGAAGCTTTCTTTCCTCTTTTAACAACGTAAGCTGCTCCACTGTTCCATTGTACTGTTTAGAAGAGATTTATCTCATACAGGAAGTGATTATCAATTTGAATTAGAAAATCTGTATTAAAAAATAATTAAATTGAAAATCATCCTGCCACGGCATTAATAATTGTACAAATTGACCTCATTATGACCATATTCACAATATTGCATTCTTTCTCTCATTCATGCAGCATTTACAAAATTCATACATAAAATGCACATATTAATAAATACCCCAGAAATCCCATTACTTCACCTGTTAGATTGTCACCTTCCCGGCAAAGGAGAAGGAAGCAGGGATCATGCTGCTCTTGCAATATCATAGGTGATGTGCAAGAGATTGTAGAAGCCTCAGACCCTCTGGAGATCTCGCAATGGTGGACTATAGAATATCTTGAGGCCATTTCCGCTTCAATCTCCAAGAAGGATTGTAGAGATGAATGGTACTAGATAGAGATCTTGTTATGAGATTGGGATGATCAGACAATTTTAAAAAAGAGGGAATGTGTTCCAGGATAGTGAGGAGATTAAAGTCAGTATGAAGGGTTTTCTAGGTTACTCGGAATTTACTATAGTTCTAAGGACTTATGACTCGAAGGATTGGATGTATTTGGTGTTCGAGTGGTTTGCTGTCTGTCAGAGTTTATGTTGTTAACTCCAATTATCAATGAGGTACTTTTTTTTTTACACCTGCCACAGAAAATTAAGGAATTTTAAATTTATATAAATTAAGTTAAATGTAGTCCCCTCTTAATAGTTCTCTGATTTAAAGCCAAATGTTTTAGCTCGTGTTCAGTTAGTTAATGGTGCTTTCCTCTAACAATTTTGACTTTGAACAACTTATTATTATGTTGAAAAGATATCGATATTTTATGACACTTAATAGATTATTTTAAACCATCCTTTATAAGGTGGGGGGGATGTATGAGCAATAAACCTATTCATTGATGAACATTTCAATGAAATAATTTTTTTTTTAAGCTACTAATTTGCTTGACATGCTTCTCTGAAATGAGAACTCTTTGGCATGATTTTACCAAAACTTAAATCTGAAAAAACTAAACCTTTACATATCATGTTTTTCTCACTTTTAAGGTATCCACTTTAATGTGTTTCCAATTAAGGCAAGTCTCAACTGAAACACAGTCTAACTGATTGATTTTAACTATCTATCATATCAATATTAAACTAAGTGAAAAAAAGTTAGTAAATTGATTGAAATTGTGAAATGAGATGAAAAATCATTTTATACTTAGGCAAAAAGTGAATGCTTGGGTAATAGTACCAATAAAAATAATTGCTAATGTTGTCTTTATCTAACTGCTAACTCTGAGGCTTAGTTCCGATTTCCGATTCTAATGAGGATTTTTAAGGTAGGCTGTGTAGCGGGCGACTTAGCCTCATCAAGGACAAAGTAAAATCCTTTAGAAAACCGAAACCAAAATCAGAATTGTCAGACCAACTAACAAGGTATCCTTAATGGCCGATTGTTTTTTTGTATAATGTTGTGATATTAGATATTGTGGAGTTTTTATATAATATTAATCCAACTTATCAAGAAGGCAAAATAAAAACAAGTGAGAGTGTATGAAAAAAACAAAGGACAGTCTACTGGTTGTGATGATGATAGAAACACACACAGTATTACTCACTAGTTTTAGCCAGTTATAATTAGTTGTTGTTGTAGTTCTGATGAAAAAACACTGAGAATTAACTCATCTAGCTTTGGCATCAGCCTGTAATACATGTTATTAGCTTGAGATTGTGAGTGAGAAAAACTTAAAAACTTTGTTGGTTAGTAGTTGTTGACTTGAAACGGAACGGAAGAGAAATAGCACGAAGAGAAGAATTATAAATTTGAATAAAAAGAAGACCATTGAAGAAGAAAAGGAATCAAATTAATACACAAGTATTTATATAATTAATATAAGTTTATTTTTTTTTGTTATGTTTGTAAAATTAAATTCATCTTTTTGCCAGAAAATTATTTTTGTTAATAGAACCTAATAAATAGTAAATAAAATATATTTAAAAAGTAAAATAACATAATAATATATATATCAGGAATTTCAGTTAGGGTTTCATAATTGAAAGATGTTTCAAATCCAAAAAGGAACAGCTAAGAAAGAATGCTATTAAATACCTGGTTGCACAATTTCAAGGAGAAATAAAAAAAATGTCTTGGCTTAACATCCTGGATACAAACAACGACGATTGGTGCCGCAGTTAGTAGCTAGCTCTGATGTCTAGCAGAAGGGATAATTAGTCTTAGCAGTGTGAATTTCAGTTTTAAGACCCTGATTTGATGATGTTCAGACCTGTTTCAAAAAATATTTAACCGGTAGTTGATTTAAAAAAAATGAACCCGTAAAAATATGCTTGGAATTCGACCTTAAAAACTTTAAACACTTATAACTCCTAAGGGGTTGGATCTAGAGTGAAATAGGGCTTTTCCTGTCACTAGTACAATTCTAAGGAAACCGTATTTTATAAAGTTTTATTGAAGAAAGACTGCAGTTAATTGCCTCATCATATCAAAAACTTAGCCACATTTGACTGAAGGAATGAATTTAATAGCGAATTCAAAAACCTTTGAATAGCGCTGTAGATAATAATTTGTTTTTAAGCAGAGCAGCATCTTTACTTGTTACTTTGTAAAACTTTGCTCTACAACTGGTGCAGACATAAAATGTATAACAAAACATCTGAATAGGCGAATAGGTACATACTACATAGTAGATGAATAGGTACATACTACATAGTAGATGAATAGGTACATACTACATAGTAGATGAATAGGTACATACTACATAGTAGATGAATAGGTACATACTATATAGTAGATGAATAGGTACATACTACATAGTAGATGAATAGGTACATACTATATAGTAGATGAATAGGTACATACTACATAGTAGATGAATAGGTACATACTACATAGTAGATGAATAGGTACATACTACATAGTAGATGAATAGGTACATACTACATAGTAGATGAATAGGTACATACTATATAGTAGATGAATAGGTACATACTACATAGTAGATGAATAGGTACATACTATATAGTAGATGAATAGGTACATACTACATAGTAGATGAATAGGTACATAAGTAGTTAACGTTATAAACTTTGTTGTGAAAGCATGTTTATTATTGAACTCATCTTCATTCATATTACAAAAAGTATTATTAAAAAAAAGTTTAAAAGTTCATATCGTTGAATAATATGAGTTAGAGTCTGCATCGTTTAAGTTATGTATTTAATTTTAAGTATTTAAGTACAATTTTGTCGGTAGGTGCAATAAGGCATTTTTGAATTTAAATAGGCCATTTATGGGGAAAATGCGGTGAAGAGTTTGCCACGCATTATTCTATGCAGATGTTGAACCAAGATATCTCAACGTGCTATCTTATGATCGCTATCTTTTATAACCTCAGGTAATAAACTATCGTATTTCTCTGAAGATGTCTGTTATATTTTCCAATATACATTTTATTTTTGATATAGTGAACCACCATAGCTACAATTGTTTTTGTTTAACATATCAATGCATTGACAGGAAAACTTTGTACATAATGTCAGATCGCAGGTTTAGTCTGTGGGGCTTTACTGTTGCGCCTCCTATATCATTAAATACATCGGATTTATTATCCTTGTTATTAATCCTGATATCAATGAGTCATTGACAGTAAAAAAGAAATTTTACAAATTTAAAAAATTAAAAATAATTTTTTAAAACAATGTATCACAATCTCAAAATTCTTCTTCCTAACACTTCACTTGCGATCGATAGCTTGGATCAATGAAGGCTTTGCATTTCATTATTTAGCAAACACACTTTAAATGTTATCAAAGACTTATAGCATCTGTATTGTTGCTTTATTTACATACCAAATGAAGCTATAACTATGTAAAATTCCAACAGCTTAAATAGTCAGTATTCAACCCACTGCATCTGGTGTAAATAGGTATGTATTCCACCCATCTAAGTACGGGTAACCCATCTAAATAAGTATGCACTTTTGAGCTAATGCTTTTGTTAGATTAGCTTTGGTCGGTACAAATGATACGTTACATTTTTATCAAGTTCATTCCCAAGGACTTGATGCAGACATACATGATATGCTGATGTATGATAACCGAACTCATATTATGGTGAAATTTCAGAGTTATCTTGGTTAATAAAAATTAGCAGGGTCAGATTTATGATTGTGAGTTTTGCCATAACCTTAACTCTGAACTCTATCATATAAGTATAAAGAATTATTTATTAAACATCAGCCTTACGATTTACTCAGTTTAAGGTAATGGTACAAAATACTATTATTTTTCCGTAATTTTTGTAGAACCTATAAAACCTATAAATTTTTAGTTTTGTAAATACCGGAAATATACTTTATATTATTATTATCTTTGTTGTAAGGAGAATTTCTATATAGTAGGTGTACTTGTTGTTTGTATTTGCTGAGAATCATTACATTCATTAAATGAATTGTAATTACAATTTTGACACAATGGATATTAATATTTTACGCCGTAGCTCAGAGAGGTGAGGTATAATGAGTAACGATTATATTACTTATCTATTTACAAATATTCTCTTTTATTTACAAAAGTGGACGGATATCTGATAAAAGTGCAACTAAATGCCTGTTTATATTTACAAAATTATATATTTTTAAAATTTTTTACAAGACATGTTTTTAATACAATATCTTATTTACATAGAATATAATTTTCCAATGTTAAAACATTTATATTTCCTGAAATTGTTATCATTTGTTAGGAATAATTTATTTTACAGTAATATTAATTACTGAACAAAATACACTTTTCTATTTCCTAAATTAAAATCTACGCACACTTAAAAAGATTTGATCAAACTGGAGATGTGTCACCTGTTAGATTTTATTACATCCAACTTTTTTGATAAGATTCACAATAAATATTTCAAATGTAAATATAAACAAATCTACAAAATTGAACAATTAAAAAATCTAATAAAGTTTACTTTTGTGATGAGAGATTTTTTTATTAATAAATGTGTAAGTATTGGTAAGTTCTGTAATTATTGTTCGTATCATGATTCATGAAGTAAAAATAAAAATATACCTATTTAAATCAAACATCCACCATTACCAAATAAACTTAAATTCTGTGCATGTAAAAATAAACAGCTACTATTCTTTAATTTTGCTAAATTACAATATCATAATGGAATTACTGTTTTTAAGAAGACAGTGTCCTTATTTACTATTAATTTATTTTCATTTCTTAGCACATTAGAATTCAGGAAGGTAAAGTAGACATAAGTTATTGATAAGTCAGCAATTAATTTATAATCTGCGAAACCTGAATATTATATATTACAGCTCATTGATATTTTTATTTAACTGTATTAATTTTGTCCTTGTTCTAGGTTAATCATATTAATTTCATACTATAAAAGAATAAGCTAAGTATAAAACAAAAATATACAAATTAATTAATCATTATTATTCAATTATACAAAACTCCTTAGTAAGTGCTAGTCTAGTTATCTTTGAATTCCAATGTAGAAACATACAGAGAATATGTATAATCCTACTACTAAAGGCACAACCATATATATTTGTACATTATATTTAAGTAATTATTTTCATTATGATGGATGCTTGATGTTGAGATTTACAAACTACATGAGCCTGGCTACAAGAAGGGCGAAGGGCAGTGCAATCATCATCGACAAGGAGGCTAGACTTGTTGCAGAGTTGCATTCGTCGGTGTTGCAGGTGGAGCAGGACTCGAGCATTCTTGCGTAGTTCAGAGTTGAAGCCGAGCAAGGACCGTCAACGTCACTGTCCGATCCCCAAGCGCAAGACCTCACCACAACCATTTCATTGTTGACTAAAAAAAATCATTGAAGCAAATCATTAGTACACAATGTCACCAATCAATCATTTTCAACCTATATGGTTACCATCATCAAATACAGAAGGTTATTATATTTTTAGTCATTCTGCATCAAATAGTTAATTAAGATCAATGCTGGCTGGTTAGACAAAAAAAAATTTTCTTTTATTACTTCATCCCTTTTACTAGCTAAATATTAGTGAGTAATAACATAATGTGTGATTCTAAATGAATTTTTTGATTGTTAAACTGAAGATGAGTAACTGTTTTAAGTAGTAAGGGGGTTTCATTCTGATTAGAGGCAGGTAGGGTAGCTTAAGGTTTCAGGATTCTAGTTAGGGAGGTTACTAGGTCTTAGATTAGTTAACTTAGAGGTTTTAGGGTTTTAGTGGGGCTATCTTAAGGTCTTATAGGAAGAAATAATTATAACGACATATTTCATACACACTAAATTATTACCATCTATTCTATATATAAGCTAAACATATATACATGACACAATATTTAAAATAATAAAAAACATTGAATTTAATTATAAAAATAATTCTTTGAGCAAGGCCAAGATAACCCAGTATTTAATTGACCCCAGTCCCAAGCACTTAAGTGACCCATTGAGGGGGCTGATGCCAAATTGACAATTTTCAAAGGCCAGCCCTACCTAACACCCTGAAGTCTCCCTAATCCCTGTAAGGTATAAATTCTCCAAACTGATCTGTCTAGAATATTTATTTATAAAGGGTGCCCCAGAATTAACGCAAGATTAGAATTTGCCGCCATTTGTGCTGTAAAGTGTTGGCAACCCTAAAAAAAAAAACAATTTTTCAGCTGACAGTTTAGGGTTAGTAAAAATGGAGCGTTACGTGATAGAACAACGTGTCTTTATTGTTGAACATTATCTCAAAAATAATGAAAGTTTGGCGGCCGCAGTTCGAAAATTACATACAAAATATGATTGGCACATTTTCATATTAATGGCTTTGTTAATCGACAAAATTGTCACATTTTTCGTGATAACACAGTTCTTTGTGCCGAAATTGGATGATATTGATGTGGCCAATATTAGGTTTTAACAAGATGGTGTCACATGCCATACAGCCCATGAAACAACTCAAATACTGCATGAGACATTTCCAGGTCGTGTACTCTCTCGTTTCGGTGTTCAGAATTCCCTAGATCGTGTGATTTAACACCTTAAGATTTCTTTTTATGGGGTTATTTGAAGTAAAAAGTGTATGTAAACAAGCCCACATCCACCCGTGCATTAAAAGAGGAAATTCAACCATATTTACGCCAAATGGTAATGGAAAATTTCGACAAAAGAGTGCGTATGTGCCAGCAAATTCGTGGAGGCCATTCGCCCGATGTGTTATTCCATAAATAACCCTATCCTACTTACTTTATAATTCAATAAAAAAATAACAACAAAAATACTAAAATTATGTTATATTCTATTTTGATTCATGTCAGGCTGAATGACTTTGAAAGAATGTCGTTTGTTTGTACAAACAAGTGGATCTTTATTTCGTGTTTTTGTTGGTCTTGGGTTACTGAGTGGTAACTTGTATGGAACTGCGAGTTTATGTTAGTGGGCTCTTTGTGAGTCAGTGTTTAGCCTTCGTGTAAAACAGTATATTTCCTGAAATTGTTATCATTTGTTAGGAATAATTTATTTTACAGTAATATGAATTACTGAACAAAATACAATTTTCTATTTCCTAAATTTTACTAGACAACAATCTTTATTGTGCAATAATTACAATCTGCCTTTTATAAGGCAATAATAATACAGATAAATGATCTCATTCATACCATATTTACAGTCATCATTCACTCGCTCATTCATACAATAGGACATGATTGGAGAAACTGGCCATTGCCAGGAATCCCACTGTCATGCGATTATAGCAGGTCACGAGGCCACTGCCGTTTCAGTCTCCGAGGAAGATTATAGGGATGAGTGGCGCAGTGCAAAGACTGTGCTACAGGATTAGGGTGGTTGGAAAGGCTACTGTGGAATTCCATAAACTTGGAAGGGATGAGTTCTAGAATGTAGGGTATATTAAGGTCGTTATGAAGGGTTTTGTTGCTGACATAATAAGGGGCATTTACTATTGTTCTCAGGACTTTGGATTGAAAGGATTGGATACATTTCCTAAATTAAAATTTACGCACACTTAAAAAGATTTAATCAAACTGAAAATGTGTCACCTGTTAGATTTCATTACACCCACCTTTTTGATAAGATTCACAATAAATATTTCAAATGTAATGTGCTTCCGGAAGCACACTTACATCAAGAGAAATCTCATATATTTCCAAGCACTGAGAAAAAGTAAGACGAAATGAAGCAAGATGAAGAGAGAACCAACGAAGTATTAACGTTTTATAAGTAAGTGAGTTACAAGGGATTATGAAGACACTACAGATGAAGGAAGTGGTTCCAACTATCAAACGTAATTTGGTTCAATTGGTTCGTCTAATCACTACACAAAGGCCACTTACAATTAGTAGGATGAAAAACCAACTGCCTCTTGCTCCCCAGCTGTCTTTAGGTGTAATATGAAGCATTCCTGGTTCTATCTCGTAGTCTATCATTTCTCTACTCCATTTTAAACAGTCAGTAAATGAATTTAAGGTAATAAAGGGTGTCCCAGAATTGACGCAAGATTTGGTTTGAATAGAAAACACAGTATTTAGTATTTTTGTAGTTATTTTTTTATTGAATTATAAAGTAAATAGGATAGGGTTATTTATGGAATAACACATGAGGCAAATGGCCACCACGACTTAGCTGGCACATACGCACTCTTTTGTCGAAATTTTCCATGACCATTTGGCATAAATGTGGTTGAATTTCGTTGATGCAGCGTTGAATTTCCTCTTTTAATGCACGGGTGGATGTGGGCTTGTTGACATACACCTTTGACTTCAAATAACCCCATCAAAAGAAATCTAAAGGTGTTAAATCACACGATCTAGGGGGCCAATTCTGATCACCGAAACGAGAGAGTACACGACCTGGAAATGTCTCATACATTATTTGAATTGTTTCATGGGCTGTATGGCATGTGGCACCATCTTGTTGAAACCATATATTAGCCACATCAATATCATCCAATTTCGGCACAAAGAACTGTGTTCACGACGCCGAATCGATGTTCCTGGATTTTCAACAGCACTGCTTGGATATTGACATTTGAACGGCTTGTTTTTGGACGACCAGTGTGTTTAGTGTCTCCAACTGATCCAGTCTCCCTAAATTTTTCAATTAATCTCTTCACAGTTGATGAAGTCAAAACACTGTTTGGGCCATATTTTATAATCATTTTTGAACTGCGGCCGCCAAACTTTCATTATTTTTGAGATAATGTTCAACAATAAAGACACGTTGTTCTATCGTGTAACGCTCCATTTTTACTAATCCTAAACTGTCAGCTGTCAAATTATTTTTTTTTAGGGTTTCCAGCACTTTACTGCACGAATGGCGGCAAATTAAAATCTTGCGTTAATTCTGGGTCACCCTTTAGAATATCAAATATGAGTAAGGGTTGGTTTAAGTTGAAATATATATCACGATCTAAAACAGCAGCTTATACGTGTAGAGTCGTCCTGTGGGATAAGATGACAAGTCAGGGGCTTCATAATCTTCATTAAATGTAATTCAATTAATCTGTAGTTATTAGAAAAATATCTACCGGTGGCGTCCCTATTCCAAAAAAAAACATTATTTGTTAGAACTTTTTGGTCAGAGGATTGACGTAACCTTTTTTTCTCCCAGGGTTTACTTTTACGAATGTTATAATATACTTTTACCAACATGTATATGATTTCCCTTGCTTGTTTGAATCAAGTAAAGACAATGTGCCTGGGCAAGAAAGTCTTTGCGAAATAAGTGGGACAGAGGCATCACTCAGTTCCACCAGGGCGGGCAATTTTCCACTCTCTTGGCCAGTGGGACCCCATTCCATAGACCACGGAGGTGCGGCCTCACTTTACTCTAAAGTACACTAAAGAACGGAACCGGTCGGGGAAATGGTGTCAAATCAGCTGTCAGTGGAGTAAATAAAGGGTGTCCCAGAATTAACGCAAGATTTGAATTTGCCGCCATTTGTGCAGTAAAGTGCTGGCAACCCTAAAAAAAAAAATTTGACAGCTGACAGTTTAGGGTTAGTAAAAATGGAGCGTTACGCGATAGAACAACGTGTCTTTATTGTTGAACACTTAAAGAGACTGGATCAGTTGGAGACACTAAACACACTAGTCGTCCAAAAACAAGCCGTTCAAATGTCAATATCGAAGCAGTGCGTGAGAGTGTTGTTGAAAATCCATAACAGTTCTTTGTGCCGAAATTGGATGATATTGATGTGCCCAATATGTGGTTTCAAAAAGATGGTGCCACGTTCCATACAGCTCATGAAACAATTTAAATACTGCGTGAGACATTTCCAGGTCGTGTACTCCTTCATTATTTTTGAGATAATGTTCAACAATAAAGACACGTTGTTCTACCGTTTAACGCTCTATTTTTACTAACCCTAAACTGTCAGCTGTCAAATTGTTTGTTTTTAGGGTTTCCAGCACTTTACTGCACAAATGGTGGCAAATTCAAATCTTTCGTTAATTCTGGGACACCCTTTAATAGCCATAACATCTGGCACAGTTATCGTTATTATGCCCCTCGTAAGCGTTATCTAACTATTATAGAATAGCGTTATAACTAGTTAGAAACTAACTAAAACTTAAAGTTATAATTTGTTACCACTTAGTAAACACAAAACGAAGTTCATAAGTATTCCCAAAAATATATTTGGGGACCCGACAATGTAAATTGTGGATTTAGTACGTTCTAGCACGATGTGTTCTATTGACTATTTTCATTTCATTTTTTATTCATTTCCAACTAGGATAGCTATGAAAAAAAAAATTGTTTTTGATTCAATAACATGAGATCAATAACACACTAATATTACGCGCACTAAACTTATTAATAATGATATAAATTTTAAAGTCACATAAACTTTTTCAAGTACACCAAGGTTATATGTTTGTTATTAGAGCTGCCTTCACTCCATAACTGCCATTATTTGGGAGTTATGAATGGAGGTAGTGGATTTTATAACATTCCTGTTCTCACTATTATATCATTTTTAATTGGCATTATATGCAATTAATTGAGCAATTGACATAAGATAATGCAATTTAATACATATGCTTTCTTAGCTAATAGTTAATTTTATTGTCATTGGTATAGTGCAGCAAAGCCACTTTATAGTAGTGCGTCCTGAAGTTCTTTCTCTTGTAGTTTTCAGCAGAGCTTTCAAGGAACACTGTGGAAAGAGTTGGGAATGTTTATTTAAGTAATATCCCAAATTATTGAACTGACTAATCAAGTATTAAATAGAATTTAGCTCATAATTGATAAAAATAAAACATTTATCGTGTTGACGACGAGCCTTGACTAGATATAATGTCACTAAAATGTAATATAATAATAAGTATAATGTATACTAAAATTGCATTTCGTAAATTATCTAATCTAAAGTTGTATAATGCTAAGAATATTGTAATGCTAAAAGTAGAAGGGGGTTGAGCAGAACTGTATACCTGCCTCGTGACTTCATGGAAGTCTCTGATATTTTTAAGTAAGCAGCCGCATTCTTTCCAAGACCTCCATCCCTATTCCCTGAACTACCCCTCTCTTATGTCTCAGCTTTAGCCCCATTCCCCACTTGTTCACCGACACTCATCCCTAAACATCCCAACTAGAATGTAGTAACATAACTGTTAATATTTGTATATACCAGTGTTTTGCTTGTACTACACAATAAAGCGTTTCTTTCTTTTCTTTTAAAAGACTTTCCTCTACAAAGATTATTTAACTTAAGAAAATTTTGATGTGCTTTAGTACTTAAAATTTTAAAACCATGCTGAAGGTTAGGTGAATCCTTTAGAAATAACTACTGGGCATTAAGTTATGCTTTTTTCAGGGGTTCAGTGGGTTTTTTAAACCGGAAACCCTTAAGTTTTCCTCCATGTAGACTGCCCCCTCGTTCTGGTCTAAACCTCTGTTCGACCTGGATACATGGTACAATTTTTCGCGGAGAACTTGATATTGTAACATAGTGAAAAACATGATCAAGTTTGATTAGTAAATTTAAAAAAAAAATAGGTATAATAAGCTTTCTCAGTCCATGGTATAAAACTAGACGTTAGGGGAGAACCCTGAAGATTTGTGGGAAGAAATGACTCATCGTGGAGGCTGTGGAAGCCCGGTTTTAATCGTCGAACTGGCCTAGCCCTGGAGAAGAAGCTGGAACGGCCGAGTAGCGGATTTAAAGAAAAGGACGTGGCTGCGAGACCGTGAGTTGACCAACGGCTCTGAGCGACCAGCACACAAATCTATTTCCACGGAACTCTCTCTCTCTCTGCCATATTAGACCGTTACTATGACCGATTTAGTCCGACTATTTAACGATGCAATGTTGGTTTCGGTCGG
Organism: Acanthosoma haemorrhoidale; assembly: GCA_930367205.1. Classification (NCBI taxonomy): domain Eukaryota; kingdom Metazoa; phylum Arthropoda; class Insecta; order Hemiptera; family Acanthosomatidae; genus Acanthosoma; species Acanthosoma haemorrhoidale. Next base: position 118,734,722 of record OV884013.1, on the reverse strand, counting down.
CCGTTTCTTAGCAACGGTTAAAAGAAAATCTATTTCCGGTGCATTAGCTATCATGGTATCATGCTACTAAAACAAATGAGGCTTGGATAGGAAATATTCATTATCATCAAAGATAAATCTATCGGCATATTTCCTCTTCTAATCATTGTTTCCCACGATGATGCCAGGAATCCAGGATATCCCATTCCCACAGTTTTAATCTATACTTTTATTGTGCATTTATTATATACTCAATCACTTAGTTAGTGGTGAGTCGTTGCCATACTCGTACATTCTGTGTTACAGTAGATAAAGAGATTTTGTTAAATAGATTTTTAGTTTTAGTCCAGTCACGTAAAATGTGTCACATTATACTTGTTTATTCATTATGTAATTTTTATAAAATAACAAAACCTGTATATAATGTAGCGATGCTACAGGAAATACAAAAATAATTTCTAAATAGATTCGCCTGAGGATCTATAATTATATATAATTATCTGTAAATGTTAAAATCTATATAATTTAAAGGGGCTATGAAAGGGGAGAAAAAAAAACAAAAAAACCAAAAAAAAAACAGCCAACTTACACCTCTTATCTCAACTAGACATTAACTGATGTTTAGCTGGTCCAATTCCAACTTTCAAATACTTAAAATATAACATATCACCCATCATTTAGTTATACTAATTAAATGGTTTATTTTCAATGATAAGCAGTCCTGTATATTGTATTTTGACCTTTTAACTTCAAAAATATTGTTCTTGTAATTCTACACTCCTTCGAATGCTTCTGCGTATGCAGGAAGAGGAGAAATTTGTAAATCGTAAATTGTAAAAATGTTGATAAATAAAGGAGTTTGGGAATTCAAAAAAAAAAAAAATAAAATAATAAAAAAAAAATAAATAAATAAAATAATAATGGGACTCCCCCTAGTGAAAGGCTATTACCAATCCAAGATAAGTATTCTTTCTATTTTTCCCTTATCCTATTTTTACTATTTTAAGATTTAAATTTAAAAAGTTTACGCCTCATTGTGTTTTACAATCTTTTGTATAATTTTTTAGCACTTGACAATGACATCGTGAGCAGCCGAAAGTGGTTCCATATTAAATTTAAGTACGTGGGTTGAAACCTAGCTAGGCTTTTTTGGTTAAATGTCAAGATATTGTCATTAAAATCTAAGCTGTTGGGAAACATATCTTCAATTCATAGGATCGCTGACAACCCCAAATACTCCCTCTTCCTTGGGGGAAAGGGATAACAAATGAAATTATACCTTTGTGAGTGAATTTCCTGCAGACGGCGTTGGCCCTCAGGTAGGGCGTGTGGGACCTGTCCCTTTCGCAGTCGCTCACCAAGAACCTCCTGGATGTGGTGTTGAAAGGGTCGCCGCAAGACCTGTCCACGTCACTGGAGCACACGAAGCAGTGGATCGCTTCACCTGTAACATCGACATCATCATTTAATTTATAAACATTTAAAAAACAACAACAAGAGAGACTATAAGTTATGGGCATAATCCTTGAGATAATTCAAATTATGCGCTGTGAGGGTTATAAATACCCACGTTATTCACCTGACCTTCCCCTGCCATCTTTACAACATCTTACGCGCATCCAAACTCTATAATTTTATCAGACAATCCTATATTAAAGGATCTAGGAACTAGGCCTCAGGGTGAAGTTCCAAATCAGGAGATTCACCCTTAAAAGAACCAAACATGAGTTGCTTTTAAGAGCGGGAGTCTTCACACGAGTATCTTGTACCACGACTTTTTGGGGGATTTCCAGGTGCATTATTCATTGAAAGGCCATAGTTTGAATGATTCTATTAAACCACAATTTTATTTTGCAAGGATAATTCTGTACCTCGGAGGGATACAACACTATGTCCATTTTCATAACTTTACAGGAGAGGAGTTTTAAACTTTTTTTCAACGAAAAGTGTTATTGGCACAGCTATTGGTGTTGTTTTAAAACATGCTATATCCGGTTCTAACTGGTTTTGGACATAGTGCTCTATAAAGAAATAGATATATGAGAAAAGCTGATTTTAACTCTGTAATAAAGTCAATATGGAAAAAAATGGACATAGTGTTGTATCCCTCCGAGGTACAGAATTATTTATTGGAAAACAACAAAAGTTAATAAAAACAAGACTATTTATTTTTACTATTATTGTATTCAAATTTTCGTATTCATTAATACTAGTAAATATGGTGACAAAGCCATACAAGATATAACACGAAAAGGGATTCCAAAACGTGTTTCAAGCGAAGATTAATTTATCTAAAATTCTAAGTTTTACTTTTTTTTTATTTATTAATTTTTTTTTTATTAACAACAACTTTATTATGATAAAATTACAATCATCCTGATGGGCTATAAGTAATTGTGATAAATGTTCTCATTCATGCCAATTTACAATTTTCATTCACTCGCTCATTCATTATATATATACAAACAGCCCACGTATAAATAAAAACGACACCACGTTAGGGTACACCCTCTGATTATTGAAATTGACTCAAAATTTTATCCGGCATATTAAAGAAAATTCATTTGATGCTCTAGTTTCATTGAAACAATTAGACTTGGCCTCAAACCCTCTAGTGTGTGATTGTGATCTGTGATGGATCGATTCTTGGGTATCAAACATACGAGTTTGATTATGCGAAATTGTCATTGAATATTTATTAATTAAAGTAATAGTTGGTCCCTTATTATATCTGCAACAAAAACATTCATAACGATGTTAATATACCCTTCATAACAGTCTTAATATACCCTTCATTCTTCAACTCATCCCTTTCAAGTTCATAAAATTCCATAGTAACCTATCCAACCAACCTAATACCTTAGCACAGTCATTAGAATGCACCACTCATTCCTATAATCCTCCTCGGAGACTGAAACGGCAGTGGCCTTGTGGCCTGCTATAAATGCGGAGCAGTGGTATGTCCTGGCAATGGCCAGTTTCTCCAATCATGTCCTTAGCGTCTGTGGCTCTTGCGCTCTTGATTAACATCCACTGGCTCGTATCCGGTGACGCGGTTGATTAAGGAGCGTGGGGGGTGACAACCATCTGGATTTGGGAGGTCTCTGTGCTGTTTGTAATGAATGAGTGAGTGAATGAAGAATTGTAAATATGATATGAAAAATGAATGAGAACATTGAACACAATTATTTATCGCCCAATAATGCATATTGTAATTTCATCACAAGAAACATTTGTTTCATTTAAACAAAAAAAGAAGTTATTGTTAGTATTTTATTGTTCGGTGTAAAATGTTTGATACTTCGTATATTGCTCTAGCGCCCGAGTATTTAGTGCATTGTGCCATGGATTGTTCTTTAATTGTAGCATTGTTACAATTGTTGCAAACTGTATGACATCTTAATTCTCGATGCAGTCTTCCAGGCTGTCGAACCTTTCTCACTTCCCCTAGCAGAGCAATTTTCTCCTCGCTGCATTTAGTCGACCAGTTACCAGTTTTACCTCGTCGATATTTATATTTAATTCGTGTCCTCTAAACTTAGTTTAAATATAAATAACGGCAACTAAATCTTATGTAGAATTGTAGTGGATTAGTTTACATCAATTATAAACTTTATTATCTTTTATTAAATTACATAATACGCAAGAAAGCCCTGTAGAGTTAAGAAGCAATTTGTAGAGATACGAGATTACTCGTTCAGTTCTTGAATACAAAAGAAACATGCATTCCCTGCTGCGTAATTTTTTTGTTGCACCATCTAGAAAAGAATGAATGAAATATTTACAAGGAAAAAACTATTGAATTCGGCTCGAGCAGAATTAAGTATGTCACTTCTGTTCTGACTCGTTGTTATCATGGTGTGATTCGAGGATAAATTGAACCATGAATTGCTTCATTCCCCTCCCGCATCGACGGCAACAGACTGTCAGGGGAAAATTAGGTTAAGAATTAGTATGCAAGTTAGTTTTAAGGTTGATCAAAAAGGTGAGCCCCATCACCTTTATTAGTCAGTTCAGTCCAGTCACGTATAATGTATATCATTATACTTGTTTACTCATTATATATTTTTTATAACATAACAAAACCTGTATATAATGTAGCGACACTTCAGTAAATACAAATATAAATTGTAAATAGATTCGCCTGAGAATCTATAATTGTATATAATTATCTGTAAATTTAAAGGGGCTAGGAAGAAGAAAAAAACAAATTGCTTCATTAGATTTATCTTCTCCCCTCTCTAGTTAGGGTGGCTTTACCCTTAAGTATTTGCTCGGTCCATTTCTTTTACAAACCAGCAATTCTCGTTGTACATACAATACTCTACAATTCAAATCCTCAGCCTACTCCCGGAACACTAGTTCCTGCCTCTTTGCCCTCACTATGGCAGCATACGATCGTCCCTTCTTCGCTCACTCTATGACTCTCTGGAATTCTCTACCTCCTAATGTCCATGATGCATCATCCCTACAATCCTTGAAAGCTCTCTTATGCCAAGACCTGACCATCTGGACAGACACTATCTGTATCGTATTTTAGTGAGTTCTTCATATTGCTTTTTGTTTTGTTTTATATATGTCGGTTCAGCAATGATTTGATTGACTGAATGCAGTTATATTTTTTACTGGAAGTTGTTATTCATATGGGACTTTGTTTCGGAATATATTTTTTTTCTCTATCTATATATCGATATTTAATGTTTTTTTGTTTTTTTTGTTTTTATAGCCCCTTTAAATTTACAGATAATTATAGATCCTCAGGCGAATCTATTTACAATTTATTTTTGTATTTCCTGTAGCGTCGCTACATTATATACAGGTTTTGTTATTTTTTTATTTTTTTTTTTTTTATTTTTTTTTTTTTTTTCCTAAGCTCTCAAACTTATAAAAATAGGAATGTGGGAAAAATAAGGAAAATTATTTTTGGCTGGAAGGTACCTTTCACTAAGGGGAGACCCCTATTTGAAGGATGTATGAGAAGGATATGGGGTGTGGAATGCCTAGAAAGGCGGATGGAGTCAGGAAGGTAGTTGTTAGGTTTGGTAAGGTAGGGTTTGTTATTTTATAAAAATTATATAATGAATAAACAAGTATAATGATATACATTATACGTGACTGGACTAAACTGACTAATAAAGGTGATGGGGCTCACCTTTTTGATCAAACTTAAAACTAACTTACATACTAATTCTTAACCTAATTTGTTGCCATCGATGTGGGAGGGGTGGTGGGGTCATAGTGTTAAACACTGGGTTTGTCAGGTGCTGCAACGAGTCAAAAAACTTAATGTGTCTCCGGCGGATGAACTCGCCCACCGACGGCACACCAAGCAACGGGTGCAGGTCAGCGTTATATGCAATGTACATATATATTGGAATTTACTAGCCATTAATGCGCGCTCATTAATGGGGAGAGATCACCACATTAAATCTTTATTGCATACTGAGCAGTTCCGTGAGAAATCTTCAGTCGTTCTTTACAATTATTTTGTTTTGCATACTTACTGTGAAACAGCGTAAACCAGGGCTGTATTGACTATACAAAGACAGCCATAAACACCATTTTTTTTTTGGTGATATTTGAAAGTGGATCTGGAAATTTTAAGAACTTTGAATTATAAATTGCGTACCGTACTTACGCAATTCACTCCTCGTTCATGGTCACATTTAAACGGAACAATTTACGCTTCAGCAATGCTAACTATACTTCCCGCTTAAAAAAAAACTTATACCGTTTTTTTTTCGTTGTTTAAATTAATTGGTGTATTATAAGTGGAAGTTCTATTGTTTTACGAGATTCGTGTACCTAATGAGGGTTTACGTCGCATATCCGCACGGGTAGAAAAGGTTTCCTCTAGTGTGAAGAGGATTCAGACCTTGGCGCACGTAATGACGCTAGCCCACAATAGTAGAACGCTCTTGCTTCACATGTGATGTCACATCTCAGCTACATCAGTTCTGTTTAAGGTGCGTCACCCCCCTCTGTGGACCTGATCTCATCCGACACACACAGCGCCGCACCTGCAGTAACTATTGCACTTGCCCTCTTTTTGTACCGGAAAGTAATTTTTTTTACAGTAAATTCAAACAGATAAAGTTTTCGCTTTTGATCAATGATGTAATCACCCTCGTTGGCAGCAACCGTTGGCCATCTAGTGTGCAAATTTTCAATGCCTGATCGATAAAAATCAATTGGTGTTTGAGCAAAATATCTGGAGATGGCATTTTGGACATCATCCAAATTTTAAAATTTTTTGCCACTTAGAAAATGTAGCGATCGGAATAAATTGAAATCCGATATCGGGCGAGTATGGGAGGCAATACCTTCCACCCCAATTCATTAATTTTTTCCAGGGTTCTTGCGGAAAAAATAGGCGCAGTGGGGTCTTGCATTATCGTGTTGAAGAATAACGCCTTTTTTATGGACAATCGCTGGACAATTTTCAATTAAAGATTGATTTACTCCATCCAATTGTTCACTGTAAAGATCTGCATTCACAGTTGTTCCAGATATCAGCGATGAACGACCCCGCGAATACCTGGCGAATCCACCAAACACACAAAAGCGCCTTTTTGGAGTGTAAGCCTGGCTTAGCTGTACTTCTTCCTGATTCATGCGAAGAAAGATTTTTTGATTATCATAGAGGACCCATTTTTCATCTCCAGCCTCACCCGCCATACTCGCCCCATATTGCGCCATCGGATTACCATTAATTCCGATCGCTGAAAATGTGGATGATGTCCAAAATGCCATCTCCAGATATTTTGCTCAAAAACCAATTGATTTTTATCGATTTGGCATTGAAAATTTGCACACTAGATGGCAAAAGGTTGCTGATAACGATTGTGATTACATTATTGATCATAAACAAAAACTTGGTAAAAATTTATCTGTTTGAATTTAATGTAAAAAAAAAAAACGACATTACTTTCCGGTTCCCCTATTATTTCCACCGAACAGTAATAATTATATTTTGAGACTGGCATGGAATCTAGAATTTCTGATTCATTATTCGTTATAGCAGAACTTACCGAAATACGCCCGATATGCCTGCTTAATAAATCCTTTTCGGAAGCAAAGCCTCTCCTTCTTAGGGCTCGGGAAAAACGACAAAAGTCCTGTACATGCTGGTCTATTAGAAAATTGTTTCCAAGCAATTGAGCGTGGGTCTGCCTTCAGTGCTTCTCACAATGAGAGATGGCGCCTACAATTTCGCGGCTTATTGTAACAATTTTGTTTGTTAGCAAGTATTACTTAAAATAGTCTTACCCAAACTTATTCATTTGGTTCTACTCTACCGCGTAAAACGTAGACCTTCCGTTGATGTTTTTAGAGTGTCATTGATTAGAAGCAATAGACAAGTAGAAATTGAACAATAAACTCACTTTTAATTAGTGACACCAACAGAAAATTACAGATTACTCTAAATGACAGATATGAATATGTATTGTTAAATTTATGAGATTGCTCTTTAAATACAAATCACGATTGTAATATTTTGTAGTTGTTAGTATTTTAGATTGCATGTTTTAAAATAAGTCAACAAAATAGTTTCATGTTTTTGCGGATTTTTTTTTTTTTGGAGAGGTTAAAGAACGCGGACCCGTTGCTTGGTGTGTCGACGTTGGGCGAGTTCATCCGCCGGAGACACATCAAGTTTTTTGACTCGTTGCAGCACCTAACCAACCCAGTGTTTAACACTATGACCCCACCACCCCTACCGCATCGATGGCAGATTGTCGGGGACAAATTAGGTTAAGAATTAGTATGTAAGTAAGTTTTATGATTGATCAAAAAAGTAAGCTCCATCACCTTTATTAGTCAGTTTAGTACAGTCACGTATAATGTGTATTATTATACTTGTTTATTCATTATATAATTTTTATAAAATAACAAAACCTGTACATAATGTAGCGACGCTACAGGAAATACAAAAATAATTAGTAAATAGATTCACCTGAGGATCTATAATTGTATATAATTATCTGTAAATTTAAAGGGGCTATGAAAGCAAAAAATAAAAAAAGTATTTTCTCAAGATGAGACCGACAAAGAGGACGACCCGTCTGGAGTCACCAAATGGATTACAGATGAATATAAAATGAAGCACTCTCATGAATGAGAAATGAGATATTCTGGACGAATGAGAAGCACATGCGTCCAGTGCGATAAACAGATGCCTTGCATGCTCGGTTAGGCCAGGACAACTAAACACCCCTATTACTCATTGCCACAATATACACTCATTATTATGTCATTATTATACTCGTATTATTTTTCATTCAATTTCAATACGAGGGTGGTCTGAAAAGTTTCCGACCTCAACATGAAGACAGGAGCAGTCGTAAATAAAAGCTAGTGAATTTCGTTGTTCATCTGTTGACAGTTACTCACCAAAGTTTCAGCTATTTTGGACGCGCAGTTGTTGTGTAACAGTCGTTTGAGTGAGTCGATGTGAGTGTTTTTATGAAAATGGACAAAATCGAGTATCGAGCTGTCATTAAATATTTGTTTTTAAAAGGCAATACGCCTACGCAAATCAAAGATGGATTGGATTCTGTGTGTGGGGACTCTGCACCATCATTTACCACAGTGAAATTTTGGGCAGCTGAATTTTAACGTGGTCGTAAGAGTTTGGGAGACGATGAACGTTCGGGACGTCCAAAAACTGCAACTACCGACGAAAACATTGCCAAAGTTCACCAAATGGTGCTAGACGACCACCGAATCAAAGTGAGAGAGATAGCAGAGGTTATGGACATGTCAAAAGAACGTGTTTGTCGCATATTAAATCAAAATTTAGAGATGAGAAAGCTGTCCGCGCGTTGAGTGCCGTGTTTACATACGTTAGACCAAAAACGTGTTCGAATGAAGATTTCCAACGCTCTGTTGGTGCTGTTTAGGTGCAATAAATCTGAGTTTTGGCGCCGATTAATTACTTTGGATGAAACTTGGATACACCATTATACACCCGAAATAAAAACAGTGGACTTCAGAGGGGGAACTGGCTCCAAAAAAAGCAAAAACTGTTTTTTCGGCTGGGAAAGTGATGGTGACTGTTTTTTGGGATAGTCATGGAGTTATTTTAATCGATTATCTTCAAAAAGGAAAAACTATTACAGGAGCATACTACGCATCATTACTTGACAAACTGAAGGCAGAACTTGCGGAAAAACGGCTACATTTGCAGAAAAAGAAAATCCTGTTTCACCAAGACAACGCACCGCCTCACACCGCAGCGGTTGCCATGGTGAAAATCCATGAATTACGGTTCGAACTGCTTGACCATCCGCCTTACTCACCAGATCTAGCCCCAAGCGACTTCTTTTTGTTCCCTCATCTGAAAATTGCGCTCGGAGGACAGAGATTTTCGTCAAATGAAGAGGCAATCACCTTCGTGAACGATTATTTTGCAGAGAAAAACGCCGAGTACTATTTGGACGGTATAAGTTTAAAAACATAGCACGAATGAAACGGATTGTCTTAGGTACATCCTCAATATTCCCCAATAAGGCAGACTATAACTTTATCATAATAAAGTTGTTTTATCATACCAAAAAAAAACAAAAACAAATACGAATTAATAATGAATTCCCACAAAGTAGAATAGAATAGAATAGAAAAAAATTTAATTCCCGGACGAAATCAATAATAAAACAAAACAGTTATAAATTAAATTTGTAGTAAAAACAGCCTTATCAACGAAATAATAAAGTATACACCAAATAGAAACTAAAACAATTAAAATTAAGATAATATGCTAATAATAAGTAGCTTTTAATATTTACAGAGTCTGTAAGTGCTTTATACAGATCGGAGACGATGTTATTTTACAAGAAAACCACATATGAAGGATTTAGTTGAGATATTTCCAATATTTGCAATTCCTCGACATCCGGCCGAACCTTCCATGACCGCTTGATGGAATAAGTCGTTCCTATTTCTTGAGTTTGGACCTGTTAAGGCTGACATTGCATTACAAAGATTCCAAAAGTGACGAGAAATGATTTTTTAGGGCGACAGGTCATTGCCGCATGACCTTATCTATTTATGAATTTGAGATTTAGTCCTAAGGGTTCTAAATCCCCCCCCCCTAAAATTCAAGAGTTTATGTCGAGTTTGAAAAGCCTTACTAGTATAAATGGGACATAGACAATGTGAGTGCATTGTGGACGAGTAGCTTGGTCTTTGAAGAGCCCCCTCTTGCAGCCCCCCAGGCAGATAGATGCCACGTCACGGCCTAGACTCACGTCCGGACCACCCGGAGGACAGTCACGCCGAATAAGCGGTGTATGCAACTGCCTTCAACGGAACCTCACCTGCAGAGGACGAGGGAAAACTATGGCTGTTGTCTGTGAAGTCACAATAATTTTTCTTAATGTGTACAAATGAAATGTTTCCCTCTGCAAATATAAATCTTTGTTCGTGGATCTATTTCTATTCTTGATCATCGTAACATTATTTAGTGCAGCCCTGACCGACACCGACTTAACAACATTAAGCAAAAATAATTCATCACCGTTTAGCTGTGTCGGCTGCTTTGCTCCACCGCACTAAAGGGAATCATGACGATCGCCAAAATCGGTATGGTATTTTTCCATGTTCCGGGGTTTGTGTTCAGTGACCACTAGGCAAAATCACATTATCAATAAATAAAAAAAACTCCTAAAATAACGTCTCATTCTAGGCCGATTGAGATTGTCAGTAAATCCAGTTTGATAAAGTCTTAAAATTTAGTGAGGATTGTTTGGTGTAGTGAGGGATGTACCTTTAAAATTTGATTGATTGAATCATGTTTTGATCACTGTCATAACCCATGTAGACAGAATAACATAGATAACATAACAAGACTACATTTTTTGCCTCACACGAGTCAGGCAAGTCATGGAGGTGGTACTCAGGGTTCTTGACTTAATGATACGTTGCCAAGGTTAAAAATTCTATACTCTTAAGCCAGTCTATAACCCAGACACAAGTAAGACCACAGTGCAATGGCCTTTATCAACAAAGTTACAGCACCGCTGAGCGAATGTAGAACACATGGTGATAAGTCAGGTTCCTAACTCAGCCTTAACTGTCCTCAGCTTTACTCAGAAGGAGTAATTTGTAATACAGTAATACAGAATTCCTTTTGTAATAAAGGAGTTATTTGTGTACAATAGTGTTCCAGTGACACCTACTGCGGGATTAGCACAATGTAAACTATGAACAACAGATCCACGAATTAGGAAATGATTAGGTAACCTAGATTATACAACGAGCTTTGTCATAAATATTCAAAGGACGAAAAATAGCTTACATTTTTTAGAGAAAAAAAAAGTTGTATAATACTGTTATGGAAATGGTAAAAAAAAAAAAGCACCACCACTCCTTGGAAGCCCCCCCCCCCACGATGCACGAGATCATCTGCTCACTCTAGTGCTTATAACCACCCCTTTCACAAACTAAAGCTAGTATCAAATAAAAAATAACAGATACAAATACATTCATTTTAACCCAGCATGTTAGTAAGAAATAATTGGCGTTATCTGAAAATCAGGGCTAATTACGTATGCAATTTTAAGCAGTGAACATGTCTGTTAATATTTTGTGAAAATGTTCAGTTAATAAAATATGTCCTGAAGAGACAGGACTTTTCACATAACGAATTCATAATCTGTTCATTTTGAACTTTGATATTTATTTTAGCTTAAGAGAGAATAGATTAATATATTTTCAAAAATCTTTAAGATCTTCCTACATAGTTTGTTGATTCCACTATCTTACACTATCCAGGAGAAGTACAAAATAGTTTTACCTAGTTTCAAGATTGGTCGAGTTAAAATAAGCCCTACCTCCTAGTTAGTGTGAAGGTTTTTTATCTGAAAATCAATGTTCACCCGTTCAACACAATGTAGGACGGCTTCATTCAGTGAATGAGAACTGTCAATATATTGCTAACATGTGTGTTTTATTTTAGTTTATGTTGTGTATATTATATTGTATTATTCCATACAACATCTTGAAGAGCAACATGCATCTCATTTCAAAATGAAGCCGAAAACAGAAACCCTTATCATATACTTGATGAAACCTATACTAGAAATCTGATTCGAAATGCACCACAACAAAATTATCAATTCGCAATAAAGCAAACGTTACCTGCCCAGGTGTGAGTTACTTCCAATAATAAAGGGTGTCCCAGAATTAACGCAAGATTTCAATTTGCCGCCATTTGTCCAGTAAAGTGCTGGCAACCCTAAAAAAACAATTTGACAGCTGACAGTTCAGGGTTAGTAAAAATGGAGCGTTACACGATAGAAAAACGTGTCTTTATTGTTGAACACTTAAAGAGACTGGATCAGTTGGAGACACTAAACACACTGGTCATCCAAAAACTAGCCGTTGAAATGTCAATATCGAAGCAGTGCGTGAGAGTGTTGTTGAAAAAACAGTTAAAAAATAAATTGGATGATAGTTTGATATGGCAAATATGTGGTTTCAACAAGATGGTGCCACATGTCATACAGCCAATGAAACTATTTAAATAGTGCATGAGACATTTCCAGGTCCTCTCTCGTTTCGGTGATCAGAATTGGCCCCCTAGATCGTGTGATTTAACACCTTTAGATTTCTTTTTATGAGGTTATTTGAAGTCAAAGCTGTATGTCAACAAGCCCACATCCACCCGTGCATTAAAAGAGGAAATTCAACTCTGCATCAACGAAATTCAACCACATTTATGCCAAATGATCCTGGAAAATTCCGACAAAAGAGTGCGTATGTGCCAGCAAAGTCGTGGAGGCCATTTTCCCGATGTGTTATTCCATAAATAACCCTATCCTATTTACTTCATAATTCAATAAAAAAATAACAACAAAAATACTAAAAACTTTAAGATTTAAATCAAATCTTGCGTTAATTCTGAGACACCCTTTATTATTGTATTATTTATTTATTTTTTTGTTTTGGTATAATACATAAAATGGACAAATGGATGACAATTTCACATTCACATTTTTGAGTTTTACTATTTTATTTATTGTTTCTTTTAATAATTGACTTTCTTCGTCTCCGTATGCACGGTCGAAGTTTTTAAATATAACATGACTTTTCATTTTAGCAACTGAAGGTAACAGCTTGGGGCTGTCAAAAGCGTTTAACGTTTTTTTTAAATTAACTATATTGTAGAAAGGCAGAAGATTTGTTATTTTGCCTGTCTACATGTGTCCTTCTTATTATTCTTTGTCTTCGCTGTCCACTCTTAAACCTTGGACGAAGTTGGACTCAATTTTCTTTTGTAATACAAAGCAGCTTGTCCCTGCCATTAGCCAACAACGAAAACACCTAACAAAATAATTTCATGGAAGAATAGAACAATGAAGAGTGATAACGTTATGAAAAGGAGTAAAGAAGTAAAATAAGGGGAAAACAGAAACAATAATACAACAATGAAGAAAAGTGGAAGACTGGCCGACTATATGCAACGATAATGAGCTTCATGGTAGACTTGAACTTAAAAGTTTATTGATTAAATAAACTTCTCATGTGATGCTATCTTATTTTTAGTACAGTTCAGTTTTTAAATACTGTTTAGTCCATATTTTAAAAAAAACATTGTAATTAAAAAAAAAATAGAAATTCACCAGTCAAACCCGCAAAAGTAGAGCATTAGATAACACTCTGAATAAATTACATAGCCTGTGGGCTTCCATTGATGTTGTTGTTGTATGAATAAAATCCTGATAATCGATAGTAATTTGTAGTTTATTTATTATTAGGACAAATAAATGTTTTCAGTTATTTATATTATCTATTAATTATCTTAATAGTTTCTTTCAATATTGTTTTAAGATATGACAACCGTAAGGACCATTGACAATTATTATTATTATTTTCAGCACTTTTGGTTGCTACATCAGCATTTTTCAATTCATTATAATTAAATTGATAGAATAGGGAATGAAAAAGAAAATTTATGTAATGTCTTTTATTGTTACGCAGTGAGATCTGTTATTCTAGCCTATTAGAGTCCAATATTTTCTATTATATTGCCATTCTATCATTTCAATTATAATATAGTTAATAATATTGTTATATCCACCGAAAGTACTAAATCAGTATAAAATAATTCCTAATAATCCCCTTCCTAGCCCCATTAAATTCACAGGTAATTATATATTACAATTATAGATCCACACCCTATATCCTTCTCATACATCCTTCAAATGGGGGACTCCCCTTAGTGAAAGGCACTCGTCAGCCCTAAATAATTTTCCTTTATTTTTCCCACATCCTATTTTTTATAAGTTTGAGAGCTTAAAAAAAAAAAAAAAAAATAATTACAGATTATTTTTGTATTTCTTGTAGCGTCGCAACATTATATACAGGTTTTGTTATTTTATAGAAATTATATAATGAATAAACAAGTATAATGATACACTTTATACGTGACTGGACTAAACTGACTAATAAAAATGACGGGGCTCACCTTTTTGATCGAACTTGGATACTAATTCCTAACCAAATTTTCCCCCAACAGTCTGTTTGTTGCCATCGATGCGGGAGGGGTGGTGGTGTCATAGTGTTAAACACTGGGTTGGTTAGGTGCTGCAACGAGTCAAAACATTTGATGTGTCTCCGGCGGATGTACTCACCCACCGACGGAACATCAAGCAAAGGGTCCGCGTTCTTTGACCTCTCGAGAGTGGTATGTCTTTTCTCATGATCCCATTCTGGAAATGTTGGAGACATTTGGCGGTATTGTCAGTCAAGTGAGTGTATAGCGGGGCACCGTACAGCAGAGCTGGCCGGAGGAAACATTCATATATCATCAGTTTGAGACGCAGTGACAGGTTGGGTGAAGTTAGCAAGTGCGATAGCCGGTAAGACCTGTGTCGTACTTTTGGCAACCCGGGGATCAGGCGCTTTTTATTGTTTACTTCTACTTGAAGACAACGAACACCACTCTAATCACACCATGGTGATTATCACACTTTCTAGCAAGGATGCTCAGTTGATTCTATGATCACATCTTACAAATATAATCTAACTTTCTCAGTCGAGAGTTGAACCAAGATTGCATAAATGATTCTCCAGTTCGGATGAAATGTGGGCCGTCATCGCGAAGGAGGCGGAGGAGGGTGTTCGACAGGACCCAGACAAGGAGGCTGACCAATAATAATCTTTCCTGCCTCGTCAGAGCGAAACTGGAAAAAAGGAAACGCGATTTTCCATGAAAAAGAAAACAATGCATTCGCCTCATTTCCTCTCTCGATCTATTCAGTCTTTCGGGAGAGAAATCTGCTGCACATCAGCGGCCATTCTCGGCATTCACTGCAACCCGAAGCGAATTGGATTAAATTAGTATTTATAAAAAAAAAAAATATCCTTTCAGTCTAATTACAGCACAGGCTATGGAAATTTAGTGAATCAGAAAAAAAAACCGTTGTAGGGTGCCATTGTGATGCTGTACCTAGATACTTTTTAATTTCCTAAAATGACTTGACATCTTCTGAAGCTCGTGGAGGTGTTTTATTGTTGTGGAACAAATCAGAAAACTATTTTATATATATATATATATATATATATAACTTCTTTATTGTGCTAAAATTAAAATCTGGCTTATTAGGCAATGAGTAATTGAGATTCTGGTTCATACAATCATTCACTTGCTCATTCATACAATATTTGCAAACACCTCCCTCGCATGCGAAAGAGAAACCGGAGTCTTGGGAAGTCCCCCACGCTCCTCCATCAGCCAGGTCACTGGATTCGAGCCAGTGGAGGTTGACGAAGAGCGCTAGAGCCACATATGCTCAGGACATGACTGGAGAAACTGGCCATTCCCTTGATGTTCGACTTTTTTGCTGTCCCCCATAGCTCTATTCCGTATGTCCAGATTGGCTTAAGTATAACTTTGTAGATTAGTAATTTATTTTATATTGAGAGATGGGATGTCCTTTGAAGTAGTCATAAAACTATACTTACATTTAATGGGAAGTGATGGCAATAAGATATGACTTGATCATCTGAAACGTGTCAATTTCAGACAGTACTGTGGTAATTGGTAATTAGTTGTTTTTATAATCATTTCTATATTTGCCGCTTGATTAATCTCTTTGTACTTTGGTACCAAGCGTCATATTATTTTCATCAAACCACCCATAAGCAGGGAAAGCTCTGATATAAATCAATGAACTCCGAAAGAAACTCACGTTTACTTTGACAAAGATCTGTCATAAGTTAAACTGTAATCCGATAGCTTTCATACAGGAACTCCAGGCAAATCGGAGAAGATTCGCGGCGATGTTTGAACTGGGGCGTGTTCACTTGCCTGTGATTGATGCAGATATTTGTGCTGTGTCTCAAACCCCAACTTAAATATCAACGATCAGATTCCCACAGTAGTTGCGAGTTGACCCCTGTTAACATATGTATGCTTTGAAAAGTTAGAAGCAGCATAGAAAATTACTTCCGCAAATTTTGAATAGACGAGTATCATCTTTCGATTCCCATAGCACAACTTCAGGAGGTTTCGAAGACGAGTCATCTCGCGTATATGTTGACCAGTGTATTATTATACAAGATTAACTGCGTATAAATAAACACCAGAAAACTGTAAACAACAACAAATAAGTCAGAGCTCTATTAAATGGAAGTTTCCCACGGGCGGTTGCCCAACGGCTTCGTATTGCGCTTAAGTTTTCAAGGATGAAGTTGCCGAGGTGTACATATCTTTTGTATGATTCAACTCGGTGCTTTGCAGTCACTTGAACACTCCCATAGCTGAGGAGTGTTGGTCATGTCTTAGTCAACATAATGCGGGATTTGTGTGGAACGGAATAATGTTTTGCCTCTGCCGTCCAGAACCAATCTTAGGGATATAGAGGAATGGGATTATTTTTTTTTAAATAGATTTTTGAAATCAGGTTAAGATTGGTGACGAGAACGGAAAATCGATCCTGTAACACTGATATGTAACGATGTTAGTTGAGTATTGTGGAATCGTCGGAACTTTGCCGTCTAATCATTACAGTTTTTCTGGAACTTTGACGGTAACTACATGCTTTAGTAACTTAAGGGCTACGTTACCTTTGTTTTATAGTATTTTTGATCATGTATTAGAGAATAGCTGCAGCGGTTGCAGTGGAACGTCATATATTATATTGACTTTTGACTTTTGACTTTATCCTACCTTGTGTAAATTAGTATGAATTGACAAGGCAAGTAAAAAGAAAAAAACAGAAGAAAAACTCTTCAAGCTTAGATGAGTTCAACTGGTAGATGAGTCAAGTTTCTACCGCACAACATAGGTCAATCAATGGTGAGCCCGCATGGCTCCATTCCCTTTTTTAATTTCTTTATCCATACTACAATTGATTTATTTTTGTTTTTACGTATAATTAATGGTTGTGGTTTTAGATCCTGTCTGTAGTCTATGGTAATGTCTTACCACAAGATATTTCTTATTCAGGAGCGCTTACATACTCAAGTGATAAAAATGTTTTTAATGATAGCAGTGTTTAAATACGAAGAAATAGGACTTTAAATCACTGATCGAACCATTGATTTTTAGTAATTTTACAAATATTTTAAAGTAAAAACGAACCTAAAGTTACTTGTTGCCTACATACTGGCGTACATACTACACATAAGAAGGTTAAAAAGTATTTATTTCAGTTGAAAAATGTTCATCAATAGGCGTAAAATCGGTTGATTATCTTAAAATAAACTGTCAGCCGTTATAGTTTGTTTGATGTTTTCCATCCCCTTTCTCTCTGAGGGTTTAGTGAAAAATATCTTTGACAGGCAAACATACATAACGTTTCTACGCTTTAAGAGTAATAATAAATTATTTTTACGGGCCGTTAAATGGAATGGTACGTTAGCACATAATCCATTTTAAAGCAAATAAGATTCCCTCTCGACTTGAAACCCTCATTTTAGTAAGAAAAAATTACATAAAGGAAAGGGTGTTTGAAAGAAGCCTTGAGTGAAGCCCCTTTGAGATAGTTAAAACTGCCCAGATATTTTCATTCGTTACACCACAACCTGAACAAAACTATTAAATGCCATTCACTTCAGTGAAAAACAATTTCAGAGGTAAAAAAAAACAAAAACATGGAGATAAGAACCAAGAGATTAGCATAATTTAAGAAACTGGAAACTATGTTGAGATTGTTTCCGCTTCTTTCGTTCTTTAATTTTCCACAGTTTACAAAAACTCTCAAATCCTCATAATATATTCTTTCTTCTCAATCTCCCTTTATGAAACTATTTTAAGGGCTAATCCATCATTGAGAATTCATTCCTACATTATTTTATTTTTTATAGTTTTAAATTAAGCTTCGTTACTATTTCTTTACGTTCCCACATCACCTTTACCCTCTGCCACAAGTCTTGTCCACTAGTTTATTTTAATTCTATTCCTCTCCCAGTATCCGAGACGGTACGATACTTAGGCTTCCATCTCGACGAACGGGTGACCTGGAACCCACATACGAGGCTAAAAAGACCAAGAACTAAACAGACGCTTTGGACAACTGTACAGACTACTTAAAAGGACATCCCATCTCTCAACAGAAAATAAACTACTTACCTACAAAGTTATACTTAAGCCAATCTGGACATACGGAATAGAGCTATGGGGGGCAGCAAAAAAGTCGAACATCAAGCGTATCCAATCGTCTCAATCAAATGTCCTGAGAACAATAGTAAATACCCCGTATTACAACAACAAAACCCTTCATAACGATCTTAATATACCCTACATTCTTGAACTCATCCCTTCCAAGTTCATAAAATTCCATAGTAACCTATCCAACCACCCTAATTCCTTAGCACAGTCATTGCATTGCTCCACTCATCCCTATAATCCTCCTCGGAGACTAAAACGACAGTGGCCTCGTGACCTGCTATAAATACGTGACAGTGGGAGTCCTGGCAATGGCCAATTTCACTGGCTCGTATCCGGTGACGCGGCTGACGAAGGAGCGTGGGGAACGTCCCAAGACTCCACTTCCTGTTCCGCATGCGAGGGAGGTGACAACCATGTGGTTTTGGGAGGCCTCTGGGCTGTCTGTAAATATTGTATGAATGATCGAGTGAATGATGAATTGTAAATATGGTATAAATGAGATAATTTATCACAATTACTTATTGCCTAATAAGGCAGATTGTAATTTTATCAAAATAAAGAATACTATTTATTTATTTATTTTTTAGGTATAATCTATCGTTTGTTTTACAAAAATGGAGAAATCACGATATATTATCGCAAAAGTTTATCGCCCTATTTTTATAGTTTTTTTGTCGAACTTCCAAATAGGAAAACCTGTTAATAAGAGAAATAGACAATTACAGTAATCACTATCATTAACTTATTTAAGTTAACTATTTACTCAATTGATTGTGTAAGTTTTTGAGATGTTTTTCCTACTGTTGATGTCCATGATTTGTAAATTACATAACCAATATAAGAAATAATACATGTAAAAAATTAAATATATTCAGTAGCCAAGAATGTATCATTAAATTAAAATACAAAATTGTTTTTTTTTTTGTGCTTTTGTCCTGATGGTTTGACACTAAAGACGGGTGTGCCTGTTTTGAACTAAATCATTTTCCTCTGGGCTAGGAGGTGAATAGAAGATTTCATTGTGCTCGTAAGTATTTACAGTTATATAATGCTAAGAATATTGTAATCCTAATATATATAATGCTAAAAGCCCCTTCTAGTGTATACCTGCCTCGTGACTTCATGGAAGTCACTGATACTTTTAAGTAAGCGACCGCATCCCTCCCCGAAACAACCCTTCTCATGTACACATATGTCTCAGCTTTAGTTCCAGTCCACACTTGTCTCTCAGACACTAGTCCCTAAACACCCGACCCAGTATGTAGTAATATAACTCTTAATATTTGTATATACAAGTATTTTGCTTGTACTTCATAATAAAGCTTCCATTTCTTTTAAAATACTCTCCTCTACAAAGATTATTTAACATACGAAACCGCAACTACGTGTTATCTAACCGCGAGGAGCCTTAAACCACAATATCGCCTGTGTTCACACGGAACGAGGCATGATAGCTATTAAGAGCCATTACGGTATTGAAGCACCGCAATTAAACAGTGCCATAGCCCCTGTGTGAAAGCGGCCGTAAAACGACGCCATTGATACAGTTTCTAGAAAATCACAGCTAATTATAATTTCTCATTGCGGTGGGAAGAAGAGGGCTTCGCCGGGACGGAACCTCGGCCACAGGCACCTGCCATTATCACGGCATTAACACATGTGCACTTAGTGCTACGCCTGTTGTTAGTTAGCTGATTCTGTGTAACTGTGCTATTTTTAAACGCGTCATACACAGCTTAGCTCAGAAACTACATGAAATCTAAAAAGTATCTAACCCATTATTCAGTAGAAAGTACAATGAAGAAATGAAAAAAACCTATGAAATCGTAAAGCAATGGTGGTATGTACAATTAGTGCCGGTTTGCTTGTAGAACTTACTATATAAATTTTATTTGTTTAGTCTGTTGTTTGGGTTTCAACTAAATAAATAAACCTATTTGATCAATTTTTGTATGATTTTCCTGTGAAATCTTTCGAAATCGACAGGACACAGAATAGAATATATTTCGTGCGTTTGATAATTTCCGGACCTCTCAAAAATGATCACACAGAGTGTTAAAGTTCGGAAATATGAACTTTAGGGTTTCAATTGAAAAATTTCTGTTGGATTTGAAGGAAGATAAACATCTGACCATATTTTTAATATTCTCTACTCATAGGCTTACAAAATTACAATATTCCAATGTAGGATAGCTGCAGGCCCAGAGGTAATCAACTCCATAATTTTATCTTCTATCATCGATGATTGATCATTTTCTGTCAGCTTTTAAGATACAAACTGAAGTCAATAACAAAAGTTAGCACAATAACTCGACTCCAGAGCTTCCAGAACAAAATCCTGCGCACGGCACTATGGCATACCCCTTTTCGTGATATGAAGGCTCCCGACATCAACGAAAAGTTTGAAGTTCCCACCATCACCGAAGCCATCCAAAGAAGACACATCAAGTTCTTTGACTCGATGAAACCCTCTGTTCCGAGACATGACACCCCCACCGCTACCGGCAAGTTGGCAACTCTCAAGATCTGGTAAAGCAGACCAAATGGTGGACATCACGGCGCTTGGCGCACCAACAACAAGCCTTTCAGGTGCACCCATCAATACTACCCGACTAAACACTGATAAGACTGCACTACATGCCTAGAGAGACTCTAGGCCCAGCCACCAGTGGACTCTCACCACTGTACCGCAACTATCAACCTCTACCGAGGCTTCCCACACTCCTTAATTCCCTCACACCACCTTCAAGCAGGTCCGCTCAACCCAAATCTCTTTATTTGTCCCTCATCCTTAATCTTATAATTAGAGAGCTAAGAAAAAAAAATAACAAAAGCTGCAACAACCCCTTATTACGTCAGCAACAAAACCCTTCATAACGATCTTAATATACCCTACATTTTCGAACTCATCCCATACAAGTTCATAAAATTCCGTAGTAACCTATCCAACCACGCTATCCCGTACCATAGTCATTGAACTTCACCACACATCCCTATAATCCTCCCCGGAGACTAAAACGGCAGTGGTCTCGTGACCTGCTACAAATGCGTAACAGTGGGAGTCCTGGCAATGGCCAGTTCCTCCAATCATGTGGGTCTCGCGCTCTTCGTCAGCCTCCTCTGGCCCATATCCAGTGACTACAATAAATATCGGAAATTGTGTAAAGAATGTATTTTAATGTCGTTTGACTTGGGCTTTAAAAACATACAAAATCATGTGTCTTTAATTTAACGCTTACTGTGAAAGGGTTGTTAATAGTTACGTTTAAAGTGGAGGAAATTCTGTTTTTAACTTGGATTTCTCAAAAAAAAAATATATATATATATATATGTTATCAAAGTATATAAATATAAAAAACGACAGTTGGTGGCTTTTCAAACTTATTTTTTTTTTTTAACACTACCATCTGAACCCTAAATATCCTGTTTTACGGTTAAGGGCCTATATGAGTAATGTGTAGTTATTTTCTCCAAAGAGTTTACAATGGTCTAGTATAATGATATTGTACACTTCATAATCCTGTGCTTAGAAATACAAAAAATGTAAATGAGGCAATTTGAAATTCTATCGTTAGTGATTCCTATTTGTCACACGGTTGCATAATCGCATTGTCTCGCTAGAAGCTGTGCCAGGATTCCACCCACACTCGCTAATTTCAAAAAGTGCTAATTTAAAGCATTTAAGTTTGACGTCCTTGTAAAGTATTTTTTTTCTGTGAGAGACTCTCGGGTTCTCCATAACAATCCACACTTGTGACAGTAAAATCGCCGTGAGAGCATTTTCGACATTAGCATCGAATCCCCGCATTGTACAATATCCCCGACCTTATTGTAAACTCTTTTTGAAACCATTACCGCTTCGGCAAGGAAATGTTAAATACTCCGAGAAGACTCGGAAAGCGTCCTACGCTCACAATGGTGTAGTAATATTACTTTTCCTTAGGCTGTTCCTGAAGATTGTAACTGTATTTCAACACATTCTACTAGTAAGAATATAAAAGCGTATTCTGAAAAACAATTAATTAAGAACCAGGCATCAAAGCAACGAACCACCTGAAGAGAATCAAGAAAGAGAGAATGAATTTTCTCCAAGTATTCGCACCGCTATAGCGAATGAAATTTCAAATTGTATTTTTATAATAACTATAATAGTACAATAATTACTTAAGGATAAATTTTTTTGACGTTTCTTCCCGGGTATGCTCTTTAGTCTCGTGGTTTGCCTATTCCTTTGTCCTCCGCCAAGACTTTGGAGTCGTCTGCAGATGTCAAGAACGAAAAAGAGCTCATATTTTGGTTCGCGATATTCTTGTTAACCAGGCGGTATTTTACTTTATTATATTTATTAAAACAAAAAGGCATTTGGCATCAAATATTTATGATGTATGATCAGTACACTCACTGCTATCGTCACCCAGACATGGCATTCATAACGATAGTTTTTCGGGAATCCCTTTAATTGATTTAGGACATAAATATATAGGTAGCTAATAATAATAAAACAACTTTATTATGATAAAATTACAATTTACCTCATTGGGCAATAAGTAATTGTGATAAATGTTCTCATTCATACCATATTTACAATTTTCGTTCACTCGCTCATTCGTAGGGTATTTAAAATCAGCCCAGAGACCTCCCAAGTCAAACATGGTTGTCACCTTTCTCGCGTGTGAAAGAGGAAGCGGAGTATTGGGATGTCCCCCACGCTCTGTCACTGGATAAGAACCATCTGAGGCTGACCATGAGTGCGAAAGCCACAGAGGCTCGTGGTTGGACAAACTGGTCATTTCCAGGACTTCCACTGTTACGCATTTATAACAGGTCACGAGCAATATGTACCTAATAAATTGCTAGAATAGGATAAGTTCATGCTGGCACCCTTTTTGAACAGAGCCAATGGCAGCTGCAGGTTTCGGTTAATGTTTCCAACCTTAACCTTCCTGAACTTTATTTTACAAAATTATTTTCGAAATTTTCATGGGCGTGGAGTAGCCCGAAATGGCAGCAATGGAGTTAGTAATTTGACTTCATCAATCGATCCTGCTTCATCAAGAAGAAGGATGGTCGGCTTTCTTCCTGTTGGCCCTAACGAAATCAGACTAGAACGTCGAAAAACAAAGAAAACACGGTGGATTGATTGACAGAGAACAATCAGAGGAAGTGGCACAAACTCCGCCGATCCTGACATCAAATAGGGACGCAGTTCTTTGTGGTTGTTTCAATGGCAGTGTTTCGATGTTGCGACACTCGCCACTTGAAAAGCCAATCGTTCAACCGTAAAGACAATTAACTAGCAGAAAAAAAAAATTACTTGCAGGTCAGAAAAGACATTTTTTTTAATAGCAACTCTGCCTCCAATGGCCGGTCACCGTTCTAGTTTTCAAGGGCAGCTTCATTATTCTTAGTTTTCATTATTCATTATTCTTCTTCATTTGAACACGATGAGAAATCAAAAAAATAATAATTGCTAAAAATATCCGTCCTATATGTATTGCGTTGACACTTAACCTACTTCTCTACAATTAAACTTTTGGAAGAGGACATCAGGTTTGATTTTTTTTTCGGCCGTGGTGCCTTGGAAATCTTCCGTGCGGAAAATGATGATTTTTCAAAATCGCCTACCGGATAACCGACATCCCTTTTAAGACGTAGCTTGGATAATTGCCTCATCATTGTCAGCGACCCAAACCGCGGAACGCTAAGATTTTATCTGCACGGGGTAGTCCAAGGACTTTGTACCACACTCCCGTGCTCTATCTCTCGTCTGCATGTCCAAGTGACAAAAGTACTCGTTGGGACACCCTCGTGATAACAGGTTGTTACCAACAGGGCACTAATTGTTTGTCTAAGGTTGAAACTTCCTTGGGAAATCGGTTTTTCTTTCATTTTCCTACATTATATACCCACCCTCATTCAACCATCGCAGATAAATTCCTTGAAAATGTATTTAGAAACAAATCATTCATTCTTAATCGCGTATATTTTGTCTCGGCATAAAAACGGAATATTAAAAATTTGGAAATCTGTGAATTCTACTAAATCGCCACTTCGATGACGTACGTTTTATACAGATTTTTAAATAAGCAACATAATTTCATTGAATATGAATTGAAAATTACCATTTATATCCTATGAAATTTAATTTTTCAACGTATCTCTAAATATTTCATTATTATTTAGATTACATCAAAACAGTCCATGTGCCACTCATACAGGCATCCTCAGGACTAAAATTCTAAAAGGTTACACACAAAACAATTAAAATAATAAACAATAAAATTGACGTTGATCCAAAGAAAAACGTATTTGGTGTACAATTATGAATGAATATAAATTTATAGCAATCACCGGAATGTCATTCATTGGATCAATTCAAATTTTATTGTTTCGAATTTTAGTCCTGTGGATGCCTGAGTGGGTGACTGTTGATAAATATATTTTCTTCTGTTTTTTTGGAAAAATTAATTTTCACAGGGTATAAATATTAATATACAGGTTTATTGATTGTTGCTATTAACAATAACATTAAAGTTGACAGTGGAAATTCGATGTAATATCAATATATTATATATTATAATATACGTGGAATTAGGTAATTTCAAATATTAATTACACATTCACGCATAGCAACAAAACTTGCTTGTCCAATAGTCATCCATAATCAACATTGTAGTGACAATATCTGACAGACTACATTGGTCTTTCTGAATAACGAGTTGACAAAGCCTACCTGTTAAGTATGTTCATTTTCACAAACATTACAATTTACATGTTCGGTGTATATGTTTGTGTACTCTCCAGATCGAGTTTGTAGCTAATGCATTTAGTAAACTCTCTCTCTCTCTTTTCATTCTTCACGATGAATTTTTCTATTTTTGTTTTACGATTTGAACCATACATATAAGCGTGCATCGAAAAATACTGTTATGTAGTTACATATTGAACATAATAAAGTAGTGTCAATAGTCTGGGACAGGGTATACTCTCTAACAGGTACGGGGAAATTATCTTTCCCTATAAGTCTGTTCTTCCCCTCTTTATAGTCTTTCGATCTATTTGAATGTTTGACAATAACGGAGAAAGTGATAATCAAATCTCTTTTCTTTAAATAATAATTATTGATATTTTAAGAGCGGTAATTCAAAAAATACTTTTTTTGAGAGCCAATATGTCAATGTCAATGTTTGCCTTGGTCTAGCTAATTGATTATTTACTGGTCCATCAAAGTTGGATTAGTACCTACCCGTATATAATATTTGTCGATGGTTCATCCGCCAGAGACACATTTTTTGACTCGTTGCAGCACCTAACCAACCCAGTGTTTAACACTATGACCCCACCACCCCTCCCGCATCGATGGCAACAGACTATCAGGGAAAAATGAGGTTAAGAATTAGTATGTAAGTTAGTTTTAAGTTTGATCAAAAAGGTGAGCACCATCACCTTTATTAGAGTCAGTTCAGTCCAGTCACGTATAATGTGTATCATTATACTTGTTTATTCATTGTATAATTTTTATAAAATAACAAAACCTGCATATAATGTAGCGACGCTACAGGAAATACAAAAATAATTTGTAAATAGATTCACCTGAGGATCTATAATTGCATATAATTATCTGTAAATTTAAAGGGGCTATATTTTTAAAAAAAATCTATATAAAATTAATGAATTTCACTTTTGTGCTTCACATTTCACGCAGGAACTCGTAGATTTCTCAACCATCCTGCTTCTATCATTTACGTCCTATCCTTGTATGAAAGAAATTACCTTATCTTATGAAACAACACACGCTTTCCAGAAGACATCATACATTAAGGAGAATAAGCAATCCAAACACTAATTTTAAATCCTACGATCTTGTACAGTGACTGATGGCTGGAACGACTCTGACAATAAGGTTTGTTGTATACAAATAAGGTATGATACAAATTATAAAGTTAAATTATAACATTTTATAATATTCCCTTCAGTTTATAAATACAATAACGCAAGCAAAATAAAGGCTAAAAAATTCGGCCCAGTTTCGGAAACTTTTAAGTCTTATCATACCCTAGTTCAGGAATTGATTATTATTGGACTTTTCTCGTACTGAAAGCCATTTTAAAAATGGTAACGAAACGATAACTAAAAACTAGAATTCTAATGTTTGGCTACTAACAATATTTTTTACAGTATATGTTTATTACAACCTCAATATATTCTGCATATGTGTGTATTTAAATAAATCTTATAACTCTTAATTTTATTAATTATGTATCTCTAGAAATCCATACAGTGAGTAGATTGTACTTAATGAAAGAAATGGGGAAAATATAGAAGACAGTATATGTGTTAACGATAAGGAAGCAGGTTGGCTTATGGCTATTAGGTTGTCCGGTCTGTTTTTGTTTCATCACTCACATGCATGAGTGAAGCGAGAACACATTTAGACAACCGGAGAAAAATTAGCATTTGTTGTTAACGCGTGTTATCTAATGTCCATAAAAATGCTCCAAGGTTGTATTCGCTACTTATATGTAACTACCGTTCCACAGATACTTTGGGCAATAACAGCGTAAAGAGGGTTTTTGAATGGCACGAAACAGAATCGTTTATGGCTGTTAACTTTAACAATAGAGTGAGGCGTATTATTTTAGGCTGGTGATGAAGTTAGCAATTTTATTCCTACTTTCTGCCTACTCTTTACTGTTAATGATAATGTGAAGAATATAGCGGGTTGAAAGAAACATGAAAGTCCACTCCAAGGATGCAACGCATTAATCAAATAACTTTACATTAAATCGTTTATGACTTTTACATTTAGTACGCCACTTTTGTCGTTCAATAGTCAATCATAAAATTAGTCATGTCTTAACTAAGTACAATCCATCAGAAACATAAATAAATGAAAATATAAAAATCGAAGCGATACGAGGAATAATATAATTTTCTATTACCATAAACACAAATAGTGTTTAATTTTCATCTATATCCATAAATTATGCAACGAGTGCTTAGAATTCAAATGAAACGTTCATTCAAAGATTGTTCCATAAATTCTTTAATTAAACTTGCGCTATTTAACGCATCGTCATCTTATTCATACTTTTAACTTTGAACTTTAACATCTATGACTTATAAATAATCAAAGTTATATGCTATTGTATATATTCAGCGCCATTGCTACATTTATGTTCTTTTTTATTTATTGTTTATGTTTATATTTTGTTTATGTTAGTTGAGGCTGGCCAATG
This sequence comes from Acanthosoma haemorrhoidale, assembly GCA_930367205.1. Taxonomy (NCBI): domain Eukaryota; kingdom Metazoa; phylum Arthropoda; class Insecta; order Hemiptera; family Acanthosomatidae; genus Acanthosoma; species Acanthosoma haemorrhoidale. The sequence continues at coordinate 118,706,885 of OV884013.1, read as the reverse complement.
CTTTAAAAAGACTTGTTCGATGCAAAAAAATAAAAAGGACTTTTTTAATGTCTGCACTGTTGGGATGGTCAAAATGATTAAGTTTTAGATGTGAATTAACCAGAAATGGGACTCCATGTTGGTATAGTTTCGTTTGGGATACGAGAAAAGAAATTGTATCAGATGTATTCGATTATTTTAGGCTGGAAGATGTTAGAATTTTTTCCTATGTTCCGCCTACTCTTCACTAATAGTGATAATGAGAAGAAAATAAAGCAGTTTGTAAAAGAGAAAAACTTGACACTCCACTCCAGGGATGCTATGCAATAATCAAATAAGTTTACATTAAATGGTTTATTACTTTGAGCATTAAGCACGCCACTTTTGTCGTTAAATACGTAAAATTAGTCATATCTTAACTAAGCACAATCAATCAGAAACATAAATAAATGAAAATAGGAAAAGAGAAGCGATACGAGGAATAATATAATTTTCTATTTTCATAAACAGAAATAGTGTGAATTAACCAGAAATGGTACTCCGAGGTTGGTATAGTTTCGTTTGAGATACAAGAAAAGAAATGTTATCAGATTTAGTCGAGATGGAAGTCAAGTACTAAGAGTATAAATGAAGTTACTATTAAATATGAAGAGTAATAATTAAATCTTTGGTGTCAAGTACTCACTGGTGTGAAGGTACACTGCGAACAGGGCGAGGAGGAGTGCTGTCGATGGAGCTGCCATGTCTGGAGAGCGAATGGTGCCTTCTGCTCGCTCCTCGGGTCCCCTCCACCTCCCAGTGCTTCTCGGGTGTCTTCAAGGGCGGGCTGGGGGCTCTTCCGAATTGGAGGGTGAATGACTACGGATGAATCATCAAAAATGACCATTTTTCTAGCTAATTTAAAACTTTTGTTTTTTATTAGTATTCAAATTATATAAAGTGTTCTAAACTTTGTTTCTATCTCCATACCACTTCTTCTTGAACGGAAGAATTCTCCATTTTCAACCATAGTGAGCCATTTATCGGATCAGATGGTAGTCCTGACTTTAAGCATGGACAAGCTTAGTTCCAGTTCTGAAGTTTTTTTGTTTCATGTAACGAGAAGTGGTAGGGCGTAATTATGTTGTGCTAATCCTCGGTAACGCTGGGTCATATCATACATTCTTTCACTATAAAATTTTGAATCAATGGTTCTACCATGAGAAATAAATTATGCCTTCGTAATTCCAAAATACAGACAGCACTGTTTTTGTTTTTTTCGAATGGCCCTTGTTTAGCGGCTGACACAGCAGTCCAACCTTTGTTTCTTGGTATTAGGGTTTCTTTAATAAAGGGTGTCCCAGAGTAAAGTGCAGAAAACTTCATCAACTGTGAAGAGATTAATTGAAAATTTAGGGAGACTGGATCAGTTGGAGACACTAAACACACTGGTCGTCCAAAAACAAGCCGTTCTAATGTCAATATCGAAGCAGTGCGTGAGAGTGTTGTTGAAAATCCAGGAACATCAATGCGGCGTCGTAAACACAGTTCTTTGTGCCGAAATTGGATGGTATTGATGTGGGCAATATGTGGTTTCAACAAGATGGTGCCACATGCCATACAGCCCATGAAATAATTCAAATACTGCATGAGACATTTCCAGGTCGTGTACTCTCTCGTTTCCGTGATCAGAATTGGCCCCCTAGATCGTGTGATTTAACACCTTTAGATTTCTTTTTATGGGGTTATTTGAAGTCAAAGGTGTATGTCAACAAGCCCACATCCACCCGTGCATTAAAATAGGAAATTCAACGCTGCCTCAAGGAAATTCAACCACATTTATGCCAAATGGTCATGGAAAATTTCGATAAAAGAGTGCGTATGTGCCAGCAAAGTCGTGTAGGCCTTTTGCCCGATGTGTTATTCCATAAATAACCCTATCCTATTTACTTTATAATTCAATAAAAAAAAACAACAAAAATACTAAAAACTGTGTTTTCTATTTAAATCAAATCTTGCGTTGATTCTGGGACACCCTTTATATTCGCTTTTCATCAGAAGTACGAAACGATGGTCTTTTGGGGTTTTTTTTTTCAAAAAATAGTCGCTAAATGTCTACTCGACGTCGTGCGTGCTCAGTGCTCAATTCATGAGGAGCCACTGTTGATGAGATTTTCATTTTTCCCAAGCTATGCATCCCACGATTTATGACGGATTGGGAAACTCCAGCCTCTCTTGTCAATTCCCTTGTACTTTTCATTGAGTCTGCATCAATAAATTTCGAATTTATTGAACCATCTACTCATAGTCCGTTCAGAAAGAGCATCCTCTTCTTTAAATTGGGTTGTTTTTAGCGCCGGAAAACTTACGTTTCCAATAATGGCATAATATTAACTATATGTGAAAATTTAGTGTCGAGTTGTTTAGTCGAATGCTAAGACAAAATGATGTATCGATACAACCACTTTATTATGATAAAATTACAATCTGCCTGATTGGGCTATAAGTAATTGTCATAAATGATCTCGTTTATACCAATTTACAATTTTCACTCGCTCATTCATACTATATACACAGACATCCCAGAGGGCCCCCAAGTCCACATGGCTGTCACCTCCCTCGCATGCGAAGGAGGAAGCGGAGTCTTGGGAAGTACCCCACGCTCCCTCGTCAGCCGCGTCACCGGATAAGAGCCAGCGGAGGCTGACCAAGAGCGCGAGAGCCACATACGCTCAGGACATGATTGGAGAAACTGGCCATTGCCAGGACTTCCACTGTCACGTATTAATAGCAAGTCACGAGGCCACTGCCGTTTTAGTCTCCGTTCCATGTCCAGAGTTCCATGAAAACAAAATCGGTCATTTTTTATGACTCGCCCCATTAATAGAACAATTTGAAAGTAAATTTATTGATATGCTCGATCCTCTTCTCTGAGTGGAAGCCTGAGTGTTCCAGTCTGAAACTGTACGTAAGCATTGACTTTATATAAATAATATTTGCTCCTCGATGACTATAAATTTTTTAGATTCACAGTTCCGTCTTTCTATACAAAGAGTTAGTTTTAACAGGCTAATTTTTTTCATTTTATAAAAATATATATATTTCGATATGATTTAAGGAGTTATACTCGCACCAAGCACCGTGAGTATCTCTTGACATTGTTTATTTCACAACGCTACAATATATTATTGAGATAATGGGGGGGTTATCTATATTCTATTGTAAAAGTCATCAGTGCCAAAACATCACACATAGAGCAATCATTTATTAGTGTCAACATTAAGCATATCTTTTGGTGAAATGGTTAAGACGTATCGTTAGGTTCTCATGTTAAATATTTAAAGGGAGTTGAAAATTTTTTTTTTTTTTTTCAGTTTGAGATATTCGAATTTGCAGGATTTTTACCCACTTGTTCTGCGCACCGCAGATTCCGAAATACTAAATCGAGACGCGTTCCTTGTTATTTGACGAAACTCCAAAAGTCTCTTTTTAATTTTTGATTTGAATTCCCCCTTGAGAATATATTATTACTTTTTTTTTACTTTTTACTTCTGTATTGTGCTAAAATTACAATCTGCCTTATTAGGCAATAAGTAATTAAGATAAATGCTCTTATTCATACCATATTTACAATTCATCATTTACTCGCTCATCATCTACAGATAGCCCAGAGGCCTCCCAAATCCACGTGTTTGTCACCTCACTCGCATGCGAAAGAGGAAGCAGAGTCTTGGGAATTCCCCCACACTCCTCCGTCAGCCACGTCCGGATACAAGCCAGTGGAGGCTGACCAAAAGCGCGAGAGACACAGACGCTCAGGACATGATTGGAGAAACTGACCATTGCCAGGACTCCCACTGTCACTCATTTATAGCAGGTCACGAGGCCACTGCCGTTTCAGTCTCCGAGGAGGTTATAGGTATAAGTGGTGCAGTGCAATGACTGTGCTACGGGATTGGTTGGAAAGGCTACTATGGAAATTTATAAACTTGGAAGGGACGAGTTCAAGAATGTAGGGTATATTAAGATCGTTATGAAGGGTTTTGTAGGAGAATATATTATATAATTAGATTTCGAACATATTTTTTTTTAATGCGCCAATATTGTATTTCGCTTCGTAAATGATTTTTCTTCCGCCATTCCAAAGCAATGCTTGCTTATACGTGTACAAAGTATAAATAAATAAATTTAAAATAAAATCCAATAAAAATAACAGTTTTCAGACATAAAAGTTAATAACATTACCCTGGCGATGAGCGGTTTCCTTTCATCTTGATTTACAGTTATTAAATTTCTTATACGAAGGAAACGGTTGCAGGTAGCTAACGGTGTATTTGTCTGTCTCTTTGGACTCGTACTGGCGAAAACTTAATTGGACTCTGCGCTGTGGCTCATCAACATTTACGCTGTAAATAAAAGTGAGTCGAGACTTGTCTATATGCAAAAAAAAAAATATGCAAATTTGGAGATCGGAACTATTTTTTGCGAGTTTATTTTCTATTTTACTTGTTAGAACTATTAACATCACTTATAAATTTAATAAAGGACGAACCGTTAAGTAAACATTTTGAAAAAAAAATTTATAGAGCTCAGCATTAGTCTCTTATGTCGTGAAAAACAGTTCAACTATTTTTGATAAAAAAAATATGTTATTTCAATTGCAAAATCATATGGGCTTAACAACGGTAAACGAACAATTTTTTAAAAAAGCTTAAATTCTCTTGCCATCTTACTGTTATATTGATATTACATCAACAATTAACGGTTACTCAGGTCTAAAAATTAAAATAAAAATTTTATATAATACTAAATAATAACACAGAGACAATATGGTGAGTCTGTATCAGTCCGAAACGTCTCCCTTATTATATGAATATATAGTAAAAATCCATAAAGAAAGATTTTGAGCACAATTGTGACATTTATTGTACATAAAAACACCCTTCAAAATAACAAACATTAATAAATAATTTTGGCTTAACGTGTCTGTTTTTGAATGTTAATTTTTTTTTTTTTTTTTTTTTTTTTTTTTCCCTAGCCCCTTCAAATTTACAGATAATTATATATAATTATAGATCCTCAGGTGAATCTATTTACAAATTATTTTGTATTTCCTGTAGCATCACTACATTGTATACAGGTTTTGTTATTTTATAGAAATTATATAATGAATAAACAAGTATAATGATATACATTCTACGTGACTTGACTAAACTGACTAATGAGGTGATGGGGCTAACCTTTTTGATCAACCTTAAAACTAACTTACATACTAATTCTTATCCTAATTTTTCCCCGACAGTTTGTTGCCATCGATGCGGGAGGGATGGCGTTAAACACTGGATTTGTCAGGTGCTGCTCACAGCACCTGTGTGTATTAATTAATTGATTAATTGTTGTACTTACTTAATGTTACTCTAAAGAATAATACTATTTATATCACTGACTCTCAAAACTTGTATTTCAGGAATATGTACGAAATTATAGTTTCGCTTTAATGACTTCAATGTATTCTTCGGGGAAATCTTTTAAAACTTACCAGATAATTTTGTTCACATGTTGATGAATATATCTTTTAAATTTCGAATCGATTGTATTATTTCACAGATGGCTATCGTAGACTATATGTTATAAAGTCAAACAACATCATAAATGTACATTTTTTTAATAGTGTTATTAACGTTCTGTTTATGATTAAATATGTGTATATATAGTTGGTACTGTACAGCTCTCTACTCTCCCTTTAGGCCATTATATTGTATACAATTATTGTTTTACTATATAACTTTATTGTTTATTAGACTATGGAAAGAGGCTAGAACGAGGAAATCCCGTGAAAGCGTGGACTGGGGGCTGGAACACGTTGGTAAGTTAGACGGTGTTAGAATTGATTAGAGCTGGCACGCACGTGGGCCCGTAAATAAGAGGTTATTAGAAACTTCCTATCTTCGTACCACGCCAGAATTTTTCTCTTTTACTCTCAGATTATTATCTTATCTTAAAATCTCTTCGGAGAATCTTCTTCATGTAAAGATTGGACCAATGTAAAACCAACATAGAGTCAAGGATCGGCTGACCATCTTGCCCGGTGATTGTCAGCCCCTATTTCCGACTCCCTCAAACATGACTGAGGGTTATTAATCAATCAAATGATAGAAGATCATTGAGAAGGATGCAGAATCAATGATCTTTTCATTCTGAGCAATTTATTAGCCTTTCCTTGATTTTTTAAACTCAGAAAACTATTTTGCTTTAATTTCGCACTTCCTCGGAATACTCCGGGAACATTCACCTACCCCAGACTATTAGTCAAGGGTTAGGCTCCACTGAAAAAAAAGTTTCATAGGATAACATAAAATCCAACATGCAATGTGCAATTTTTCTTCTTAAGTTCTGAAGTTCAATAGCTGTGGAGTTGTGAATTTACTGTGCGCAATAAGCCTAAATATTTAACAAATTTATTAAATTTCACATCTACCATAAGTACCTATATCATTCTTTTTTTTCAAAATTGATGACCATTTATTTGAACTAAAATGTGAATCAAGATGTATAGTGTCATTTCCCAATCGGTATCTTACTTAATCTTAGAATAAAATTTATAAATGCAAACGTTGTTGTTGTTCTATTTGTCAAATGAAAGATGAGTAGTTTCTTTATATAATGAACTAAATAAGTAAAGAATATATTTTTTTGTTAAAAAGGAAAATTTCCTATGAGTGAACAAATCTTATTTTTTATAAGAATAAAGAATTTGTCAAATTGTGTTTGTGTTTATGTAATACGTGGAAGCTGGAATTCCGAAGAGCTGAAAATTAATAAAACATGCATCTTACCTCTCGCCTGGAGTGATAATTGTCACCTGAAATTAAAAAAAAATACTAATTAATATCAAATATTAATTTAAAGTAATTTTAATATTAACAAAGTTACTATTTTGCGTTACTTTTCCTTATTACTAATTACTATTTTACATTATTGTCGTAATCATGTGTAAAATATTAAAGCAATGGACGGACTCCTGCTTTAACTGTCTTAATATCTACTTAATCCTATGCCTTCATAGAAATTTCGCCAGTCTGTCGGTCTGTTTGTGTGTTTATAACACACAAAAAAGTGGGCCCCCTAGTTAACGTATAAACAGGAAATTTTATAAAAATATTTCATTTGATTACCTGGAAAATCAACAATATTTTCAAATACATAATTTCTTGCTCAGAATTTAAAAAATTCTGTACAATCAAACTAAAGATCACGCCACTTTTATTTATAATAAGTAAATCACTTACTTCATCATCAAAAACAATAATGATCAAATACAAATAATCCTATTAGCAATAATGTATTATTGATCAATTAAATATTGCGTAATGAAAAACAATTTTGCAATTTTAAGTATATTGTTTTGTGCATCCAATTAAAGGCCCCGACGTGTTAATTAAGAATAAGTAAAATATGATGAGTGTTTATTAGACCATAATTTAAAAAAAATAATTTTTGTTTTTCAAAATCGTGTTAAATTTTTGTACGTACTGTATTAATCAATGGTGCGTATTACAGAAATTGTTTTTAAATGGGTATGTTAATAAAAATAATTCAGAAAAAGTTAAAAAATCAGTTGATATAAAGCAAACAATGGTATCTCCGAAACCCTTCATTGGCGGATAGAAAAGAAGTTAGTTTTTTTGAATTTAAATACTCATCAAAACTCAATAAAATTGTTTTCATTACTTTTTATAAATTCTCATAATTCTCCATTAAGCGATAATAAAATAAAATCATTTTGTATATTTTATGCCGTAAGGGTTTAATATATGAAACATATTTTCCACTATCTGGAGTTGTGGGAAAAAGGAAACGGACACAAATCTTCATATCGTCGAGGATTGGAAATTCTTGTCTAGTCAATTATTGAAAGATACTCAAAAAAATGAAGTATGAAGAATGTCATGTAGACGAACGTAAAGAGGTCCTAAAAGCTGAAATTCTCATCGCAGCCATAACAAAACCCTTCATTGGCGGATAGAAAACACATAACTAACATTTTAAGAATGAACGATTTAATGTTTAACGAAAGAACTGCGTGAAAATGAAGAAATGTCAAGAAATAGACTTTCAGGACCTCTTCGCGTTCGTCTACATGACATTCTTCATACTTCATTTTTTTTGAGTACCTTTCATTAATTGACTAGACAAAAATTTTCAATCTTCTACGATATGAAGATTTGTGTCCGTTTCCTTTTTCCCACAACTTCAGATAGTGGAAAATATGTTCCATATATTAAACCCTTATAGCATAAAGTATACAATTTTTTTTAATTTTATTATTGTTTAATGGTGTACCTTAGTGACTTAAAATTTTGATTGAGTTTTGAAATTATAACTGAAAAAAGTACAGTTTTTAATTATCATTTTCCCTATATTTTTATTCCATATACAAGTAGGTATTTAAAGTTAAGTTCCATGTATAAATGTAAGAAAGCCCTGTTACTTCATCTTGACCAACACGCAATGACTATAACTCACGTCGTTATAATTTATACATTTAAAATTTCATATTGGACAATTTTTATGTTCGCTAGAACGAACTCAAGGAAACAATATTGCTTATGTACTGGACCTTAGAATTTCAACATGTTTCTTACATCACATGACAATTCAGACCACAAAAGTGGGACTGTCGTTGTGATGTGTGTTGGTTTTTTTAAACCACTTCGTTGACGAAAGATTTATGGTCAGAAGGCCAGCGGTGGGTTCGTTCTGTAATTGTTGGCATAGTATATGCCAATAATAGGCGGCCCTAGTTATAGAAAGCTATAACCCTTATCATATAAGGCCGAGCTCTCCGAAGAAACCCGATAACGCTTGTAATTATAAGAATCATGTGTTTTCTTTATCAACCCGCCGTAGGTTAGACGAGGGCGTTGCGAATGGAGTGAAGCCCTAGGCACGCCTTCGGTTCGCTATAATCCTTCCTGAAACCTAACCAATGACACCAAACGTTACACACCGTTCCAGATCCTGTTACAGGAAAATTGTTTGGGTTTGCATATTTGTCGATGACTTAACAAGTACAGAATTTCTTTCGCATTCTCTGAAGGGACAATGAACTGAAAATAACTTACCACTTCTCTCGTTCTTGGCCATAATAAAAATCAGCAAACGTATGAAATATTACGATCGCATACTCAGAATTCATATTAATAATCGTTAAACCACTGATTGAAGATGAACTTGACCATAAAACTGCTGGGCCCAAAAATAGAAGCTCTATTAAACCCATTGTTTCGGTACGAGAAGAATCCATTCACATCTGAATATCAGAACGTATTTTAAAAGTACTTAGCCATAGAATTTGAGTGAATGCTGAAGTTTGATGAAAAAATGTTTAATTTCCTTGATTCTTATCTTTACCAAACCATCACTCTCCTCACATACATACAATATTCTACAGTTCAAATCATCAGTCTACTCCCGAAACACATTATCCCGCCTCTTCCTCTCTCACTTCATCACTCTCTGGAATTCTCCCCTCCTAATGTTCCCAATCCTTCATCCTCAGGAACCTTCAAAACCCTCTTACTCCACAACCTTCGAACCACCAAGGCAGACGCTTGCCAGCTTGGAAAGCTTCTTTTTTACTATATAGTTTTACTATTGTTTGTATATCTGGTATGCATTACTTTAATATCATATAATATATATATAATATATCATGGATTGTGTTATTTTCTTTACCAAGTAATATTTATCTATTTATTTTAAGCTAAAAATACATTTCATTACTCTTCTTAGGGTCACAGAATATTTTTTTCTCTCTATATTATCTACTTTTCGTTATATCTATCAGTCTTTTGTGCCATGTTTGATCTATCTTGATCTGCTGTGCCGACAGCTTTGCGACTGGGAAATGCCCAGAGCAGCTATACACCATGTTGGTTTCCTTCTTGAAGAACAGATCGGTGAGGGTACGGGTGGGTGATTACCTCTCTAACCCATTCGTTCATCCCCCTCTAGGTAAGTGAACACCCGAGTCCTAACCATCTCCAGCGCACAGGCAACTCCAGCTCCAGCGAGGGAAGGCATTATTTTAGCTAATCGAATTCATTTGTGAAAATGCAACTATTTGACGACATTTTTACTTTTTTGGTATCAGGAGAACGGAAAGCCACGGGTTCTCACTATTTTAATTCTTTTTGCTAATCCTCGAATAGTTTTTTGGTCATTATTTTAGCATTATGTATGTAGGTATGTAAAAATACCTTTATTTTTCTATCAAAAAATGCCATACATAACTATGGAAATTAATTTTTGACTATGTAGCTATGAAACGATTATTTCGAATGAATGTTTCATTGGAAAAGTCTGATAGAAAGAAATGCCAAATTTAGTCTTGTTTACTAGTGGAAAGCGTTCTCAAACCCTAAATTTAACATAATTATATAATTATTACTACTATTATTATAACTATACATCATTACTATAAACATTGAGCAGAGGGACAAAACAGTTTTGCAAAAAAAACGCATCTTTTGAAGGATAAAACCATTTATTGTCCTGAATGAATGAGCGAGTGAATGATGAAATGTAAATATGGTATGAATGATAGTATATCTTAATTACTTATTGCCTAGCAAGGCAGATTGTAATTTTAGCACAATAAAGGAATTATATATATATATATAAATATACATCAAAAAATGTAATATAGCCCTGTGAATAAACTTTAATCACAATTTTTTTTTTGAGTCTAGTTATAATTGGATCAACAACTACACAGTACACAATATATGTAACACTATTTTGAAACTAATGCATGCAATACGGGTGAGTCTTCGAGAAATACCTCTTGCCAGGAGAGAGAGTGGAGCTGGTAGTTGAACCCTGCCTGTCGCCTGGCAATGTAGGAGTGTTAATTAGACTCATTAATGACCTTCTCTATAGCTAGACAGATGCTTCAGGATCACTTATTCCCGGAGAGCTCTTACTTCATTCAGCTTTTGCCAATTTATATGAATAATTGCGACAATATAATGACTAAAAAACTATCTAAAAAACTATATGACTGTAAATATCCTGAGGGATCACAGTTACTCGTCAATACAAAGGGTGTCCCAGAGTTAACGCAAGATTTGATTTAAATAGAAAATACAGTTTTTAGTATTTTTTTATTGAATTATAAAGTAAATAGGATAGGGCTATTTATGGAATAACACACCGGGAAAATGGCCTCCACGACTTTGCTGGCACATACGCACTCTTTTGCAGAAATTTTCCATGACCAAATGGCATAAATATCGTTGAATATCCTCTTTTAATGCACGGGTGGGTGTGGGGTTGTTGACATACACCTTTGACTTCAAATAACCCCATAAAAAGAAATCTAAAGATGTTAAATCAAACGATCTAGGGGGCCAATTCAGATCACCAAAACGAGAGAGTACACGACCTGGAAATGTCTCATGCAGTATTTGAATTGTTTCATGGGCTGTATGGCTGGTGGCACCATCTTGTTGAAACCACATATTGGCCACATCAATATCATCCAATTTCGGCACAAATACTGTGTTTACGACACCGAATTTATTTTCAACAACACTCTCACGCACTGCTTCGATATTGATATACGGCTTGTTTTTGGACGACCAGTCCGTTAAGTGTCTTCAACTGATCCAGTCTCCCTAATTTTTTCAATTAATCTCTTCACAGTTGAAGAAGTCAAAACACTGTTCCGACCATATTTTGTATGAAATATTCGAACTGCGGCCACCAAACTTTTATTATTTTTGAGATAACGTTTAACAATAAAGACACGTTTTTCTATCGTGTAACGCTCCATTTTTACTAACCCTTAACTGCCAGCTGTCAAATTTGTTTTTTTTTTAGGGTTTCCAGCACTTTACTGCGCAATAGGTTGCAAATTTAAATCTTGCGTTAGTTCAGGGACACCCTTTGCAACTGAGTGTATGAATTTGTTGGGATATTGGCTTAGCATGATGAATGCAAGATGTTTGATCTCATCGAATTTATTAATGGACGTTTCCACATACTATGAGTGTCTGCATGAGATCATAGTGTGGGTTGATCATAGTGTGGGTTGGTCATAGTTGGCGAAGTTCGAACATGACCTACAGGGCACATTGTATTTAGAACATCGGTCAAGTGACAGGCGACAATTATTTTTTCAAGCTATGTTTATGGTTTGACAATACAACACGCATAATAAAACAAAACAATACATTTAATTCCTTGTTATGTAAAATAAATAACTATTTAGTAATACAAAAATTTATATAGTACAATGATTTTTTATAAAAAACTATAAATCTCAAAGTCAAAATGATATTTGGCAGTGCGTTCCATTAGCTATTGGTACATAGCTGTTAAAGCATGCCGATATTTCTGGCCATGGGCTAACATCAAGATGCGCAAGTCCATATCTGTATTTTATTATTTTATGATATCCATTTTTGATTGATGGAACGAGTCATACAATTATTCGGAAACAAAAAACGTTTTCTTCTTAAATAATGCTTTTGTCAATAACTAGTACCAACTATGCCAGCTCCAGAAGTTCTCAAGTCATACACTGAATTTTCAAACAATGTCCATCTGAAGAGCTCTTCAATTTAATTTTTTTTTAAATTATAAAATTACAATCTGCCTCATTTGGCAAAACAAGTAATTGTGATAAATGTTCTCATTCATACCATATTTCATTCATACAGCATTTACAAACAGCCTCATGGTTGTCACATCACTTGCATGCGAAAGAGGAAGTAGAGTCTTGGGAAGACCCTTACGCTCCTCCGTCAGCCACGCCACTGGATAAGAGCCAGCGGAGGCTGACCAAGAGCGCCAGAGCCACATACGCTCAGGACATGATTTGAGAAACTTGCCATTGCCAGGATTCCCACTGTTACGCATTTATAGCAGGTCACGAGGCCACTGCCATTTCAGTCTCCGAGGAGGATTATAGATATGAGTGGTGCAGTGCAATGACTGTGCTACAGGATTAGGGTGGTTGGAAAGGCTACTGTGGAATTTCATGAACTTGGAAGGGATGAGTTCAAGAATGTAAGGTATATTAAGATCGTCATGAAGGGTTTTGTTGCTGACGTAATAAGGGGCATTTACTATTGTTCTCAGGACTTTTGATTGAAAGGATTGGATACGCTTGATGTTCGACTTTTTTGCTGTCCCCCATAGCTCTATTCCGTATGTCCAGATTGGTTTAAGTATAACTTTGTAAATTAGTAGTTTATTTTCTATTGAGAGATGGAATGTCCTTTGAAGTAGTCTGTACAGTTGTCCAAAGCGTCTGTTTAGTTCTTGTCTTTTTAGTACTTAATTCTAAGCAGTTATTTTGGTTATATATTTCTTTCAAATTAAAGGGCTAAAAAAAGGTAACCATTGGTTCGATGATGTAAAACTTTTACAACCTAAACCAATATTTCAATAAATTCATTCATTCCTAAGAATTTGCGATTCTTTAATAACGGCATGACAGTGAGCACCTTGTGTACGACTAATTTTAGTGTTTTTCGAAACTCGATTGCATAGTTCTACAATTTGTCTCTTCATTTGCATATTTGCAAATTCAACCTAAAAATAAAAGTAATCAAGTAAAATGATATTAGTTTAAATAAAACTACCAAGGAGTAAGAATTGAAAGATATCTGTGCTTAAAGAAATCCCCAGGGCATTGTATAACGTCAATATTAGGTAATAATGGAAATAAAAACATGGGAAAAATTCTTATGTGGGAAAGTTGTTTTTTCCTAAATTAAATATTTTAATTTAAATAAATAAATTTTTAATATATGATTATTCTCGTCAGTTTTTAGCATGTGTTTTGTAGGTCACATTCACACGCCATTGTCAATTTCGAGTGTCGACCTCCACAATGGTCAGACACCTTAAGTGATTAAGACATAAATGGTTTAGAAAATATTCATTAATTCCGAATACAATTAAACGAAAATAAAATTCTTTGAAGGAGGGAGACCTAATTTTGTAAATGATACATTTCATTAGAAGTTATTTTGTTTCTGTCGCTAGTTATATTTTCCCTAGCATTTTTTGGTTCGGTGGTTTTTATCCCCTGTATCTTGTATTGAATCATCCAAAATTAAGTGCGGTTCTAAGCAAACTGCTTAGCTAAATGAAAAGCTTAACCACTCAAAGTGAAGTCTGGAATGTTACAAACAGAGCTTTACTTCATCCAATTGCTGATGTTCAAATACAAATCATTCTCCGTGGCTAACTAGAATCATTAACGCATGTAAAAGCATCTTTACATCAACTTAAGAAAAATCAAAGATAATGTAAAGCTGGATTCCAACTAGCGGATAAGAAATCGCACAGATACTTAATGCGACGGAGCGATAAATGAATTTGGTGAGGGTGCTTTTGCTGACGGAAAAGTTATCGAGAAAAGCCTTCCACCCTATGAGGGCAGCTTTGTACTTTGAAATCACATCCAAATGTAGTATTGTGTACGGATTCTCTGAGTTTATTGTTTATTTATCATACAGTACATATGCCGAACAATATAACGCCTGAACATTGCTTCGAAAAAAGTCTTACTCGTGTACACACCAAGAAAGGTAAGAAATATGACACCTGATTGTGCTAATCATTTTTTTATTTTGAAACTTTTTTATTTTGATATAATTAGTAATTGTGATAAATGTTCTCATTCATACCATATTTCATTCACTCCCTCATTCATACAGTATTTACAAACAGCCTCATGGTTGTCACCTCTCTCGCATGCGAAAGAGGAAGGGGAGTCTTGGGAAGTCCCCCACGCTCCTACGTCAGCTGCGTCACCGGATACGAGCCAGTGGAGGCTGACCTAGAGCGCGAGAGCCACATACGCTCAGGACATGATTGGAGAAACTTGCCATTGCCAGAACTCCCACTGTCACCCATTTATAGCAGGTCACGAGCCCACTGCCGTTTTAGTCTCCGAGGAGGATTATAGGGATGAGTGGTGCAGTGCAATGACTGTGCTAGATTATTAAGGTGGTTGGATAGGTTACTATGGAATTTCCTGACCTCGGAAGGGATGAGTTCAAGAATGTAGGGTATAATTCAAATATTTATAGTCTCCCTCCAAATACAAACTATCATGGACAATTGAAACAGCAAACGACAGGCACTTTTTTACCGGACTTAGGTAATGACTCACAAGCACTTGCTTACGGCCCTAATGCTACGTAACAATACCTTTTATAGGCTTTGGGTATGATATACTTCACAGCCTCGCCAAAATATTTTTTGATTTAGCAATCGCTTTAGCACAACTCTACCTGCGTCAGCACTTCAGCAGGAGTTGGTCAGTGGATCACACTCGTTGCCTGAATACAAGAAGCTATAATAAAAATAAAAATATTTTGTGGAATTTAATTCACGATACGTTTTCAGTCAGCATCAAATTATCTACAGTAACAGTTTAAAAAATAAAACGTTTTGTCTCTCCACAACGTCATATTACATTTTGACTAAGCGCTTTCGACTGTTGGTCAATAGTAATCCTAAGTACTACAATTAAAGGTAATATGATAAGCCTTAACATAAACTGTTTTACTAATATAAAATTTTCTTTTATTAAGATTTTATTGTATGAATGAGCGAGTGAATGATGAACTGTAAATATGGTATGAATGAGAGCATTTATCTTATTACTTATTTCCTTATAAAGGCAGATTGTTATTATTGCACAATAAAGGAGTATACATAGACATTAAGATTCATTTAAATTTAAAACCCTGCAACTAACACTAACAATTCATTATTAATATTGTAACTGGGCTGTTACAGACTTATAGATAGGCTGTAGATGACTCACAGACCACACACTGCCCTATCAATTGACTAAGCTATTAGGAGACAAACGTATCTACAAGAAGCAATTATGGGAAATACTAACAAAATGTAAGGGAGCATTAACCATCATAAACATGGTTCTAACAACAGCATTATTTTTTCTCTACATTTTATTTATTATTCAATTGGTTGGGGTTATTAAATATTTTTGTGATTAATATAATATTAAATATCATGTACTTTGTTTTATACTGTCCTAGTTACAACCAGCTTGTAATATTACATTAATATACCATAAATGTATTATCAGGTCGAGTCATAAGTAACTTCCGATGCTTGTTTTCATTGTTCGTATCTATCCACTATGAGTTACCATGACAACAAGTTTTAGTTTTCACTATATAGACGAGGCTTCAGTTAGTCTTTTGTCAAATGTTTTGTGTGATACACGTTACGTTAAAGGACCTTCCGACTTTGACAACAACCTTTTAAAGGCAATATTGGAGCAAAATCCACGTCAATCAACAAGAGGTATAGCAGAAAGGTTGAATACATCACAATCAAGTGATAACCGCCACCTGGAGAAATTAGGGAAAGCCCGCAAGTTAGGAGTGTGGGTACCTCACAATCTCAGTGAACGGAATAAAGAAGATCGCATGTCAATCGCCACAAGTCTGCTCTCACGGGCAAAAATTGAGCCTTTTTTAAACAGGATTGTAACAGGCGATAAAAAATGAGTTACCTATGACAATATAGTCCGCAAAAGACAGTAGCTTTTAAGGATCAACCACCCCTACCAGATCCAAAAGCAAACATCCATGGCAAAAAGATTTTATTGTGTGCACGGTGGGATTGTCAAGGAATAATTCACCATCAGTTGTTGAAGTCAAATTTAACGATTACTGCGGATAGATACGTTCAGCAGTTGCAAAGAGTGCAAGAGAAACTCCATGAAAAGCGTCCTGCACTCGTCAATCGCAAAATGAGAGCAAAATAAACGCCTGATAAAAAAAACGGAAGTTACTTATAACTCGACCTAAATAAATTGGCAAACATTTTATTTTTCTACGGCAGTAGTTAGAGGAGTCATTAAAATTGTGTTCACAGCGTCAATCCTTGGGTGACTTATAGGTATGGCTTTGCCTTTTAGTTACGAAGCTAGAAATAAATATAGCCCCTGAAAAATAATGAAGAATTTAGAGTATTAATATTGTGTTTATTAGGATTTCAAATAAAAAATCGCAGCGTTCCCATCGGTAGTAGTTATGCGTTAGAGCTTGAGTGGTCTATAATTGCATCAAGTAGTTAAAACTTTCATTGTAACTAGGCCAAGTTTCTCATAGAGGAATGTTATGTATGAAAGTTTTACACGATACTTAAAGAAAATAATAAAGTTAATCAATCAATTAGTTAATCAATTATTTGGCAGAAAAAAAAAATATATTTCCAAAACTTGAATGTGAGACCAAAAGATAGAACTGTAGGTTTTCTGTTTATCTTTCCCCTTGGCCTGGTTCACTAGCAGTAGCTGCCAGACTTACCTGTCATTGACGAACCATGCAATAATGAGACTTTGGTGTACTGTTATTAAAAAGTCATCAAAATAATGTTTGCAGCTTTTTAACAGCCAGAATTTTGAGATATATCACACCCGATTTGATTTTTATTTTACCCCTTATCTTGGAAAGGGGTGTATTTGCGTTTTTAGGGAAAATGTACTAAACGTAGTCAACAATTCATTACCAGGATAATAAATGAACGGTGGTCTAAGCACGTTTGATTTGTAGGAATGCATTCACACTACTATCGTAAAATAGATCGATATACTGCTCTGTATCGATAGTGCTGGAACAGATTCCTGCAAGGGATCTTTCCCAACCTCTGAGACTAAGTGAATTAGTCGTTCGTTACGGGCTAGTCACCGTGGAAATTCTATCAACCCAGTTACAGAACGTTCCATCGGCGGAACTTATAATTAACGTATGATGTAAGAAAGTAAATTTAAATTAATTCAATCCTTCATAGATCTTTACTGAAAATAATTCTAATTCCAACTTTCATAGCCCCTCCAAATTTACAGATAATTATATACAGTTATAGATCCTCAGGCGAATTTATTAACAAATTATTTTTGTATTTCCTGTAGCATCGCTACATTATATACAGGTTTTGTTATTTTATAAAAATTATATAATGAATAAACAAGTATAATGATACACATTATACGTGACTGGACTAAACTGACTAATAAAGGTAATGGGGCTCACCTTTTTGATCAAACTTAAAACTAACTTACATACTAATTCTTAACCCAACTTTTCCCCAACAGTCTGTTGCCATCGATGAGGGAGGGGTGGTGGGGTCATAGTGTTAAACACAGAGTTTGTCAGGTGCTGCAACGAGTCAAAAAACTTAATGTGTCTCCGGCGGATGAACTCACCCACCGACGGCACTCCAAGCAACGGGTGCAGGTCAGCGTTCTTCAACCTCACGAGAGAGGTATGTCGGACCACTTTTCGCATGATCCCATTCTGGAAGTGTTGGAGACATTTGGCTGTATTGTCAGTCAAGTGGGTAAATAGCGGGGCACCGTACAGCAGAGCTGGCCGGAGGACACATTTATATATCATCAGTTTGAGACGAAGCGACAGGTTGGGTGAAGTTAGCAAGTGCGATAGCCGGTAAGACCTGTGTCGTACTTTTTCTATTTTGTTACTAAAATGAGTAGAGTACAATGCACAAGTATATATTACATTTATATATTGGTGCGCATGATACCGAAAAAAAAGAAATATTTAACTATCGATGAGCGAGCTATTTTTTTCTGCCTGACTGTACTTGCGACATAACTGGTTGTAAGAATTACTAAAATATTGAATATATATCCCACAGTTCCACGATTACTTCGCATAGGCTAATCAGGTTTGGTTTTAATCAAAGTGTCAGGGGAATTTGAAAAAGTAGACCAAAATTAAAAACCACCTTGAAACCGATTTTAAGATATGAATGTTGCCCCCATTGGTTGATTGTACATTAAAGACGGCAATCCAAAATCAATTACAAAAATAGTATATAAGAGATAAATAATTGTGTATTTAATTCGTTCCAAACCTGTTATGATTTCCAAGCCCAAACGTACTACGTAATATTACGTAATACTTCGTAATATACGTATGCGTAACACTTCCATTCATGTACAAAGCCATCGTCATTTGTCTGTCTGTATGTTTTGCTGCAGCAGTTTGTAAAATTTAGCCAATGACCTCTTTTTACTGTTTTTTTAAAGGTAATGAGTATTGTTTGCATGATCAATTAATAAGTTTTTAAGAAAAATACTTCGGACCTCCACCTAGAACTTCCAGATTCAAATTATTTATTTTCCCTACATTTGTAAATATTTCACAATTTAGCTCTTTTAAATGAAGTAAAATAATTTTGGCTGGTATAACAGAATAATGGAACAAAATGACGTACTATATTTTTAGGGACGGGTCATTATTA
This sequence comes from Acanthosoma haemorrhoidale, assembly GCA_930367205.1. Classification (NCBI taxonomy): domain Eukaryota; kingdom Metazoa; phylum Arthropoda; class Insecta; order Hemiptera; family Acanthosomatidae; genus Acanthosoma; species Acanthosoma haemorrhoidale. The sequence continues at coordinate 118,687,592 of OV884013.1, read as the reverse complement.
GGTTTGAGTATTTAATGAAAATCTTTATTGTGTCCTGTCAGAAGCAGGTGGCAGCTGAGGTCGGGAGAGTGAAGTGAGTGTGACCGAAGCAAGACCGTGAAGAAGAAGAAACAGCAGCAGACATTTGTGAAGAAAAGTCCAGCTGCGACGTCGGTCAAGATCTGTTTCACATCAAAGATGTGAAGTGTTCATTCCAAGCCAGCAGAGTGGATATTTACACTTTGGTAAATGGGCCTAGAATTAACTGTGTGTATGTATTTATGTAAATGTATGATAGTGTATTTCATAACTAAATATCAGTGGATAGCTAGAAAAAACATAAATGTATGCCCTAAAAATAAAGGTTATGCAGCGAATAAATAAAGGGTGTCCCAGATTTAAATATGCCGCCATTTGTGCAGTAAAGTACTGGTAACCCTAAAAAAAAAACATTTGACAGCTGACAGTTTAGGGTTAGTAAAAATGGAGCGTTACACGATAGAACAACGTGTCTTTATTGTTGAACATTATCTCAAAAATAATGAAAGTTTGGCGGCCGCAGTTCGAAAATTTCATACAAAATATAGTCGAAATAGTGTTTTGACTCCATCAACTGTAAAGAGATTGATTGAAAAATTTAAGGACACTGGATCAGTTGGAGACACTAAACACACTGGTCGTCCAAAAACAAGCCGTTCAAATGTCAATATCGAAGCAGTCCGTGAAAGTGTTATTGAAAACCATAACACAGTTCTTTGTGCCGAAATTGGCTGATATCGATGTGGCCAATATGTGGTTTCAACAGGATGGTGCCACATGCCGTACAGCCCATGAAACAATTCAAATACTGCAGGAGACATTTCCAGGTCGTGTACTCTCTCGTTTCGGTGAACAGAATTGGCCCCCTAGATCGTGTGATTTAACACCTTTAGATTTATTTTTATGGGGTTATTTGAAGTCAAAGGTGTATGTCAACAAGCCCACATCCACCCGTGCATTAAAAGAGGAAATTTAACGCTGCATCAACGAAATTCAACCACATTTATGCCAAATGGTCATGGAAAATTTCGACAAAAGAGTGTGTATGTGCCAGCAAAGTCGTGGAGGCCATTTGCCCGATGTGTTATTCCATAAATAACCCTATCCTATTTACTTTATAATTCAATAAAAAAATAACAACAAAAATACTAAAAACTGTGTTTTCTATTTAAATCAAATCTTTTCATCTATAGTAAGTTATCGTTGATGTGATTTTCAATGACCAATAAAGTGTCTCGAAACAGAAATATAGGTGTTTTTAGTTTAAACGTTTTTGTTTTTTAATATGAGATATTTATTTATTTAAGTACGTTAACCTGATCGATTCAAGCGTGTCCCTGGACTCCTCTGTAATTTAATAATATTGTTATATAGTTTGTACGAGTTATGTAATATAAAATTGTTTTTCTTAAATAACTTCAATTGTAATAAATAAAATAATTCGGGTTAATTGATCAATGGCTCAGTAGCCTTTTGTTTTATGTCAGCTGTGACCTAAGTTTCATTTTTAATACATAGATAAACAAAAAAGTTATTGAGAGATACTCGTGAGACTTGGCGTGAGTTTCATAAAAACGTATTAAATGATTAATACTATGGTATTAAATGATATTAAAAAAATGGTTACTATTTTTGCATACCTTTAGGTCTACCTTCTAATTTCTATGTGAATTGTGAAAGTCATCCTGTCCTTCCGACCTGTATTTCCCTTCTAACAAATCTGCTTCCTTCGCCCGTTCCTTTCTTATCCCTGCTACAAACCTTTGCTACTCTATTCCTATAGGTATTCGACAACTCTCCACAATCTTTAAATCTAGTCGTATCTCCCTCAAGTCTAACAATACATTATTATTATTATCTTCATTTTATTTATTTTTTTCCTTCCTAGTCCTTTTAAATTCATAGATAATTATATATAATTATAGATCCTTGGGCGAATCTATTTACAAATTATTTTTGTATTTCCTATGCCCCGCTACATTATATACAGGTTTTGTTATTTTATAAAAATTATATAATGGAATAAACAAGTATAATGATACACATACGTGACTGGACTGAACTGATTATAATAAAGGTGATGGGGCTTACCTTTTTGATCAAACTTAAAACTAACTTACATACTAATTCTTAACCTAATTTTTCTTCGACAGTCTGTTGTCATCGATGCGGGAGGGGTGGTGGGGTCATAGTGTTAAACACTGGGTTGGTCAGGTGCTGCAAAAAAATTGATCTGTCTTCGACGGATGAACTCACCTACCGACGGCACACCAAGCAGCGGGTGCAAATTTTTTAACCTCTCTAGAGAGGTATGTCGGACCACTTTTCGCATGATCCCATTCTGGAAATGTATGTTTATTTTATTTATTCATTTCCTGTTTAAATACATCCCAAGGCCTCTGATATATATGTTCCTTGTTTTCTTAGCTTCAATTGTCCCCTGTCATTTACCTCTACTCATTTATGGTTTTTGTTTCAAGATAACGGAGTTGGTTAATTGAAGCCATCGCAAATGTTCATAGGTGCTTTATTATTTATTAGCTAGCATCATCGGTGTAATTTTTTTTGTATAGATTCGTTCCTAATTTTTATTTTTAAGGGTGTTGATCATAGCTCCGTTCCTAGTTATAAAGTACAGCCTCCCCATCGGACTAGTACTCACATATAGAGTTAGACTGTAGTGATAGTCCTGTCACACACGAAGGTTCTGAGCCCCCCCCCCCCAGAAGCAAGAGGATATCTGGAGCGACAGGTGACTGAAAGACTCTGACGGACAACGGCGGGGGAACATTTTCAACGGTACAGACTTTGGCACATGCACGTACTTGTGAACAACAGACTACGTGCCCGTTATTGAATAGCAAGTCCCTCTCTTTCGCCTTCCACTGGCTGGCTTTTCGTGGGATGTAATATCAACTGGTCCTTCTCTCGCCTGCGGGACGATTCCCGAGGCAGAATAATTTTTTTTAATTTTATTTACTTGTAAAGGGTGTCTCAGAAATAACGCAAGATTTGATTTAAATAGAAAACACAGTTTTTAGTATTTTTGTTGTTATTATAAAGTAAATAGGATAGGGTTATTTATGGAATAACACATCGACACATCGAAATTTCCCATGACCATTAGGCATAAATGTGGTTGAATTTCGTTGATGCAGCGTTAGATTTCCTCTTTTAATGCACGGGTAGATGTGGGCTTGTTGACATACACCTTTGACTTCAAATAACCCCATAAAAAGAAATCAAAAGGTGTTAAATCACACGATCTAGGGGGCCAATTCTGATCACCGAAACGTGAGATTACACGACCTGCAAATGTCTAATGCAGTATTTGAATTGTTTCATGGGCTGTATGGCATGTGGCAACATTTTATTGAAACCACATATTGGCCACATCAATATCATCTTATTTCGGGACAAAGAACTGTGTTTACGACGCCAAATTGATGTTCCTGGATTTTCAACATTCTCATGCACCGCTTCGATATTGATATTTGAACAGCTTTGGACGACCAGTGTGTTTAGTGTCTCCAACTGATCCAGTCTCCCTAAATTTTTCAATTGATCTCTTCACAGTTGATGAAGTCAAAACACTATTCCGACCATATTTTGTATGAAATTTTCGAACTTCGGCCGCCAAACTTTCATTATGTTTGAGATAATGTTCTACAATAAAGACACGTTGTTATATCGTGTAACGCTCCATTTTTAGTAACCTTAAACTGTCAGATGTCATATTGTTTTGTTTTTTTTAAGGGCTGCCAGCAGTTTACTGCACAAATGGTGGCATATTCAAATCTTGCGTTAATTCTGGGACACCCTTTATTATTAGCATTTTTAGATCCTTTCTCACATCTTATATTGACCTATGGTTTTAATTCGTTAAAATCGCAATATTTCTCTACATGTCTTTCTGACTGGCCATGAAATAGAAAAGCCGGCCATTATCTGTGATAGTATATTTAGTTATGTCTTATCATTATTCTTATCTCATTGTGTTATTACTGTTTATAGTTCTTTTCGCACATTTTATATCGGCCTTTTAATTCGTTAGCATCTCTATATTTCTCTATCTGTTTTCGATAATATGTGCTGTCGATATATTTTCCAACAGGTTCAATTGATGTGAAATTTCAAAACTGCGATATCTTCGATGTGAAGGTTTAGCAGTGGAGGGAGGTTGTCAAGTAGTGGGTAGGTAGCAGTGTGAATCAGTTGTAAACATGCCGTGAATGAAGTTCTGTTCTTTATCGTTAAATAGTTCAATTATTTTTGTATTCCTATACACAGCAAAAACCCTATTCGAATCCAAAAACACAGTCTCGAAATATGCTGGCTAAACACACAATGGATGAAAATTATATAATTAATTTTTAAAATGTTAGGTTCGTTTCGCTATTTGTAAATATTTATCATTGACATTTCGTTAGTTGATTGTTAATGATGAAATGAGAGAATCTTCGTTGCTTTATTTTTTTCTTATGCAATTTAATGTCTCTTAGACATACCCAATCTGCCATCAAAGTATGTCACATTAAACTTTTTATTGATAAAGATTATCTCAAAGCTTCCCGATTTGACTCCACTCTGAATCCCTGAAACTACCTTACTTATCCTTTCAAATTCCGATTCATTCCTGTTTCATTCATTTCGAATCTCTAAACACAACACGAATTTCGATTTTAACCGATCGTTAATTACGCATAACTGATGATAACGTACAATTTTTAAGATGTAAAAAAAATTGATGATTTCACAGTCAACAATATGTACCGCGTATATACAAACCGATTGTAACTGTTAATCCGAAAATATTTAAATTTTGGAGGTATAATAAAATCCACGTTATATAATAAATATTTATAAGTGAAAAATGAACATTTCTATAGTTTTTTTTTGGGGGGGGGGGTCACTGCTACAGTAGATACCAATATGATATTGTTGATAACTATTCGCAAATAAACCACCACCCTTCGAAAAATTTGTCAAGTTCTACCAGTAACAGGAAAGCATAAATGGTTATCTTGAGATAGGGGGAGATTGTTGGTTATATATGGTTCTGGTTTAGAACCTACTACAGCTTGACTGGAGCAGTCCTGGAGCCTACAGTCTGAGTATGAACATCGATCTGTTTGTCAGTCTGCTCTTTCTCTACCCGTTAGTACTAGGTATGTAACTATGTAGGTATGTAGTTATGTAGGTATGTAACTATGTAGGTATGTAGCTATGTAGGTATGTAACTATGTAGGGGTGTAGTTATGTAGGTATGTAGTTATGTATAGGTTTGTAACTATGTAGGTATGTAGCTATGTAGGTATGTAGTTATGTATAGGTTTGTAACTATGTAGGTATGTAGCTATGTAGCTACTAGTAGTGGTTACCCAGTATCAGGTAGTCAGTTTTTGCTTAGAAGCCCTGCTATTTAGGTCCTATGCTATAGTGTCCCTTGACTAGTTTGTTTCGCTCAGTTTTAATATCGTATAATTATTGAGTACATATGTTTCGTGGATCCAAGACGAATTCATTATACCTGTGAGCCGGTAAAAAATCAAATCAAAAGAGTGTGATGTATCACACAATTAAAGGTTTTATTACGGCTGCGATTTCAATAATGTAAGTAATAATAATACATTTAATTACTAAAGTAGTAAGTAGTAAATGTTACTAATCATGAAGTTGAGGTAATTTTGATATACTACTCGGTATCATAAAATATTTTTTTATTACTCGTTACTCATTTATTAACTACCCTTCAATATTTTTCATTCGCTGGATTTATTTTTAGTATCAAAATAAAATTACCGTGAGTTCAATACAGTACGCCTCTGTACCACTGGTTGAGTTTGAGTTGTAAACCCAATGTTAATGACGATGAACAAAAATACTTTTCGTAATAAATAGTGTAGGAAAAAGGAAAAAAATACAATTTACATTTTGTTAATAAGGTATAAGATGCTCTATTCATAATAATCAAACATAGACTTTAATTTAATACCGACAAATTAATGTCAATTAATCGTCTTTTACCGATATTGTTCGAAACTTGCAAACGTCAAATGGAACCGACATTTATAATTTCTTGGTAGACCCTAACGAGTATAAACTCACAAACAGACTCTATAAGTATAAACTCACAAACAGACTCTAGAAGTATAAACTTAAAAACAGACTCTCTAAGTATAAACTCACAAACAGACTCTATAAGTATAAACTCACAAACAGACTCTAGAAGTATAAACTCACAAACAGACTCTATAAGTATAAACTCACAAACAGACTCTAGAAGTATAAACTCACAAACAGACTCTAGAAGTATAAACTCACAAACAGACTCTAGAAGTATAAACTCACAAACAGACTCTAGAAGTATAAACTTAAAAACAGACTCTCTAAGTATAAACTCACAAACAGACTCTATAAGTATAAACTCACAAACAGACTCTAGAAGTATAAACTCACAAACAGACTCTATAAGTATGAACTCACAAACAGACTCTAGAAGTATAAACTCACAAACAGACTCTAGAAGTATAAACTCACAAACAGACTCTATAAGTATAAACTCACAAACAGACTCTATAAGTATAAACTCACAAACAGACTCTAGAAGTATAAACTCACAAACAGACTCTAGAAGTATAAACTCACAAACAGACTCTAGAAGTATAAACTCACAAACAGACTCTAGAAGTATAAACTCACAAACAGACTCTAGAAACATAAACAAAAGAGCTTTTGGTTTTCGGAAAAAAAAAAAAAACCGACGAAACCCTATAAAAATATTCCTATTACAAATTCCAATGCACACGAGAGCCCCATAAATAATTCCATGTACCAAAATTATTATGCATATACATTCATAAAAGACAAGCATTACTTCCTCCTACCATTCCTCCATTGTATGAAGCTTCTGGGATCAACCCAATTAACATATGCCCATTTGGGAGTAATGGATTGGGCTTAAACCCTAATTAAATAAATACACCTGAGGCACGACCTTTATTGTACATTAATACACATTAGAAATCACATTTAAATACTAATCCTTCTTTGTTCATTTTGTTAATGCGTATAAATATGTATAATGTGCGAAATATACGCCCACAATTATAATTGAATAAAAAAAAACCGGTTCAACTCAATTATACTCGAAATACAAGATGTAAATGATTCAAACATTGCGTCAATTATTAATATTTTAAACAATGTATTTTTGTTTACTGCTGACTTATTTTTGGAGTAATCAATAACTTTTATTTAGTACGAATTTTTATCTAGCCTGTAACTTTCCAGCTTTCATAAGAGTTTTTTATTATGAAAGCACATTATGTATTATTTTTTCACTTGGTAACGTACAATGTAAAACATTTAGGAATAGATATCAATACTCATAGAAATTAGTGGTTTAAAGGTAAAAATTAAATTAATGAAAATGAAAATTTAAAATTTTGATAGCTTGAAAAAAGGATCATTGGGTCGACCGTTCCTCTTGCAGGTGTGCAGAAGTCAAATCATAGTGCGTGTTAAACATTATTGAAAGTAAATTTGAAAGAAATAAGATATTTAAATCTTTATGAAAAGTAAAATAACTTCGTAAGAATTTAAGATCTCAAAAATTGGAAATTTGACCTTTTGCCAGTTTATAGACAAGTTGGTCATTTTCGGTCCATGTGATGTGATGAGTACTGGCGTCATCGGTGCAAGTGGTTTGTCACAGTTAATACCAAGTGACTCGACCTGTTTTTGGCATTTCCACTTGGAAGGGATGAGTTCAAGAATGTAGGGTATCGTTATGAAAGGTTTTGTTGCTGACGTAATAAGGGGCATTTACTATTGTTCTCAGGACTTTTGATTTAAAGGGTTGGATATGCTTGATGTTCGACTTTTTTGCTGTCCCCCATAGCTCTATTCCGTATGTCCAGATTGGTTTAAGTATAACTTAGTAAATTAGTAATTTATTTTCTATTGAGAGATGGGGTGTCCTTCGAAGTAGTGTGTACAGTTGTCCAAAGCGTCTGTTTAGTTCTTGTCTTTTTAGCCTCGTGTGTGGGTTCCAGGTCAGTCGTTTGTCGAGATGGAAGCCTAAATACCGTACTGTTAAGACATACTAAGAATGTTGTTGGGCATTAAAAGCATAGCTCTAGAGTTCTTAATACCGAGAAATTGATGGACAAGTGAAAAAATAAGACAATTTTTTCGAAATTTTGCTGATAATTGAAGATTAAAAAACTATGAGCCTCAATTATGTACCTTAAAATTGAGTGAGGTTAATATCAGACTAATTGCACTATCTGAGGTTTGCCAGAAGGGTAGGTTCATTGGCGAACCGTTTTTATTTAAAATGTATTATATCCTTATAATAGTATAATAGTTACACTTTCATTTTTGAACTGATGATCTTATTATTATTATTTTAACTATAATTCGGGTATAATATATTAATGTAATTAGTCTTATTATGTTTATAATTATTATTACTAGGAATTTTTTTCGTTAATTATATTTTGGATTAATTCATTTTGGTAAAAATCCTAAAAAAGGAGGCAGACCTCCTATTCTTAATATATAAATTGATAGACATAATTTTTTTGAGTTTGATATATTGATTCTACTTATCTGGTTAATAAATATAATATTTTAATAATTGAATAAATACCATATTATTATTCTATAAATTATAATGTATATTATCGATGAGTTTGTTGTTTTATATTCATGCTATATCCCTTCTAAAACAAACTGATAAAAACATACCTTACCTCATGTTAAAATTAACAACTATCTCGTTCGCAGAGAAATTAATATTTTAATGTTTTTTATAAAAAATTAAAAGTCATAAGAGACCACCTGAATTTTGCGAAACGTAGACAATTGGATGAATTAATTAAATTCTTCCAAAAATGCCTAATTATTATACAATAAAAAATGTTTTCATAACTGCGTAATTGTGGTTAGGACAGCCCAAGGAGGTTACCCAGCGAAACTACCCAGCCATGGTTGTTTGAAAACTTGGAGACGTTGAAACCAAGCGATTATGTACGCTATTGATCGTAGAGTTTCCCTTATCATGACGATAATTACCATTTTTATCTTCAAGGGGTTAGGAGGAGTGACGGTGCTTTTTCACGCCAGGTAATTTATGTACAGAATTAGAGCAGGACTCATGTGTTGGGATTTGAACCTTAGTGCCCCCCGAGGTCGTTTCGGAAATTTCTTCTGAGAAAATATGCTGCTGGATTGCATTCCCTTACAATACGTAGACAATTGACAATTGACCATTTCATTATTTTATAATAAAATAATTGTTTGTACCTATTGCCTATTGTGCTTTTAACAAGTATATTCAAAATCCATCTTTCCACAGTATCTCCTATAACAGCTGTATACATCTTGCTTATGATTAAAGTAAAATACTCTTGTCTACAACTAACTACTAACTAAACTACAAATAACATAATAAAAACATAATATGGTTTCTTTAAGTTTTTTTTTTTTTTTTTTTTTTTTCAACTAAAGCCTTAGATATAGCCGGGAAATTCATTTATTCAACTGTCAACATTTCGACTAAATTCGGATATTTTCAGGAGTCAAAAAATTCAATAATAAAAGCATTAAAACTTCCACTTGTTAAAATTTATAGTTGCCAATGGGGGTTAAAATTAATATTATAAGAAGAAACAAAAAAATATTATATATAATTGAAAATGTTATACAATATCTAGCTGGCATAATAACTGACCACCAAGGATGGACGTGTTGTGATCGAGAGTAAGTTTTGTCTTTACCAGACCTTGAATCAGTGGACCATTACACTTTGTCTCAAAACCACTTAAAACAATGAGCAATTTTTTATTATGATTTTTTTTTTTAATTTACCATCTTCCCGTTTTATGGATGACAAAGTCCTAGTTTCATAGTATTTTTTTTGGCTATTTGAAGCGTTATTTAACTAGCAGGAAACACTTCAACAACAACTTTATTGTGCTAAAATTACAATCTGACTCATTGGGCAATAAGTTATTATGATAAATGATCTCATTCATACCATATTTACAATTTTCATTTATTCGCTTCATTTATTTACAGCCCAGAGACCTCCCAAGTCTACATGGTTGTCACCTCCCTTGCGTGCGAAAGTCTTGGGAAGTCCCCCACACTCCTCTGTCAGCCGTGTCACCAGATACGAGCCTGTTGAGGCTGACCTAGAGCGCGAGAGCCACAGACGCTCAGGACATGATAGGCGAAACTGGCCATTGCCAGGACTCCCACTGTCACGTATTTATAGGAGGTCACGAGGCCACTGTTGTTTTAGTCTCCGAGGAGGATTATAAGGATGAGTGGTGCAGTGCAATCACTGTGCTAGGGGATTAGGGTGGTTGGATAGGTTAGGAATTTCATGAACTTGGAAGGGATGAGTTTAAGAATGTAAGGTATATTAAGGTCGTTGTGAAGGGTTTTGTTGCTGGCGTAATAAGGGGCATTTACTATTGTTCTCAGGACTTTTGATTGAAAGGATTGGATACGCTTGATGTTCGACTTTTTCGCTGTCGCCGCCCATAGCTCTATTCCATATGTCCAGATTGGCTTGAGTATAACTTTGTAAATTAGTAATTTATTTTCTATTGAGAGATGGGATGTCCTTTGAAGTAGTGTGTACAGTTGTCCAAAGCGTCTGTTTAGTTCTTGTCTTTTTAACCACTCGACGCTCGTAAGTTAATTTAAAAAATAGGTTATATACACGTGTTATATCAGCTTACATCTTCTAAATAAGTTAAAGTAAGAACTGGGATTAAGTCTAGAAGTAAATAATAAAAGTGGGTGTTCCAGATATGCTTTGTGCCCTAGTTGTAGAAATGAACTGAAAACCATTTAAAAAAGAAACTGGTATAGCCATCCAAGGGTGATACACCGTACAAGGATGTGTTGACAGGTACACTAAGAAGCCCGGCCTAGCAGACGCTATTCAGATTCTTGTCTGGGCAGCTTTCTCTTCAGCCAGAAGAAGAGCAGTCAGGCCTTTGGTGGGTCGTGTGCGAAATATTGAGGTTGGCAAGAAAGTAATTTAGGTTTTTTTAGTGTCAAATAAAACCTTTTTTGTATACAAAAAATTAACTTTAATCAGTTAAATATCTTCCATTCTGTTCGATGACCTTTTGCCATCTTTCTGCTAACTTGATGATCCCACGTTCATTGAACTTCTAGTGCTTATCAGCAAAAAACTCAACCAAGTGCGATTTGAGGTCATCGTTATTACTGAAAATTTTACCATTTAAGAAGTTTTGTTAACTTCGAAATAAATGATAATCCGATGGCGCAAGGTAGGGACTGTATGGGGTTGCGACGTCACTTCCCAACCAAGCTCCAATAGCTTACGTGTTGCTAAAGATGTGTGAGGCCTCTCATTGTCGTGACGGAATCCAAATATCGAGCTTCTTAAAAAGTCCAAGACGTTTTATATGATTTTCAATTGTCGTGTGAGATACATTTAACAGTTTCGCAATCTCTCGCACAGTTATATGACGATTCGATTCAATTATGGCTTTCATTTTGTCCTCATCAACTTCAGAAGGACGACCAGAACGTTGATCATCTTTTAGTAAAAAATCTAAAGAATATGCGTTCTGTTAAACAATCAACACCATAAACTTCAGATATCTCTTTGTGCGTAAAATATAATGTAAATAAAAAAGTAAAATGTGTCGAAAATGCTTATTTTTGCACTCCATGTTAAAACTTAACGTAAACTGACAGTTGCAAACAAAATTACACGTAATTTATTTCTATAGGAACCTAAAGGTACGACTACCAAATCTCAAAAGAAAAACGAAATCACTTTTTTAATTAGTTAACTTGTTTTTTGCTTCTTATGCATCTATCGCTTCACGTTCACACATATTTCACGGCTGGATTTCGATTTTCACTTGGTAGAGGAATCTAATCCAAAAACAAAATACTAACATCATTGCTTTTCTTCTAGTACAGCAATCAACAACAAATCAACAAAAAATACCAGATGCTAATATATAAACAATTATTTTTAATATATTATGCCCTAAGCCCTTATGTTCTGATAATTTATCTACGTTAGCAATAGTGGCGTACCTAGGAACCTGGGGTAGTTCCAAATTTCTCACCCTTTCTAAATCAAACTCTTGGTTATTAACAATTACCGAATATAAATAAAAAAATGCTCAACAGTGAGGTTCACGAGGTCTTTGAGCTGTCTAGGGTGGATAAATTCATCCTACGTAGACATATAAAGTTTTTCGACTCCCTGCAATACTTGACAAACCCGGTGTTTAACACGATAACCCCCGCTCCGTTCCCCCATCGATGGCAGGACGCTGTCGCGGCAGGAACGCTTTAGTCTTAGGTTTTAGTTTGTAAGTTTTTCTCCCAAATTGTAAACAGAAGGTGAGCCCCATCACCTAGTATTTATACATTACTTTGTAATTTTCACGTCAATCTGTTATTGTAATGCAACCCAACCTCCTTCGATGCATCTGCGCATCGCAGAAAGAGGAGAAATTTGTAAATTGAAATTTTGTAAACTGTTAAAATGTTATAATTAATTAAAGGGGTTTAGAAAAAAGTTTTAATTTTTACCGCCATGTGACTTATTTTAATACCTGAAGAAATACTGAGTGTATTTACACCATAAAGCTCACATATGTACGCTTATTATATTTTATTTCACTGGTACATGTTTTCATTGGTTTTTGAGTCGCTACAATGAAAGCCTGTAATATTTTGGTACGTAAATATTATAGCGGTAATATATTTCGTCTCTGAAGAATATTGTTGTATGGGAAAACATTTGAATCAATTTTTATTTATTTTTTTTTTATTATTTTTTTTTTTCTTCATAGCCCCTTTAAACTTACAGACAATTATATACAATTATAGATCCACAAGTGAATCCATTTACAAATTATTCTGTATTTCCTGTAGCATCCCTACATTATATACAGGTTTTGTTATTTTATAGAAATTATATAATCGAATAAACAAGCATAATGATATACATTATACGTGACTTGACTAAACTGACTAATGAGGTGTCAATGTTTATTAAATTTTAGCGTTTGTTTTGTTAGAACAGGTGTAATTGTTTATAAGAGAATGTATATGAGAATTAACCTTACAAGAAACAAATGCTAACATAATAATAACGAAGGTATATTAAATGTAAAAATATATTAGCCACTGTGGTAGGTAGGTTTTATGTAATAAAACAATAAATATCCATGTCAATTGTATACTTTACAGAATGTATTTAGGAAAAAGTAATAATATTAAAAGGTTATTTACTTAGTATAATATCTCCGATTTTCAGGGAGCTAACGATACGAAGTAAAATATGTTGAAAGTGTTGTTGAAAATCCAAGAACATCAATTCGGCGTCGTAAACGCAGTTCTTTGTGCCGAAATTGGATGATATTGATGTGGCTAATATGTGGTTTCAACAAGATGGTGCCACATGTCATACAGCCCATGAAACAATTCAAATACTGCATGAGACATTTCCAGATCGTGCACTCTCTCGTTTCGGTGATAGAATTGGCCCCCTAGATCGTGTGATTTAACACCAGGTGTGATTTTAAGTCAAAGGTGTATGTCAACAAGCCCACATCCACCCGTGCATTAAACGAGGAAATTCAACCACATTTATGCCAAATGGTCATGGAAAATTTCGACAAAAGAGTACGTATGTGCCAGCAAAGTCGTGGAGGTCATTTGCCCAATGTGTTATTCCATAAATAACACTATCTTATTTACTTTATAATTCAATAAAAAAATAACAACAAAAATACTAAAAACTGTGTTTTCTATTTAAATCAAATCTTGCGTAACTTCTGGGACACCCTTTATGCGGTGACAGCTAACATGGAACCATCGCTAATTGAACAATTGAATTCAGACTCCAACTGTTTGCATGTAGCGACGCTTAAGTCTGCGTCCCTGAAAGGTTAAGCAAAGCCCGCACGAAACCTCTGACTTTTCGAATCGATATTATCTCCGCCGGCGATCTCGCAGATCGGGCAATGAACAGTCAGTCAACAGCCCTGTTTGTGCTCTCCCTCTCTTCGTTCATTTGCCAAGGTAAGTCATATCAAAATGTCTCAGTCATATCGAAATGTCTCAGTCATATCGAAATGTCTCAGTCATATCAAAATGTCTCATTTATATCGAAATGTCTCAGTCATGTTTACGGTTGTATTTTGTTTCTTACTATTTTGCACTTGAGTGCCAGCTTATAAACACAGGTTAACACAATGAACTCATAGTGTCATTGATGTGCTTGGGTATTCGGCTGTTCTTTTTGCAAATAACGTGCTAATGTGTATTAACGCTGTCTGTCTTCGTTAGTCGACTGATCCTTCGTGAACGCTGCTCAGAAAACCAAATAGAAATATTCTGCAAACATTAGTAAAAGGTTCAAACACTCTTTTTGATCGAGTATTTTGCAAACGCTCAGTCAAGAGTTGGCTCATATGGCACACTTGCAATTCAATCGTTTTAGTAGCATGTGCTAGCTTAGCTGTGGCTGAATAAATGACGACAAGTTTAGCGATATCACCGCCCTGAGTAATATGATCTATTGAATGAAACAATACACAATTAGCAAATGCAAGATAATTTTTTACCGGTCCTATGAAATTTGAAACAGTAGAATGATAAAATCGACAATTTCGCTAGTTTTCACTTTAAAAATATCTTTTTTTTAAATGATTTCATGTAACCTATACAAGTAATTTTAAGCAGTGCTTGCGGCTTGAGTATTTTAACATTCTCGTTACTTTGGGAGGAAATAGGCTTTCAAGCCAAGAACTTAGCTTGTCCCTTAATAGCCCAAAGTTCATAATAAGAAAAATGCCAGTTTGATGGTCGCGAGGCCTCCTCTGTACTCATCTCATGACAAGTGTCACCAATTTTGACTTAGGGAGTTAAATAACACAAAAAAGCCTGTTCATAAATATAAGACTTGTTTTTTCTTTTTTATGTCCCCTTAAAAAATTTTACAGTGATTATTTTAATCATAGATTCTCAGTCGAATCTATTTACATATGATTTTTATATTCCAGTAGCGTCGCTACATTATATACAGGTTTTGATTAAGATAAGACTTTTTTTTTATTATATTTATTAATTTTACAGTGAATCCCCCCCCCCAATCCCCTTTCTGATATTAACAGTGATTGTTTGTGTTTTTTTCTTTCATAGCCCCTTTAAATATACAGATAATTATATATAATTATAGATCCTCAGGCGAATCTATTTACAAATTATTTTTGTATTTCCTGTAGCATCCCTACATTATATACAGGTTTTTTTTTTGGTTTTTTTCTTAGCTCTCAAATTTTTAAGATTGTGGATAAGGGAAAAATAAAGGAATTCATCTGGGGTGAGCGGATCCTTTTACTAGGAGTACCTGTTTGAAGGTGGAGGGAGGGAACTAAGTAGAGGTGGAAATGAATATACAGGTTTTGTTATTTTATAAAAATTATATAATGAATAAACAAGTATACTTTATACTTGTAAGTATACTTTATGAATAAACAAGACAGTGCACTATGTTCAGGAGAAGAAGTACAGGGTAGGTTTATAGGTAGTTTATGTGGTCTTGGAATGACCATGACATTATACTGACTGGACTGAACTGACTAATAAAGGTGATGGGGCTCACCTTTTTGATCAAACTTAAAACTAACTTACATACTAATTTCTAGTTCTAATACTAAGTTCTAAAATTAGGTTAAGAACAGTGATTGTTTTTTTGTTAGCTCTCAATTCAGTTGAAAATGTTAACAGTTGGTGGCATACCATGATTACGAGATGTAGTACTTACCGTGGTCTAATTTGCCATCTTTAAACGCTAGGTAGCGCTTAAAGTCTTCGAAAGCTTGTTCTTTGCTTGGGTGTTTGTATCGCTCGCCAACAGAGAGCGCTCGGCTCGAGATTTAGAACTGTAGTGGAGTAATGCCCTTAGTTTTAAGTTAAAAGACTGACATGGAACCTACACACGTGGCTAAATTGACAAGAACTAAACAGACGCTTTGGATAACTGTACTGACTACTTCGAAGGACATCCCATCTCTCAATAGAAAATAAACTACTTATTTACAAACTTATACTTAGCCAATCTGGACATACGGAATAGAGCTATGGTGGACAGCAAAAAAGTCGACCATCAAGCGTATCAAATCCTTTCAATCAAAAGTCCTGAGAACAATAGTAAATGCCCCTTATGTCAGCAACAAAACCCTTCATAACGATCTTAATATACCCTACATTCTTGAGCTCATCCCTTCCAAATTCATGAAATTCCATAGTAACCTATCCAACCAGCCTAATCCCGTAGCACAGTCATTGCACTGCTCCACTCATCCCTATGATCCTCCTCGGAGACTAAAACGGCAGTGGCCTCGTGACCTCGTATAAATGCGCAACAGTGGGAGTCCTGGCAATGGCCAGTTTCTCCAATTATGTACTGAGCGTATTGGCTCTCGCGCTCTTCGTCAGCCTCGCTCGTATTCGGTGGCGTGGCTGGTGGGGGAGCGTGGGGGACTTCCCAAGACTCCGCCCTCTCTCACATGCGAGGGAGGCAACAACCGTGTGGACTTAGGGGGCCCCTGAGCTGTAAATGTTTGTAAATATTGTATGAATGTGCGAGCGAATGATGAATTGTAAATATGGTATGAATGAAAACATTTATCTCAATTATTTATTGCCTATTATAAGGCAGATTGTAATTTCATCATAATAAAGTTAATTTACAATAAATTTTGTTAAATTGTCCTCACACGGGGGGAGAATTTTGAGGATAGTCTCCTGACAAAAAGACAACTATTTTGACAATTGATGGGCAACAGTCACTCCATTTGACAGTAGTTTTTGAGTAATTGCACTAAACATTTCTTTTAAATGGTTTTTGGTAATTGTATGGCTTTTGGGAATTGTGGATTCATCACGAGGGGGGTGCCTGGTTACCCTAGCCTTGGTGACAAGTGAGGGTTATTTGAGTTTATAACCTGGACAATCATTTCATGACCACTTTACTATCTGACTCCATTTTTTGATAGGCATGTGCCCCGACAGTGCACTATGTTCAGGAGAAGAGGTACAGGGTAGGTTTATAGGTAGTTTATGCGGTCTTGGAATGACCACGAATTCACACCCGGTATCTAAGGGTAGGTGAAAACCGTCCGGATCCCAAAGGCGAGTGTGAACCGGAGAGAGGCAAACGAGATTGCCGCAGGAGTGCTGCTAGGAAAATTTGCAAGGCCACGGCAACCGTCGTCCACGAGGAGAGGTCTTTCCCAAGGAGGTGCTAGTTTTAGCGAGACAAAGGCAGAGATTCCCACTAGGAAGGTTTGGGGTCTGACGACGCCGGACTAAAACATAGCGAGTTTAGGAGAGAAGAGATGCAGAGGTTTTTCATAAAGAAGCAGTCAGGTTTCATAGTTCAAGTGGGGTAGCCACGAGCCAGTGAGTAGTTACCAGGAGAGAATGATTTACAAGGGCTAAGCCCTCGGCTTAAGTACCCAGCTAGCCTTGCCCTTAGCCAATCATCATTAAGATTTGTGTGACCAATGATGTGGGTTTCCTTTGTTCTCTGGCAGAGGCTGGCAGGGTTTTGCCGAGGGTCTGGGGGGCTCCTACCTGCCTACAGCTGGTGTCCCAGCTCATATAACTAATTGGCACCCCGCATTTTTTATTGCTTAACACAGTTACAATGATTTATATTTGGTCCATGTTATTTACATTTGTTTACAATATATATACAATAGAGTATAGGGTGATTTATCTTATGTAGTTAGCGGTCTCACTTGAAGCTGATTTAGCTTCATAATCAGTTAATTAGTTTCCTATTATTTCAACTAGCGCTTTACTTCATGAGAAGTAACATTATTGTCATATAAATTCTTACATATTCCTCTTAATCTGTGCGGTTATGGGGCTATAGTTAATTATTCACTGTAATGTAGAAAGTTCCTTTGATATATTTTAGTAGGTCTAAAAAAACTTCTTAATTTTCAGCCTGGTTATCAAACCTGTTATGCTATAATTTAAATTTGAAAGTTAGATGTAAGTTAGTTTTAATTCTATGATAAATAAGGTGAGCCCCATCACTTTTAATAAATTCAGTCCATTAATGTATAATGTACATCATTATACTTTTGTACAATGCAGATCACTATTAGTAGAAAACAGACTTTGTATAAAATGTAGCCAAGCTACAGGAAATACAATTATAAATAGATTCGTTTGTAGATATATATTTTATAACAAGAGGATAAGAAACAAAAGAAGAAACTGTATTAAACATTGTTGTTAACCAATTATGTATAATTAATTTAAACAGAATTTCCTATAATTTGAAATTTATTTGATTTACTTATACTGTATGGGATGTAAAGTAAATAAATGCTATCCTTTATAGAGTTATATACGGATGAAACAAATAGAAATGAATAATAATTTATTTCAGGAGATTTAGGACCTTCTGAGTGCTACATATGCCAAAGCAGGGTCTGGAGCAATATCTGTGGTGATGGGTTTCTGGTTGCGCCTTCAATACAATACTGCAAGGTCAGCCAGCCTTATTGCATAAAAGTAATTGAGATAGGTATGGTGAGAAGTTAATTTATTTATACGCTCTTCTATTTAAATTCCTTGGTTCATATCATAATATTATATAAGCCACTGATGTTGGATTATAAAAATAATAATTGGCACTGACTGAGCTCTCTAAAATTAACTATGCCGTGGACAAGGACTGCATGGCATTGTATGAAAAAATAAATATAAGGCTCGCCGGGGTGAAAAAGGTCTCGTCAAGAGAGCGGTAAATGTGAATAAACCTGTGGTTTTTGACCTTTGCTGGTGGCCTAGTCGGTGGGCAGCTTTACTCGTATTTTGTTTACTAACCTGACTCCATAAGATCTTAAAAGGTGTGCCCCGACAGTGCACTATGTTCAGTAGAAGAGGTAAAGACTAGCTTTTATAGGTAGTTTACGTGATCTTGGAATGACCACGAGCTCACGCGGTATCTGAGGTGAGCGTGAACCGGAGAGAGGCAGAATGTACCGCAGAGGGAGACGCTACTAGTTACATTTTGTATGGCCTCAGAGGTCGCCCTCTGCATGGAATGGGTCCCTTCCTAGGATGTGCGGGGCAAGGCCAGGGAACTCCACTGGGAAGATCGTGGAGCCTGACAGTCTCGGAGTAAATCTAGCAAGGTTAGGTAAGAGAGGTGCAGAGGTAATGAAATAAGAAAGCCATGGTTCGAGTAGAGCAGCAAGTACCAGTGCAGAGAGAGAGGGCAGTGTTCACTTCAAGTGTCTGATTCCGACTGTCTGAAAAAGCTCAGATTTTCTGCCTTATATAGGCAGGTCAGAGGCCGGGCTATGCCCGCGCCCCTAGTGAGCTTGGGCCGAGTAGGGACCCCGAACTAGTCCCTTCTCTAAACTAACGCCGTAGATTTATTAATAAAATATGGAACCGTAGGCGGGTGTGTTCTGATCTCTGTGTAGAGGGTAACTTTTATTTTTTCGTCGTGGTAATAGGCACAACCCCTGCCATTATAAGTTATTATTGACTAGTTCCAATTATGTGGCCTCTGCGGTACGACGATGCTTGCAGTCACTGCGAGAGACCTTGTTGGTCAAATAAAATACTTACTGTGAAGATGACCCGCTCAAGCCCAGCTGGCAGAGTATAATCCCCCTACTGGATATTGGGCACATCTTAAGTCTCATTTCCCCTCATGATGGTTTCCTTGGATGAAAATAAAATATTTTTTCTTTGGCTTAAAACAAAATGAATCATTTATGTTAATTGACCACTTGATCTACCAGCACTATCTACATACGGTTTTCGTTAAATTTTGTTTTTTATTTCAGCCGGAAGGAGGCCTATGGTCTACCGGAAATGCAGCTACAACGATTGTACCCAAGAGGAAGCGATTCGAGAGGGGACGGTACAAGAGTGCGCTGTTTGCAACACACGGCTGTGTAATGGTGTCCAGTCCATCTCTCCTTTCTTGTACTTGATAGTCTCTGTCATCTGCTTAAGTATGACTATACTTTGAACATATTTTACCAAAGCATTCTTGCAATATTTGTACTTTTTACGATGTTCCTATAACTATATAACAACTTTTGTTAATTTTGTACAAAATAAATTGTAAATAATATTTTTGCGGTGTATCCCCTTATCCTAGTTTATATTTTTACTCTTAATTTATTCATAGAAATAATGTGTTTGTGAATATATTTGCGTGTCTGGATGGGTTGCTTGCTACAATGAGTGACTAAGTCAATTTTTTTCCTCATGTTTCTTAAAAAAAAATTATTTTCAATGCAAGAAACCCAAGTCTGGCCGATGAATTAAAAGTGTTTTAAAAAAAAAACAATAAATCCTTTACTTTTAAAATTTTATAAAATCTCTGCTGGGCATTCCTAAGTTAACAAGATGTTTGTGCAAAAACTCAAAAAGCATACATTTTTGGTTTCAATGTTAAAACTGCTTATGTCACATGACATCGGCACTTCTTGCCACAATTTAGATTTCAACAGCAAATGGTTTTTGGTTTTTTTTTCCCATAGCTCTCAAACTTATAAATTGGAATTGGAAAATTGGATTGATGGGTGCCTTTCACTAAGGGGAGTCCTACGCAAATAGCGTTTAGGGAGTTTTATGTCTGGATTTTATTATTGTGAGAATGTTTGGTAGTTAAATGCTAGCAATCATCAAAAAATATAAATTAGTGAAATTGAATGTTTTGTTTGAAATAAATAAAAGCTGATTAACATAAATATCAATAATTAACAATGTAATGTTTCCTCGTGGAAAACGATCGGTCTTTTGTATTGTATTTGTATTGTTAATAATTGTTGCTTAGAAAAGCTGTTCTTTTACAAGAAAAGAATATTATTGTTACTAACAGCTACTGTTTTATTTTAAAGAAAGAATAATGTTTGTACTGATTGTAATTGTTCATTCTCTCTTCTTCTTTTTTTTTACTTCAATGTTAAAATAACCACTTTGGAGCTGAAGTCATAGTAACAATTGCCATAAAATCAAACACAATTATTCAATTAAAACAAATTTTTACAGATTTGTACTGGAATCGATGTTTGATGACGTGTATCTCAATGGTATTTTTTTTTTAAATGATAAAATTAATTAGTTTTAAAATTCATCCATCTTTTTTACAATACAATTGAATCCCAATAATTCGTATTGTCAAGGGACTGCCAGTTTGGTATGAACTATCGGGAATACCAAGTATCGGGAGTAACTTAAAATTAAAAGTAGTGAAAAAATTAAAAAACGTATTAATGCAAACGTGTATGTATTAAGAAGTATGTACAATGTAGTAAGGATAAAAACTATACAATAAACACTGCTTAATACTAAACTAAACAATAAACAATACATGCAATAAAAAATATGTACATACTTATGTTCTAAATTAAATATGCACCAATCATTTGTACGAAAAAAATCCGTAATTTTTTTTTACGCAATCCTTGCAGAGGCATGGTAACGTGTCACAACGATAACGAAAACGAGACTGAACCGTAGAAACGAAAGAAAAGCTTAGTAAAATTCCTAAAACTTTCCCTCTCTCCTCTCCTTATTTCTTTTCTGTAAAAAGAGTACGAATCTCATATGGGATTTCATAGAAAACATTTATCTCGCACTCATTCTGCTCTCTAGTCTCTCACTGTCCTCTTTCATTTTTTGGAAACAGTACAAATTAACGAGGTTTTTAAGCTGGAAATACGTATTATTAGACATTTTAAGTGACCTCGATCATAAAAATAATACGAATGACGGAGGGGACTGAAATGCATTGTTTTTATACCACTTACCGGGATTTTCTCTGGGGACCGGCAAATTTGTACGAATTAGCCGGAAATACAAATAATCGGGATACGAAATATTGGCATTCCAATGTTTTAATACAGTAAATATTTCAGTTTTCGAATTTTTTTTGTAAATGGAACTTTTAATGGTGATCTTCTCCCCCCCCCCCCCCCAATAAATACCAATGATTATTGGCATCCATTTTTATTCGATTTATTAATTTTATATTTTTATACTTTTTTTTAAATAATTTTATGATTCCTTTTTCCATTGTCCGAAAGCTCTTCCAAAATGGTTACAATCAATACTACCACTCTGCGAAATAGAAATAACAGCATTGAAAAGAATTTAGTCACTACTCAGTCAATCTCAATCTGCGTTGAAAATAATAATAACACACTAACAAATAATATCAATATTATGCTCGTGTAATATATATGTAAGACAATTATTGAAGGTGGGGTGAATAAACTGAAATCAGTTTCTCTGTAAACAAAGTTAGCAATTTTATTCACTATATATTATATTATAACAATTATTAATATTGATTTACACAATCTTACCTGTAAACAAAGAAACGACAATTACAGTTAATAACTATCCATTCTCTATTCACAATATTTACATGTTCTGTTACCTCACATAACCTTTTCTATCTCATAACTGCTGCTCCATCTGGTGGGGGCCAGTGGAAGCAGCGCGGCAAATTCAAATAAAAGAGAGATAACTTTCATTATATATATATATTTTTTTCTTCAAGCGCTTCAACATACGGTGTTCCATCAGACATCGCAGATGGGGTGGGGTAAATTAATACAGTTTTACCATTTGAAAAAGAAAGACACGGCACAAATTCCTTAAACCGGGAATTGTTTTTGGAAGACACCGATAAGGTACATTGGGAAGATATAAAATGACTACTGCAAACCTTGAACTACACAGATACTGAGCAAACCTTCAGAATGGAGGAATCTTGCATGGTAAGATGACACAGCAATTCTTTCATCTCATCATAATCCGTCAATGGTACCCAATGGTGCAACCAATGGTGCACAAAGATCGCTAATAGCAAATGTGTTCGCAACACTAAAAAAACAAACATCACATGTACTTGTTAAACCCAATTTCGACTTAGGGAATAAAACTATGGGGGACAACCCAACATCGAACGAATCCAATCTATCCACTCCCAAGTCCTCATAACTGTCACAATGTTATATTTATTGAATGTTGGTATGAATGGACATTGTACATCTTTTTTTTTTTAATCATACAATCTTTATTGCTATAAAATGACAATCTACCTTTTATTGGGCAATAAGTAATTGTGATCAATGTTGTCATTCATACCCTATTCACAATTGTTCATTCCCTCGCTCATTCATACAGTATTTACAAACAGCCCAGACCCTCATGGTTGTCACCTCCCTTGCATGTGAAAGAGGAAGTGGAGTCTTGGGAAGTCCCCCACGCTCCTACGTCACCCGCGTCACTGGATACGAGCCGGTGGATGCTGGCCAAGAGCGCGATGACCACAGCCGCTGAGGATTTGATTGGAGAAACTTGCCATTGCCAGGACTACCTCTGTCACGTTTTTATGGCAGGTCACGAGGGCATTGCCGTTTTAATCTCCGAGGAGGATTATAGGGATGTGTGGCGCAGTGCAATGACTGTGCTAGGGGATTAGGGTGGTTGGGTAGGTTACTATGAAGTTTAAGATCGTTATGAAGGGTTTTGTTGCTGACGTAATAAAGGGCATTTACTATTGTTCTCAGGACTTTTGATTAAAAGAATTGGATACGATTGATGTTCGACTTTTTTGCTCTCCCCCATAGCTCTATTCCGTAAGTCCAGATTGGCTTAAGTATAACTTCGTAGATTGGTAATTTGTTTTCTATTGAGGGATTTCATGTCCTTCGAAGTAGTCTGTACAGTTGTCCAAAGCGTCTGTTTAGCTCTTGTCTTCTTAGCCTCGTGTGTGGGTTCTATGTCAGATGGAATGGAATTCACAGTATATGTTGTGCTTAACTTAATTCTAAGCAGTTATTTTGGTTATATTTATCTGTAAATTAAAATGAATAAAAAAAGGTAACCATTGGTTCGATGATGTAAAACTTTTACACCCTAAACCAATATTTCAATAAATTCATCCATTCGTAAGAATGTGCGATTCTTTAATAACGGTATGACAGTGAGCACCTTGTGTACGACTAATTGTAGTGTTTGTAAACATACATTTGTTTTTCGAAACTCGATTGCATAGTTGTACAATTTGTCTCTTCATTTGTATATTTGCAAATTCAACCTAAAAATAAAAGTAATCAAGTAAAATGATATGAAATGAAGCGGAGTCCTGAGAAGTCCTCCACGATCCTCCGTCAGCCACGTCACCAGGTAGAAGCCAAGCTGACCAAAAGCGCGAGAGCCACAGACGCTCATGACATGATTGGAGAAATGGGTCATTGCCAGGACTCCCACTGTCACATATTTATAGCAGGTCACGAGGCCACTGGCGCTTTAATTATTAATTAATAATTTTAAATGTAACTAGTGTCACTTGCTGTTGAATTATTGAGGACTGGGTGTGTTTTTAGTCGAAATTAAGAAGAAAAAAAACAATATAAAATGGATAATGTGGCTTTTTTTTTTATATATATAATAAAAAAAATAATAATTTTAAAAAAGGTAGGAGCCATATCTTCCCAGGTTTGCCTAGTGCGGCCATGGCTATATCATTGAAACGTCTTTATATTATCATATTACAACAAACTGTACGTTTTTAAACAACGAAAATAGATTCACCGGACGATCTATAATTTTATATAATTATCTGGAAATTAAAAGGGGCTATGAAAGAAAAAAAAAAAAAAA
Organism: Acanthosoma haemorrhoidale; assembly: GCA_930367205.1. NCBI lineage: Eukaryota > Metazoa > Arthropoda > Insecta > Hemiptera > Acanthosomatidae > Acanthosoma > Acanthosoma haemorrhoidale. The sequence goes on along the minus strand of OV884013.1, from coordinate 118,662,824 downwards.
ATATCATAATGGACTATTTTCTGCTGTCTAAGGCCGAAGGTGACACTAGGCTGCTGATAATTCTATCACGTATAACTAGTGATAATAGGACAATCTCTATATAGACATAAGGTTCAGATCAGCCAAGGATATGGCGGTGACAATCTACCTCGTCACTTTACTCTTTCTCTTCCTGGCCAGTTTGGTCTTCCAGCACTGGAGAAGGATTTCCAAGATTCCAGGACCAAAGGCACTCCCGTTCTTCGGGCAATGCTTCCTCATGGCCGGCATGTCTCCCCAAGGTAAGTGGATCTCTAAACTAATGATAAATATAATTTGTTATTTATTATAAAGGGTGTCCCAGAATTAACGCAAGATTAGAATTTGCCGCCATTTGTGCAGTAAAGTGGCAACCCTAAATTGTTAACTAAATTGGTAACCCTAAAAAAAAACAATTTGACAGCTGATAGTTTAGGGTTAGTAAAAATGGAGCGTTACACGATAGAACAACGTGTCTTTATTGTTGAACATTATCTCAAAAATAATAAAAGTTTGGCGGCCGCAGTTCGAAAATTTCATACAAAATATGGTCGGAATAGTGTTTTGACTTCATCAACTGTGAAGAGATTAATTGAAAATTTTAGGGAGACTGGATCAGTTGGACTTAACCCACTGGTCGTCCAAAAACAAGCCGTTAAAATGTCAATATCGAAGCAGTGCGTGAGTGTGTTGCTGAAAATCCAGGAACATCAATCCGGCGTCGTAGACGAGAATTGCGAATTTCAAGAAGCTCTCTACAGCGTATACTCACTAAAGATCTGTGTCTCTATGCTTACAAAATTCAGTTAACACAACAATTGAAGCCTAATGACCATACACAGCGAAGAGAGTCCAAGAATTGGCCCCTTAGATCGTGTGATTTAACACCTTTAGATTTCTTTTTATGGGTTTATTTGAAGTCAAAGGTGTATGTCAACAAGCCCACATCCAACCGCGCATTAAAAGAAGAAATTCAACGCTGCATCAACCACATTTATGCCAAATGGTCATGGAAAATTTCGACAAAAGAGTGCGTATGTGCCAGCAAAGTCGTGGAGGCAAATTTTCCCGATGTGTTATTCCATAAATAACCCTATCCTATTTACTTTATAATTCAATAAAAAAAAAAAAAATACTAAAAACTGTTTTTTCTATTTAAATCAAATCTTGCGTTAATTCTGGGACACCCTATATAATTTGCAGGGCAAAATCTCTAAGCAAATATAGCCAAAAGCCCATCAATAATATTATGTATATGAAATTTTTCCTCTCTTATTACTAAATAAACAACAGTTTAAAATTAACTGTTTAAATAATACTACGTAAATATATTCTTCTACATAATCACATAAAAATTACATATTTAACCATAAAAATTAATTGTAGTACATTATTTAAGTGATAAAGAGCGAGCTTGATGTTAGCAAAAAGACGAGGTGATTCACGACAACTTCAGTTATTAAAATGTTAAACCAATGTAATATTAAAACAATATTAATCTACTAAATGTGAGAAAGAAAAATACTAATAAACATGAGTATCAGTAAAATAATAGCAATCATATTGTCCTACCTATGACTCTAACGATCTCATCGAAATTATTTTTTAGGAAACCTGTATGGCACAAACAGATGGCATTGTACAGGATTCCGGGAGTATTAGTCATCATTGCTATGTCAGTTTTCTGTTGCATTGTATGGATAAATTAAGTGATTGTGGAAATTTTTTATTATATATGCGGATCGCTTTCAAAAAATAAATCTCATTTTCAAATAACAAAACATAAGTATTTCATACAATGTCAACTGGTTAAAATAATATACCATAGTTATAATACACAATATGCTTGTAGCGACCGCTAACTACATAAGATAAATCACCCTATACTCTATTATATATATATTGTAAATTGATTTAAACAAATTTAAATAACATTACCAAACCATAATTCATTGTAAATAACTAGCACCTCCTCGGGAGCGATTTTTCCCTTGTGGACGACTGTTGCTGTGGTCCTACCAACTTTACCTAGTAGCGTCTCCTGCGGCAATCCAGTCTGCCTCTCTCCGGTTCATAGTTGCCTTTGGGCCCCGGACGGTTTTCGCCTACCCTTAGATACCGAGTGTGAATTCGTGGTCATTCCAAGACCACATAAACTACCTACAATACCTACCCTGTTCCTGTTCTCCTTAACATAGTGCACTGTCGGGGCACATGCCTATCAGATATGGAGTCAGATAGTACAGTAGTAAGACCCGTCATGAAGCAATTGTCCAGGTCATAGCCTAATCAACCCTCACTTCGTCACTAGGGCCAGGGTAACTAGGCCCCCCTCGTGACAAACCGACAATGCTATTAAAAAATAATTAAAAATATCAGAAGAACAAATAGTAAGAGATCACTAAGTGTTAGGTCAATAAAATACTTTTGTATCGTTGAATTAAAATAAAAAATACCACGAATATTGTTCCAGGCATGCTTCCACTGCTGAAAAGATATTCTGACATACATGGAGGTATCTACAGAGTCGAAGTATTCGGTAATGCATACTTTGTACTCACCGAACCAGAAACTGTTGAGGTAAGTTTTTGTATTAAATATTATTATCACAACGGACAAATGCAAAATTTAACAAAATATATTTCTAAGTCATAAAAAAACCATTGAGTTCATTTTTTATATTTATTCTGTAAAGGGAGGGGAAAAAAAGTCACCATACCTGTTTGAAGAAGAGCCCGTGATCCGTTGATGTTGAAATGTGTTAAATAAATAAAAATCTGTGATATTTGAGGTAAAGCCTGTTGTTTAGTATCAGGAGTCATCAGATGTGAGGGTCCCCAAGGTGGGGAGGAGACGCCCGCCTGGCCAAGGGTTGCTACAACCTCTAGCCCCTGTCCTAAGAAGAGATAGAGATAGAGCGGGTGGACCTGTGGTCTTTCACCCTGGCTGCCGGCCTAGTCGGTGGGCAGCCTAATTCGTTTTGATCTGACTCTATCAGATCTTAGAAGGTGTGCCCCGACAGTGCACTATGTTAAGGAGAACAGGAACAGGGTAGGTATTGTAGGTAGTTTATGTGGTCTTGGAATGACCACGAATTCACACTTGGTATCTAAAAGAGTAGGCTAAAACCGTCCGGATCCCAAAGGCGAGTGTGAACCGTAGAGAAGCAGACTAGATTGTCGCGGGAGACGCTAGGTAAAGTTTGTAGGGCCACGACAACCGTCGTCCGCGAGGGAGAGATCGCTCCCAAGGAGGTGCTAGTTTTAGCAAGATGAAGGCAGAGATTCCCACTAGGAAGGTGTGGGGTCTGACAACGCCGGACTAAAACATAGCGAGGTTAGGAGAGAGAAATGCAGAGATAGTTGAATGAGAAGACCATGGTTTGAGTAGAGCAGCAAGCGCCAATGCAGAGAGGGAGAGAAGTGTTCTAGGTGCCGGTTCGGTTCTTTCTGAGATCCGCCCTAAGACGGGGTGGTTATGTAGGTAACCCAGCCGTGGTGGGGATGGTTCCCCCACCTGCCGCTGTTTCCCCCACTAGCTTCTCCCCCCTCTCTGACTGACGTCATAAGCTTTATTATGAAAATATGGAAACATACATAGATATTTTCTGGGCTGAGAAGAGGGGAACTTCTAATTATTTATAATTAAGAGGTTGCCACAACACGAGTAAAATTTAACATTGGTGCTTGCCCACAGAATGTTATTTAAAATCAACATGACCCATAGCGTGTCATCTGGTGAGATATGACTGTGAGTTATTAATATAGAAATTATTTTAACAGGCTGCATCATCATTTGTAAAGAATTGTCGTACCGATTGACCCCAATTAAAGCTAATAATATGACAATCCATTCCAAAATAGCAACTAAAATATAAGAGAGGCAATAAATCATTATTAGAATTTAGTATACAACTTTACTACTTGTTGGATTGTCGTCACATGTTCCGGTGTCCTTCCCACGTTATTGTGATGACTATTGCATAATGATATATACACAACATTTAAATAATAGGAAAAATACAATTAAAACATATTCAAGAAAAAAACCTTGTTTACGAATTTAAAAAAAAAAAGTTAAATTAAGATAATATTTTAGGTAATCGTAAACAAGATTTTTATCTAGACATTAGAAGTTTTTTTTTGGGAGGGTGCACCCAAACTTTATTTAACCTATTCCGTACTTCAATTGTGGAGTATTTTACTCTAAATTGAATCTACTCTAAATGCAACAGAAAATTTTAATTTAGCAGCCAATTTTTAGTTACTTTACGAGTGTATCTTATTAGAAGTTTTTTCTGTAGTTACCAGTCTCCCAAATAAGTAAATTTTTAGAAGATATTGTTTTATTGAAACGATTTTCAGTTTGAAAATAGGCAAATTGTTGAATTGTGGGGAGTTGTGAGACACGCATAGTTAGTTGTTATTGATGAATCGCATTTATTGGTTTTGAATTCTTCCTAGGTTACTATAGTTCGTTTTCCAAGTGGAACTCCATACTGGTGAATCATAGGTCATTTGTGATCGGATGACTCATTTGTAGAGTATATGTTTGTTTTGGGGACTTTATTTGGTTTATTGATAATATATAGGAACAGTTTGTTTATTTTGTTTTTTATTATTTTTAAGTATTCCCGTTGATATGTTTTGTAAATGTTAAGTTTCTGTTGCCTAGGGCCAAACAAAGATACTGGACTGATTTTAAGGACGGGATGTGTTCAGAGTTTATGGAAAGATGGTAAATGAAATGTGCCCAGCGCTTTGTGAAAATTATTGCTTCTGACTGTACAGTGCCTAAAGATAATAGCATAATGTTTCGTTGTTGTTTTTTTCTTAGCTCTCAAACTTATAAAAATAGGATGTGGGAAAAATAAAGGAAAATTATTTTGGGCTAATGAGTGCCTTTCACTAAGGGGAGTCCCCCATTTGAAGGATGTATGAGAAGGATATAGGGTGTGGAATGCCTAAAGGAGGCGGGTGGAATCAGGAAGGTAGTGAGAGTCTACCGAGGGTGGAGCCTAGGGGTACCTAGGCAATGGTTTGTAGTCGGCCAGGTCAAGCCTGGCCCGCCCCGAAGTATGAAATAAGTCGGCCTCTCGGCCGGAAGGTCGGCCCTGCTCAAACAGGTAGATGGGGTCTTGTAGCTTCGGTTGAGTCGGCCGGGAGATCGGCCTCAATCTCTCGGCTGGGTGTAGATCTTCAGTCTCCGTCAGGGGGCTAGGGTTCGATCACATCCATCTGTCTCCAGGCTTCGGCGGTCCAGCAGTGTTTCCATCGGACGGGCATTGGTGGTGGTTGAAGGTCGGAGAATAGTGGGTTGTGGCTATGTCTGAGTGAGTCGAAAAATTTGATGTGTCTTCTCTTGATGAAGTCTTGAATGGTGAGCACTTCAAATTTTTTATGCATCTCGTCTGCCTTCATTCGGTCGAACGGGGTATGTTTGAGGGAGGTGTGAAGAACTCTGTTCTGAAATTGCTGGAGCGTTTTGAGAGTGTTAGGAGTCAGATACTTGAAGAGAGGGGTCCCATACATCAAAGCAGGTCTTAGGACGCTCTGGTATATCAGCAGCTTGAGGCGTACCGATAAAGCCGGGCTGTGAAGTAGGTGTCCGAGGCTGAAGAATTTCTTCCTAACACTCTTTAACTTCTTGCCGAGATGTGTTGTGAACGGCAAGTTTCTACCGAGGGTAATCCCAAGGTAGCATAGCTTGTTGCTTACAGGGCACTCTTTGCCGTCTAAGACGAAGGATTTCGGGAGCTTCTTTCTTCCGGATTTATAGCTGAATATAATTGACGCAATTAATTGATAATTGAATAAGACGCAAGGAATTAATGTTAATACGACAATGTACGAGGCAGACAACAATGTAGAATTTGTAGAATTATTTATTATTAATAGTGTTTAATTTCAAGGGTATCATACTTTCATTATTTATTTTATCAATAAATCTTCGGCGTCCGTATAGAGAGAGGACACTAGATCCTAACTCGGCAAGAGCTCACTAGGGATGTGGGCGTAGTAGCCACTGATTAGCCAACATAAACAGCTCCCTCGTCCACTGTAGGCAGGAATGGCGTGCCTATAAGGCGGAAATACTGAACTTCTTCAGACAGTCAGCATCAGATACTTGAAGTAAACATTCCTCTCTCTCTCTCTCTCTCTCTCTCTCTCTCTCTCTCTCTCTCTCTCTCTCTCTCTCTCTCTCTCTCTCTCTCTCTCTCTCTCTCTCACAGAGGGATTCGTCGGGACGATTTCTGAGGCCCTACATGTACCGAGTAGCGTCTCCCCCATCGGTCCAGACTGCCACTCTCCGGTTCACACTCGCCTTTGGGATCAGGCCAATATCAAATGATGCCAGTAAAACAATTTCAATTGTATATTTATTTATTTTTTAATATGTATATTTTCTAGCCAGTGCTCAGCAGCGCAGCACACATCACAAAAGGAACAAGAGAATATTCATTTTTCAAGTCTTGGCTGAATGAAGGTCTTCTCTTGTCAAATGGTTAGTGGATTCTACTACGTAATCTTTATTATTAAAATTTGCAATGATCGGCAACTACTTATTTCAAATTTATAATTATGATATTTGTATTTAGTATATTATAACCTGGAATACCTGGCGCACATCGAGCTAAAAACGAAAAACCACTTATTGTGGTCACATCCATGGTTTTTTTTTATTAAATACTTAACAAGGAAAAAACACTTTTTTCAAAAATCATTCGCTCTGAATTTTACACTTTCCCCTTGATACTCAAATTTTAAATAATTTCATTAATTTAAATTTAATTCTTATCGTCGTTATTAAAAATCAAATCCATTTGAAGACTTTCATAATTTATATTCGTTATTTGTCTTGTGAACAGGTGCAAAATGGCATTTACGGAGAAAATTGTTAACGCCAAGTTTCCACTTCAAGATTTTGGATTCCTCCTTAGAGGACGTCTCTCGGAATGCAGAGACATATGTTGACGCATTATTGGCAACTGGAGGAAAACCGATAAAAATTCAAGAGATTATTCATGCGAATACTCTCAGGATTATATGTGGTAAGAACCAACACAATATTTTTATCAAATTACATTCCGATAACAACATTGACAATTTTAAGCTAGTGGCTAGATTTTATACTAAGCTTTATACTATTATTGAATGAAGATACTTCTCCTTATTTTTTCTCTAGAAACTGCAATGGGCGTTAAATTGAATACCGAAGACAAAATACAGAATGAATACACAGCTTCTATCAGGGAGTAAGAATATTTTAATAATTTAATAAGAATAATTTTTCTCATAATTTTTGGTTTTGTTTCAATATTCCTGAGAGAAGTGACAACTCCTTGTTATTAATTATTAACTAATAATTAATTATTATTATTGATTAACGTCACTCCTATGAATAAAAAGTGGGATATACTATCGGAAACGTATATCTGCGCAAGTGAAACATAAATTTTACGGTTCCGAATTGTTACGATTCTATTCATACAACCAATTAACAATCGAACATTTCACTGGTGACAAAACGCCATTTTATAATGCAACATATTGCTGTTCCACATACAGCCTGTTTTCCCCCTACATATTGTAAAGTTATTGTCGGATTATCAGATATGAGGATCCCTTAAATATGAGGATATGAGGAGACGCCCGCCGCCGCTAGGGTCGCTACAACATCTAGCCGCCGTCCGGCGAGCGACTAGAAAGAGATAAAACGGGTGGACCAGTGATCTTTCACCCTGGCTGGCGGCCTGGTCGGCGGGCAGCTTAATTCGTTTTGATCTGACTCCATAAGATCTTAGAAGGTGTGCCTCGACAGTGCACTATGTTAGGGAGAAGAGGAACAGGGTAGGTTTATAAGTAGTTTATGTGGCCTATAATGTCTGGTATATAAGAAAGCAATGGTTCGAGTAGAGCAGCAAGCGCCAGTGCAGAGGAAGAGAGAGAGAGAGAGAGAGAGAGAGAGAGAGAGAGAGAGAGAGAGAGAGAGAGAGAGAGAGAGAGATAATATGCCTAAAAAACGTTCGCATAGTGATATAAGCTTTTTATTCAATGTTTTGTATAAATTTTCTTCTATTTTCTAGGGCTGTTAATAGTATATTGGAAAGAAGTCTCCAGTTTTGGTTATATTCGGAGTTTGTTTATCGCCTTTCTAATGCTGGTAAAGCATATTATAAATCTATAGACATTCTGCACAAATTTGCAAAACAGGTATTTATTTTTTTATTTATTTACAACTGTGTCTAACGTCACAACCATTGAATGTGCTTTAAGTATGACTGACGTGAAGATGGGGCTTCCAAAGATTCTTCCGCTATATTGTTTTAAAGCCAAGTTTGAAGAATTCAATGAACTTAATTTAGACTATCTCTAAATAAAACGTCTTTTAAGTCGTCATAGAATGTTAGGTAGTAACCTAAGACAGTTCCTGTTTCAGTGGATGTGTTCATGTAGTTTATCGTAAACGTTTCTAACGTGGTATAAATGAACGTAATTTTGATATCAGTGAAAGCTACAATTTTGTATGTAAAGTGCAACGTCTATGAGTCATTGCATCAAAAAGGTCCAGTTCTACTCCATTTATATATATTCATGTAAAAATGTACTTGAAAAATTATGAATAAAAATTGAATTTACCAAACACAAGTTCTTCTTTAAGTGCACTCCAAATCGATCTCTTTGGAAGTAACGTGGTGGTCCTCGCAGTCACGTGAACGTGTGAAGAAACTAAGCTTGTTTATAAAGGGTGTCCCAGAATTAACTCAAGATTTGATTTAAATAGAAAACACAGTTTTTAGTATTTTTGTTGTTATTTTTTTATTGAATTATAACTTTATAATTCAATAAATTTTTTAAAATAATTTTTAAAAATAAGTTCCTATTTACTTAAATAGGAGAGGGTTATTTATGGAATAACTCATCAGGCAAATGACCTCCACGACTTAGCTGGCACATACGCACTCTTTTGTCGAAATTTTACATGACCATTTGGCATAATTGTGGTTGAATTTCGTTGATGCAGCCTTGAATTTCCTCTTTTAATGCACGGGTGGATGTAGGCTTGTTGACACACACCTTTGACTTCAAATAACCCCATAAAAAGAAATCTAAAGGTGTTAAATCACACGATCTAGGGGGCCAATTCGGTTCACCGAAACGAGAGAGTACACGACCTGGAAATGTCTCATGCAGTATTTGAATTGTTTCATGGGATGTATGGCATGTGGTACCATCTTGTTGAAACCACCTATTGGCCACATAAATATCATCCAATTTCGGCACAAAGAACTGTGTGTTGGATTTTCAACAACACTCTCACGCACTGCTTCGATATTGACATTTGATCGGCTTGTTTTTGGATGACCAGTGTGTTTAGTGTCTCCAACTGATCCAGTCAACCTAAATTTTTCAATTAATCTCTTGACAGTTGATGAAGTCAAAACACTATTCCGAGCATATTTTGTATAAAATTTTCGAACTGCGGCCGCCAAACTTTCATTATTTTTGAGATAATGTTCAAGAATAAAGACACGTTGTTCTATCGTGTAACCCTAACCCTAAACTGTCAGCTGTCAAATTGTTTTTTTTTTAGGGTTGCCAGAGCTTTACTGCACAAATGGTGGCAAATTCAAATCTTTCGTTAATTCTGGGGCACCCTTTAATAGTGTTCAGCATTCTGCAAAGCAAATATACCATTCAAGCAGTTAATACATTCTTAACTAATCGAGAGTTATGCCAGCTTGGAAACGTTATGTAGCCTTGGTCTTGAGTTCATCTTTATTTTTTTCTATATGTTGCTAAAATATTAAAGTGTTGTCGATACAGTTCCAAAACACTTAACTCCTTTTCACCTTGGAAAATACTAATACTAGGAAAGTACTAGTTCAGAAACTGAATGGAAACATAACTATGGGTTTCTTAAATTGCTAAGTCTGTCTTTTTTAAAATGTAATAAACAACAATTTTTTGTTTAACTTCGTCGTAAACGAGCTTAGTAAAAACCCAGTACTATAAAACATTGACTATTCTTCATGTGTGCTTTTTTTTTTGTAGGTGATTACGAAGAGAAAAGAGTTATTTCTCTCTGAAAAAATGGAATCTGATGATAAAATTAACAAAAACAAAGGTAAGATTATATTTGAACAGTTATGCTGAAAACCTTATTTAAATCATTGAAATTCTTACCGTAATGCTATAACATGCTATTGAATTACACCCAGCATCAATTAAAAAAAAATAATAAAATGTAACTAATTGGACGAATTGATTCGGTTTGATGAGGGATAATAGATTTTCATCAAATTTTATTAATAGATAAAGTTTCCACATGCTATAATCATATATGGGGACAGACTTAGTAATTTTGTTATCAATTCAATACTTTACAAATAAAGAAATAATAATGTATACTTTTAATTATTTTAGTTCAAAGGAAAGCTTTCTTGGACACACTATTAGAATTGGACAATTTAAATCCAGGACTGTTTACCGAAGCTGATATTCAAGAAGAAGTGGATACATTTATGTTTGAGGTACTTTTCTTAAATTAAATTTGTATTGTATTCTACAAACTCTCTTTGGATATTTAATTATTTCATAACAACATAAATGTCTTAGGACAAATTATATATAATTTAAATAATATGTATCTACTCCAAGAATTACAGAACATAATATATAAATAATTAAATACATTCTTGATTGGTGCTGGCAAGATGGAGTCTCTTCAACACCAAGTTCTTCTAACTAATCCCGATCACCCGTTAAATGAATTTGTTATAACTAACTCCTAATGACCACGGTCTCTCTTACCTACAGGTCAATCGCTAACTGACTTCTACCCGTTCTTCCAATTCATCACCTACTTCCTGAAATCAACTTAATCGTAATAAACAAATAAAGTTACTGCTGCAATATAAAAGAATTACCTCACTGACCAAGGAGCCTAGTTTGATGGTCAGAGAAGGGTCTAAGTCTGATAGACTCGAATGACTATTCTACCTGAGATATTTAAAACTTCTCAGAGACAGAAGAGCTATAAAAGAACAAGAGAAAACAAAAAAAAAATATATGAAAAACAAGTGCTAGAAGAAAAATGATTTGAGGGGGTGGAGTCAGAGAAACTCCAAATCAGTAGTACGGGTAGAGAAGAGTCTGAAGAACTCACCCTCATGCGAATAGTTGCGGTATGAAGGGGGAGCACATGTCAGAAAGACAATGGCGACTCTAACTTCGACTTCCTCTCATTCAGGAGGTTACAGAACAGCCTTGCCCAACCACACCTTGAGAAATCACCCCAACACCCCTTTGATGGAGTGTGTATTATATAATTATTATTAGTAGCATCATTGCGTAGTTATATAAAAATTCCAAAATGAAAGTTAATTACCTACTAATAATTCAATATTCATTTATTTTCATCACGCCTTATGTTTTATGTTGCAGGGCCACGATACTGTTTCAGCATCTTTGATGTTTACACACTTTCTGTTAGCGAATCATCCCATTGCACAGGTAAGATAATTGATTATTGATTTTAATAGTATCTAATCAGTCATTTTTTGAATTTTCATCTTTTTATGGCTTCACCCTGGTGTCCAATCTGATTATTGTGAGTAGCTTGTTCTGGAGTCATGACATTTTTCATGAAAATACGTTTATCATTTACACGTCACATTTTCCTATCTGCTACATTATCCTTCTCCTAAACTCATGCAGTGTCATAAATGAAACAAGCAATGGTTCGTTAATTGGTGTGAACGGTTCTGGTGATTGGTCAAAAGGGCTTAAGTCATGCAATGTTAAGATAAAAGGACGACTCAACAAACTTTTGAAAAATCATCATGATAAATTTATTTTTTCTTGAATCACAGTGTCTTACTTAATTACTGTATCTTAACAGAGGCTATTCATTATAGTAAAATAAAATCTTTAAAGAAATATTAAATAAACATATATAGCTAGTGTTTTGTCAAAAAGCCTTCAGTCATGAGATGTGAAGTTTACAGTGAACACAATTTACTTACCCGATTATTCTCCGTCAAGAAAGCAGTTTAAAGCTAGCTGTTCCACGCTAAATGATATACAGCTATAGGTGGCATAGAGGATCTCACACTAAGCTTTCTTGAGAGCGTCTCTTCTCAACAAGAATTTATGTCCAAGATGTGGAGTCGTAAAGACTTTAAAACGTGTTTTTTTTAATTCTTACTCTTGGACCAAGGATAAATGCAGATATACTGGGACACTGGTAGATTCCCACCTTTTGGAAATGGGCCAGCATTTGCCAATCAATCGAAAAAAAACTTATGAGATCTTTCTCAAGATGTCTCCTGTTGGAAGAAGTTCACAAGAACAGGACTTCTCCATCTCAAGGCTACCTGCTTGTGAAGATCATTCTATAACAGGCGTGAAGAAATTTGAACGATTCAGGCAAGAAAAGATGGTGAGTGACATCAACTATATGACTATGTGGATGTGTGCCACTAAATAAATGGATAAAAAAGTTAAAAGAGTTACCTATCATTCTATTTAGTTAAACAAAATCATTAAAGGACAAATACTAGTTATTTTTTGTCAATTTAACAGATCCTCTCACATTCTTTTGATGTTGAATATACAACACAATAAATATCAGATGTGTATTTATTTGAAATTTCATTTAGGAAAAGGCTTATACTGAGCAAATGGAAATATTTGGCCATGATAAAAGAATGCCGACAACTCAAGATCTACAGAAAATGGAATATCTAGAAATGGTCATTAAGGAATCGTTACGGTTGTACCCAAGTGTGCCATTTCATACAAGAATTTTGAACAAAGATCTCAAAATAGGTAAAATATAGTTTCAATTATAATAATTAACATTTAATTAATTAATTCTTAATTATTCTGCATACGAGTGATTTAATTCTAGGTTTAATTATTGTTATATTTTTTAAATAATAAATTTACAGATTGTAAAAGTAGATCAACGTCAACTTCTATTTTGTTTCTTTTCTTTCCACTGTACAGTATTAATTGTCAGGCCAAAATGAAAGAGGCTTTAGTTCTGTACCTGGGATAGCAGAAATTTAAACGCATGGTTCAATCATTTCATTAACGCTGGTTAAATATGTAATAATGAAAAGTATGAGGAAAAAAAATTGATTTTTAGACCAAACCACAATTGTTTTTTTCTGTTTTCATTAGTTCTTCCAACATTTAGCTCATTAAGTATTTGAGATAACTTTTTTTCCCAAAGTATTAATATTTAATAAGAGACATTTACATATGTATATTTTTATTTTGGTTTGTTTAAACTTCAGTATCTCCTAAACATCTTTTTAATTACTAATGTGAAATGAGAATAAAGATAATAACCCTGGCTTCGAAACATTAATGATTTTACAACTCATTCGTGCTCTTTATAGAGTGCTGGAAACCCTTTAATTAGCACAAACAGTACATTTTTTTTCATAGAGAACCCTCATTTAGCAGCGATAACATTTCCATGAGTCCATCTTTTTTCAAAATGAATGTATTGATTTTTATACATAAGTATTTTTTAATTAAGTATGATTTCATAACTTCTCTATGTCAGATCCAATTATAATATAATATTTAATCTATTAATAAAAGATGGAAAGAAAATGTCAATAGAAGATAAATTTCTAAATTAAATATTTTGTTCAGGTGAAAATACTGTGGTTCGTGCCGGCGAGTCAGTATTTATTGTACAACCTTTGGTTCATCGTTCAAAAAAGCATTGGGTCGACCCGGACGAGTTTATACCTGAGCGATTCTCTCCACAGATTGAAAGGCATCCTTTTTCATTCATAGCCTTCTCCGCCGGCCCCAGAAATTGCATAGGTAAATTCATCATAAAAAAATGGCTCTTAAAACTCAATTCCGAAAATCATTTTTATTCTAGAAATAATTTAAAAAGACACAGTAACAAAAGTATTTTGAAATTGCTCTCTAACACAAGTGAAGTTCTGTTGTTTATTATCTTCTTATAGGGCAGAGGTTTGCAATGATGGAAATGAAAACATTGTTGTCAGCAGTTCTGAGGCGCTGCAAGCTAGTGGCAGTTACAACTTCGGTGATTGCTGAACCTGTCTTGATCATGAAATCTGCCGAACCAATTATCATGAAAATCTTCCCAAGAGAACTATAAGAAAAATAAATCTATATTCCGTGTATTTTTTTGGTATACCTCAGATTGGAGATATTTTTATACTTTATCTTTTTATAAATTTCTTATATTTTTTGTAAATGTTACTATTTTTTTAAGTTTTTTTATGTAACCTTTATGTAAGTAATAAATAAATATATTTTAGCCAGTCAAAGGTGTTATCTATTGATGAATAATTCTAATTCAAGATTGTTGAACAATTGAATTTGATGGATTGGCTCAAAGTGTTGAAGCATTCAAATATTTAAATGTTTTTTTATCATTATTTCTTCTAATTTAGATTACTATGAATGGAGGTGATCTAGATATGAGAGAGTAACTTTTGTTTTTTTTAATTTAGATATCAATGTAAACTAATATCCTATAAACTAAAACCAAAATATGCACATAACAAATAATACTGAAATAGAGCTCCTTATTAAAACGTAGTAAAAGGATAACAAAAAACCTACAACTGAATATTTAGTTGAATCATCAGATAATGTTATTTTAAGGTGTCATAGATTAATACATGAATAAGCTGATAAGATTACATGAATGTCTGTATATGAATCTATTTAATTGGGTGAATATAATAAATATATAATAAATACAAATCATTTAGTTGAACTAATCCTCCGAGACTATTTTAAACAATTAAAAACTCATTTTTTTTTCCATGACAAATTTAAGTATATTTTCCTTAATTCATATATTATAATATAAATATTTTTATATTTTTTTTTCATTATGATGAACTCTTTATGTTTGGAAACAGATTGATCTGAACAATGCCGATCCATATATTTTCAAGTGGTTATTAAGTCATCGCCGCTTTCCTTCACATTACTGATATCGTTGCGATTCCCCTTACTTTTGCAGGCAAATACTCTACTTTTAGAGCTGAAAACTTGGTTTTCACAATCGCCTTGTTTTATATTATATGGTTGAAGGGCTGTAGACCCTAACATACACTTAGTTGTACATACGAGGTCTTTAATGGAGCATCGGTTGTTGTTCTTCAATGCAGGCCTTCTCAATTTGTTTCCTCCTAAGAAATGCATTTCCAACTGTCGAAACAACCTGTTAAAAAAAAAGCGAGTAATATGATTAATTATACTTGACATTACTAGACCACAGGTCATATGAGCCCCCAGTTAGAGCTAGTAATGAGAAATTTTAAGTGACTGATACAATAGACTGCAATAAAAGTATTAAAATGACTAGTAAGAAAGGCTGTTGCTGTTTAGGACATTTTATGGGCACCTCAACATTGACTAAAACTAGACTGTGAAGTTTGAGTTAGTGGCAATAGTTATAATTTAGTGATGATATTTTTTTATTAAATCATTACTTTTTAAAACATTTAATGTTTTCATACTTATCATTAGTAATCCTGTACGAAATTTATTTTCAGTTAAAAATATATTCATTGGTCCCAGTGAAGAAAGAATTTTCAGTATGACTTGCCCTTTGCTGAGCTAGATGTTAGGTTTGTCCAAATCATCTCAATCTAATACAAGAATAATGTTGGCAAACTAGATCACGGTTGAAGTGGACATCACTGCCATGGATACAGCTGATGCCAGGAAAGATGTTGTGCGTCACTTTGTTATTTGTGCTAAATAAATTAAACTCACTAGGTAGATGATACCAAGCATTGCAACCAAAAATGAATAAATTATCTCCAATTTACATAAACTTGACCAAAAAAGCTGCACTTGACCAGTAATATTTGTTGAAAAATAGAGGAAAATATTCCTTCGAGCTAATAATATCACAGAACATCTGTCCGACACCTATTCTTTTCACTCAAAAACTGCAAAAAAAAACCACACCTTTAAAGTCATACTGTACGCCTTGATCCATGTTAAATCAATACCTAAATTAAAGAAATCTGTTTGCAGTAGTCCATAAGAAGATATTATGCATACAGAGGAACGACATTTAAATACTACAGCAAGGATAGAATTCTACCCGAAGCAAACAATTTCTGGCTACTGGTCTACATGGAATTGATCAATGATTTAAAAAAAAAAAAAAGAACTGAAACCTTCATGCCATGAAAAGGTCATGTGAAAACATGTGCTCATTAGAAAAAATTCTATGCGATTTGTCGCACAATTCAGGTCTAGAAAACTATTTTATTTACAGTACTAGTGCGATAAGTGCACACTGAGGATGACTTTCATACATATATACTTAAATATATTAGTATTAGTTAAACAATATAGCATACATACATAAACTATAAAATGTAGCATAGCTACAATAAATATCAGAAGCATTAAGTGCAATTTTAACTCGTATAGACACTTTCTAGATTTTAAAATTGTATATCCTAATAAACAGGTCAAAATGCCTGCAGTGGATCGCTGTCGTTTGACCATCAACACCTTAGCGAAGGTCTTTCACGCTCTTAAACTCCTTCACACAGCCATCAAATAGGTTTTCCTAAAAAAAAAAAGGATCCATCACCTAAATTCGATTTTCCCTATTCTTTAGTTTAGAATCTGAGAGCTTTGGAAAAAAAAAAAAAAGATATTTCGGCTTATGGAATTGATGAATATTTATCCAAAAACAAAAAACAGTACTCTAGTAGTGTCTCCCATGGCAATTCAGTCAGCCTCTCTCCGGTTCACACTCGCCTTTGGGATCCAGACGGTTTTCGCCTACCCTTAGATACCGAGTGTGAATTCGTGGTCATTCCAAGACCACATAAACTACCTATAAACCTACCCTGTACCTAATCTCCTGAACATAGTGCACTGTCGGGGCACATACATATCAAATATGGAGTCAAATAGTACAGTAGTAAGACCCGTCATGAAGCAGTTGTCCAGGTCATAGCATAATCAACCCTCACTTCGTCACAAGGGCCAGGGTAACTAGGCAGCCCCCTCGTGACGATCCGACAATGTGTAAGCCCGTAAGACTTCGTACGTGTTTGCTTTAGTTTCCTGATAAAATGGCCGCTAAAACGGACTATAATGTCTACATGAGTTCCTAGTATGAGTTAGAGCTTCTGACGGTCCGAGTACGTTTCCATGTTTGTTCGGCACCAATTCACGCTAATGATAATATGTGATTTGATAAATTCGCTGTAAATCTCTCTTTGATAAACCAAAGCCGATGTAACAACACATTTATCAAACTCTGCTATTGAAAAAACATTTCCATTTTGACTGACCTGGGCGGAAAGACGTATTTGGGCCGGCCCCTGATTCTGCAAGCTGTGGGCTTCCTGTAGCTGACAATAGTGTGGCGAGACCTCATGCACCTGCCCCTAGCCTTCACGGATGTCTTATTGTGACTGTTCATTTCAATACTGAAGTTGACAATTTCGTTCTTTACGCTTATGATTTGGCTATCCATGGTGGGAATTTTACAAAATACAAATTAACACTACAATAAAAAAACTAACCTATCTGGCGAATCGACACAATTGAATAGAACACATGAAATTTTAGCAGTTGGTTGGGTTTTTTTTCTTTCTCAGAATCTGCTGTTTGCGCTCATATGTCCCGATGGACGTAAGGACATGCAATTTTATATGTACGGGGTTCGTTTGATAATCCAACTATGAATAATAATCAAGACTCATTAATCTAAATATAGGATGTCCCAGAATTAACTCAAGATTTAAATTTACCGCCATTTGTGCAGTAAAGTACTGGCAACCCTAAAAAAAAAACAATTTGACAGCTCACAGTTTAGGGTTAGTAAAAATGGAGCGTTACACGATACAACAACGTGTCTTTATTGTTGAACATTATCTCAAAAACAATGAAAGTTTGGTGGCCGCAGTTCGAAAATTTGATACAAAATATGGCCGGAATAGTGTTTTGACCTTGTTATGTATAATTAAAACTAATGACTATTTAATATAATTGAAACCCTTATATCATGTAACCATTATTTGTAACCTTGTTGTAACCTTTATAAAAATATACTTCATGTTCTCGCTCCAAGCCACGTGTTCGTTATCAATTATTTTATTACCCGTTTTTCCCCCATGATTTATCTAAACATATCAATTGGCGACGAGAAAAAACTGATTAAACTATCCGAGTTCAAGTTCGCGGACATTGCCGGTAGTTCGTATTCCTTGTATACGCGGTAAGTCGTAATTTTTACCGCGAGTGCTTTTCCGTTGTACTTTTTCGCTGTTTTATCCGTTTTCTGTTTATTTATCGTTCGGATTAATTATCAAGATCATCAAGAATGGATGCACAACAATTTCAAGAATTCATGGGTGTGCTTACATCACTTCTAAGCTCTCAAACATCAAGTAAACAAGACCCCAAGTCAGACACGAACAACCTCGCGAATGTGAGTATTTTTGAAAACTTTGATTCAAAAAAAGAGAAATTTTCATGTTATATGGAACGTTTTGAGAATTATTGCACAATGAAAAATTTAGTCGATCCCACAAAGAAAGCTCAGCTCTTGTGTGGTTCTGTGGGTAGTATACATTACAATGCACTCACCGTATTCCTAGGACCAGAAAAACCTGTCACGTCCCTTGATTATAAGAAACTTGTTTCCAATCTCATGACCATGCTGACCCCTAAACGTAGCGCAATTGTGACCCAACACTATTTCTTGAACATTACCCAGAAAGAAAATCAGTCAATTTCCGAATTTGTTGCTGCGTTACAGCGAGACATAGGAGATTGTGAATTCAAAGTAGAATGTAATTCCGACTCGTGTAAAAATTCAGAGGGGAAGAAAACAAGTATCTCGGTGAATGATATTTTCCTCAGAGCTCAGTTCATTCGAGGATTACGTCATAACTGGATAAGGGAACAGCTTCTGCAGTCAACTGTGACTGGTTTTGATCAAATTTTAGCCAAAGCCACTGCACTAGAGGCCGCTCATATTGAGAGTGCGGAATTTTCAAAGCAGTCTAATACAGGTACTTCATCTTTCTCCAGTGACATGTATCACCTATCTGGGTCATCAAATCATCCACAAACGGATAGGGAGTCTCAATTTCGAAGAAAATCGCTAGACCGTTCGTCCAACCGCCCTGATTCTTGTAATAAATTTCATTCATCAGGAGCCAAAAATAGATCCCACAGCCGAAGTAGAATAGATTATAAAGCATTAGGGATTCAAGACCTATGTACAAGGTGTGCTAGAAATAATCATAGACGAGCAGACTGTCGCGTTGATTATGATAAAGTTCATTGCACGTCATGTAACCGTAAGGGACACGTTTCACGAGTTTGTATCACCACCCTGTCACAAAATAAAAACCCTAGTTACGCATCATCTGCAAATGCAATTTCTCATGTCAACGCTGAACATCAATACGGCATTTCATATCTTGTAGACCTTTTCGAAGTAAACCCCGACTCCGATAAATATATCGTTACCGTCCAAATCAATGGAAAACCCCAGCTCATGGAGGTCGATTCAGGAGCAAGATTTTCTCTCCTAAACGAGGATGATTTTAGGAAATTGAATTTGGAACTAGAAATCCAACCAACAAATACCATTTTTCGAGCGTACTCAGGCAACGAAATTCTTCCGAGAGGAAAAGTGGAGGTAACAGCCACATATAAAGGTAGAAATGCGTGTGGTGACCTGTATATTGTTCCGTCTGGCCATACAGCATTGCTTGGGCGTCAATGGATTAGAGATTTAATGATTGAATTGAGAGAAATTGATACCACCAAAAACCATATGTCAAGTGTACTTGCGGTGGGCTGTGTCGCTGCGCCTAGCGAGATAGTAGCTGAGTTCCCAACTGTCTTTACCGAGGAAGTTGGTTGCATTCCAGATTATGAAGTTAAGTTACAGCTACGACAAGGGGCAAAACCTAGTTTCACAAGAGAACGCCATTTACCTTATGCTCTACGAGAACGTGTTGAAAAAGAATTGGATTCCCTGGAAGCTGCTGGAATAATTTCGCCGGTTACCACGAGTGATTGGGGATCTCCATTAGTTGTTATCCCAAAACCAGATGGTGGTGTACGCTTGTGCGTTGATTATAAATCAGGTATCAATGAAAGATTAATTTCAGCTAACTTTCCCATACGAAAAATAGAAGATGTGTTACACAGTCTACGCAATTCAAGGTATTTTTGTAAAATTGATTTATATAAGGCGTACTTGCATGTAAAAGTCTGTCCAGATAGTGCAATGATCCAAACCATAGCAACACACCGTGGCATGTATAGAATGAACCGCCTCAGTTTTGGCATCAAGTCTGCACCAGCCGAGTTCAATCGCATAATGTCTCAAGTTCTTCAGGGGTTGCCAAAATCAGAAGCATATTTTGACGACATAATATGCCATGGAGCAACTTTGGAAGAATGTACTCAAAATTTGCGCGCCTGCCTCAAACGTCTTGCTGACCACGACCTACATGTCAACCAAAGTAAGTGTTCTTTCTTTGAAGAAAAAATTGAGTACCTAGGTCATGTTGTGGAGCACAACCAGATTCGAAAATCCCCTGAAAAAGTTCGAGCTGTCAACAATATGCCATGCCCTAAAGATGCTGACGGAGTTCGTAGATTTCTGGGACTTCTTACATACTACTCACGATTCATTCCACAATTTTCAGCCTTGTCATTCCCCCTCCGCAGGTTGTTGCAGAACAATCAACGATTTTCATGGACAAGTGATTGTGAAGCCTCCTTTTTGAAATTAAAGGCAGAGCTTTGTAGTGACCGCGTTCTGATTCCATTTGACCCTACTTTACCAGTCATTCTTACATGTGATGCAAGCCCAGATGGCGTTGCAGCAGTCCTAAGCCACCCCGTAGATGATGCTGAAAGACCTATTGCCTATGCTTCCCGCTCACTCTCATCTTCAGAAGCTAATTATAGCCAGCTAGACAGGGAAGCTCTTGCTATTATTTTTGGAGTAAATCATTTTTATGATTATGTTTTTGGCAAACAGTTCACCCTAGTAACTGACAATCAACCACTATCAAGAATTTTTCAGCATAATAAACAATTGCCACGCATGACAAGCGCACGATTGTTGCGATACGCCTCATTCCTGTCAGGATTTGATTATAAAGTAAAATTCAAATCTGGCGAAGAAAATAAGAATGTTGATTGCCTTTCACGAGCTCCTGCTCATGCTATCCATACATCAACGGACACCTTGATGGGAGAAGAAGTTCACCAAATTTTTTCTGAACAGATTGTTCATATCTCAAGCAATAAAGTTACATTTGAGACTATTCAAGAGGAAACCAAGAAGGATCCGGAACTCAAGAAAATCATCGAGTCACTAAAAAACGACTGCGTGGACTCAGAATTTACACTGCATGAAGATGTCATCTTCCGCCAAGATCGTATTGTCATCCCTACATCCCTTCGAAGTCAAGTTATATCAGAACTTCATGAAACACATCTAGGGATCATGAAAATGAAACAATTAGCCCGAAAATATGTTTACTGGCCTGGAATTGACAGTCAGATTGAGCGACTTGTCAAGAGTTGTGAGCAGTGCGCCCTTACAAGATCGGCTCCACCAAAAGTACCAGTTCACCCTTGGGATGAACCATCCGAGAATTGGGAACGAGTCCATATAGATTATGCTGGACCGTTCCAGGGCCATTATTTCCTTGTTTGCATAGATGCTAAGTCAAAATGGGCGGAAGTGGAACCTATCAAAGAAGCACCTACCACGTCCTCAACCATAAATCTTCTCAGAAAGATATTTTCAACGCATGGATTCCCAAATCAGCTTGTTTCAGATAACGCTAGCATTTTCCAGAGCGAAGAGTTTCATCTTTTTTGCCACACAAACGGAATTTTTCAAAAATTTATAGCCCCTGGCCATCCAGCAACTAATGGCCTTGCTGAACGCAATGTGCGGACACTTAAGGATAAGTTGCGGGCCTTGTCAAATGACGATACCCCTATGCCAGAAAAAGTCACAAATATCCTATTTCATTACAGATCAACTCCCCTTGCTAATGGCTCCTCACCTGCTGAGTTATATTTGAAAAGAAAATTCCGAATCCGCCTGGATGCCTTGTTACCAACCAAACCACACTCTTCTCAGTCAACGCGAGTTACCAGAAGATTTTTTCATGTGGGGGAGAGAGTGCAAATCCGTGTCTTCAAAAATAACAAACCAAAGTGGGAGTTTGGTGAGGTTACGCAAAGGTTGGGTCAACAACATTACCTTGTCCGCCTGGACGAATCAAGGAGAATTTTCAAGCGTCACATAAATCAACTGAGAAACACCCTTGTACAAGCAAAAAAGACTGTTTCATTTGGCCCTTCTCAGTCTTATGAAATTCCTCGAGCTCCAGGTCCACCTCAGGAACCTCACACTCAATTTGCACCTCACGATCTTCCAGATTCATCTCCAACCGAGCCAGCTTCAGCTGTGCCTCCTCATGATCTTCCAGATTCATCTTCAACCGAGCCTTTTCTTCAGACTCCTCTATGTCCTATCAACAGACCTGTTCGTCAGAGAAGACTCCCAGAAAGATTTCGAGATCCTAACATATCACTTCAGTATTGATGTCCCCTCACAAGATACATACTTTTTGATTCATGGTACTATTTTAATGTTAATAGTTCTTGAATAGTGGGGGAGACTGTTATGTATAATTAAAACTAATGACTATTTAATATAATTGAAACCCTTATATCATGTAACCATTATTTGTAACCTTGTTGTAACCTTTATAAAAATATACTTCATGTTCTCGCTCCAAGCCACGTGTTCGTTATCAATTATTTTATTACCCGTTTTTCCCCCATGATTTATCTAAACATATCAGACCTCATCAATTGTGAAGAGATTAATTGAAAAATTTAGGGAGACTAGATCAGTCGGAGACACTAAACACACTTGTCGTTCAAAAACAAGCCGTTCAAATGTCAATATCGAAGCAGTGCGTGAGAGTGTTGTTGAAAATACAGGAACATCAATTCGGCGTTTTAAACACAGTTCTTTGTGCCGAAATTGGATGATATTGATGTGGCCAATAAGTGGTTTCAACAAGATGGTTCCACATGCCAAACAGCCCACGAAACAATTCAAATACTGCATGAGACATTTCCAGGTCGTGTACTCTCTCGTTTCAGTGATCAGAATTGGCCCCCTAGATCGTGTGATTTAACACCTTTAGATTTCTTTTTATGTGGTTATTTGAAGTCAAAGGTGTATGTCAACAAGCCCACATCCACCCGAGCATTAAAAGAGGAAATTCGACCACATATATGTCAAATGGTCATGGAAAATTTCGACAGAAGAGTGCGTATGTGCCAGCAAAGTCGTGGAGCCCATTTTCCCGATGTGTTATTCCATAAATAACCCTATCCTATTTACTTTATAATTCAATCAAAAAATAACAACAAAAATACTAAAAACTGTGTTTTCTATTTAAATCAAATCTTGCGTTAATACAGTAATCCAAAACAACTGGTATTTGTGTCGAATCTTGTCTTGGCAGTGGTCAGTCAGCAAATGGGGAACCGCATCAAAATTGCGACTAACAGAGAATAATAATATTTGAGGGCACACATTAAAGAACCCAACAACACAAGCTTGGATATTAAATATGAATTTCGAGAAAGATTTACCACTTTGAAAGTATTAAGAACGTTGTACAGCTTGTCAATAACGGTTTTTCAGCTATCTCTCCCTAATGGCGTATGCACCAGATGTTTTTAAGAGCAGCAACAAATCTGCCCCATGGTTGGCAATAATTCAGCTCTAAACAGATATTGTTTCAAAGGACATTAGTGGCAAAGTTAGGATTAAAAATGTAAACTAAAAAAAGTTTATAATTACTTTTAATGTGGCGTCACCTCTCTCAAGTGGTGTATTGATAATTGAAGTGACAACTTCATAGCATGACCAATTGAATTTATAAACCATTCACTTCCGATTGCAGTAAATTAAATGACTCCGGGTATCGAAAGCCTGTCTAATATCCTTTTCAAACTTACATCAGAACTTCGCTCTTTTTGTCACCGTTATGAAGAAAACAATGTGGTTAAAAAATTATAACAGTCATGCAAATTACAAAAAAAAAAAAATGTTGTACATTCTATGTCATTCTATAATATCGGTGGTCACCGTCTATTTCTTCAAGGTAAAATTATTATTTATAGTTGATAATAGCCATGATATACAGAAAAAGTATTTTATTCCAATAAGCTGATCAGGGCATTCCCCATTAAGATAAGGGGGGGGGGTTGTATAGATAATTAATTGTATAAATAACAGATTATTTACAAATCTAATATCTTGTAGTTGTTAAGGAAATAAGACAATTATTATATTGATAAGACAGATAGGGGGATTAGGAGTAGAAGGGTTTGAAAAATACACCATCAGGATACAAAATATATATTTTATAATCAACAATTAAAAGTACTTTAATTAATTAATTAATCTTTATCACAATGCAGCAACAAAACGTTTCTTCTGCAGGAACTATCTTGAGAACTTGAGAATAAATAAATACATATAAAAGGTAGAATCATTATGCTTAACTAAACAGCATTAAAATAAATTTGCTTATGTTATTTGTATTTCAGTTTATGTAAAAATTCAGCATAATTCGGCTGAATTCCCTCCGAAACGGAATTTTAACTAGGTGGCGTAACTAGGTTAGTATATGTACCGCCGAAGCGATTTTTTTAATCATTCTCTGGGGAAGATTTTCAAGATGATTGGTTCGGCGGACTTCATGATAACAACCGCTTCAGGGGTCACTGAAGTCGTGACAGCCACTAGCTTACATTGCCTCAGAACTGTCGACAGTACTGTTTTCATTTCCATCATTGCAAATTTCTGCCCTGAAAGATAACAAAAAAGTAGTAGTTATACTTAAAAAATATATAATTGTTATGTTTTTTATATATATTGTTTTATTTTTAAATTTAATCTGAGGTTTTAAAGGTTCGGTTAATATAAAAAAGAATTCTGGCAAAAGCAAAATTGTTTAGTTAACTATTCATTAATTTATATATACAAGCACGCCTGTGACAAATTACAATGGTTTATTAACAAAATTTTTATTTTACCTTAATATTACTCGCGACTGGCTAGATTTACTAAATTATGCGTCCTTTTCTGTTTGTTTCATCTGGGTTCTTTGTTCTTCCGCGAATTCTTCCTTTGCTGCTTTGTTTATTGTTGTTTTTCCATGCGATAAGTAAACGTCCATTGCTATCATCTCAATCCTTCTTCTTTTATAAAAGCTCTTCTTCCATCTACTGTTCTTCCATATGCTTGTCTCATGGGATGATCAAAAAGAACAAGACTCACCTTGTCTCATGGGATGATCAAAAAGAACAAGACTCACCTTGTCTCATGGGATGATCAAAAAGAACAAGACTCACTTTGTCTCATGGGATGATCAAAAAGAACAAGACTCACCTTGTCTCATGGGATGATCAAAAACAACAAGACTCACTTTGTCTCATGGGATGATCAAAAAGAACAAGACTCACTTTGTCTCATGGGATGATCAAAAAGAACAAGGCTCACTTTGTCTCATGGGATGATCAAAAAGAACAAGACTCACCTTGTCTCAAGGGATGATCAAAAAGAACAAGACTCACCTTGTCTCAAGGGATGATCAAAAAGAACAAGACTCACCTTGTCTCATGGGATGATCAAAAACAACAAGACTCACTTTGTCTCATGGGATGATCAAAAACAACAAGACTTGCTTCCCGCTCTCTTGTCCTTTTTACACTCCTCTTTTGCCTTGCCTTCTTGATTTTTTGATCCTTCTTTTTTCCAATGCCAGTTGTCTCATATATTTTAACTTTTCTTATTTTAAAGTTATCAAATCCAATATTAAACTATTTTAATTTAATCATTGATATTATTTATATGGTAAATATTAATATTAGATAGAATGGCAACAAATAATGTCTATCCCTTCATAACCATGATTCACGGGTCGTTTACCGCCGTTATATGCCTGCTAATTTCGAATTTAAAGTCTTGATAAATAAAATGTACTACATCTAAATATCACAACAATAGATTTTGATAAATTGATAAGTGAAAAAAAAAATGATGAGATAGTTTAGATTTGCCTCTTTCCTCTCTTGAATACAGTAAAAAAACTCGGGATACCAAACTCTTTTGACGGTCACTTTCGCATTTTAGAATTGGAAGCCCTAACGATAGGTGGAGTGAGTCGGAAAAGGCCAGGATGTCCCTCCCCTGAATAGGTGGGCTGCATACGCTTTAGCTGGATCATCCTGGGAGACTCCTGTTACACTACCAGTGGATCCAATAGCTCCTGAGGGTGCAGAAGAGCACGGCATAGGACAGACATCAGGGAACTCACAGCCAACTTCCACAGGGGTCTCCTGGAAAGGTATAAGTTACCATATTGGGTAACCCAGGAGACACAAGATAATTAATGTAAGATAGTTTTCTTAATTGTTTTGTCTTTATATTTTGTTGGGAATAGAAAAAAAAAGATGGTTGAACATTATAAGGCATGTTGACTGATCCAAAAACCCCTGTTGCACTATGGGATATTGATCCCAGAAAGGGGGGTAAAAGTTTGCTGTTCATAAAATCGGCAACTTTCTTTTGGCATGTGTTTTGTACACATGAAGTAAACAATATAAGAGCCTCTTACTTATATTTACTTTATTATTTGACTTTAACAATGGTCAGATTCAGCAGAAAACTTAATATATTCGTGGGACCGGAAATTAATGTCGTTATTTTACATTAAATTCAAACAGATAAATTTTTAACAAGTATTTGTTTTTAATCAATGATGTAATCACCTACATTATGAACAACCTTTTGCCATCAATTGTGCAAATTTTCAATGGCAGATCGATAAAAATCAATTGGTTTTTGAGCAAAATATCTGGGGATGGTGGGTGAGGCAATACCTCCCACTCCAATTCATTAATTTGTCTTGCGCAGTGTGGTCTTGCATTATTGTGTTGCTGAATAATTCCTTTTCTGTTGTCAATCGCTGGGAACTTTTCAATTAAAGATTGATTTACTCGATCCAATAGTTCACAGTAAAAAGTCTGCATTCACGGTTTGTGCAGGATTCAGCACTTCAAAATAAACGAACCTGCGAATACTCCACCAAACACACAAAATCGCCTTTTTGAGGAGTAAGCTTGGCATAGGTGTACTTTATGGTGATTCATTCAGAGAGAGCTACTGCCTTTTGTTTGCATTTTGGATTATAAAAGAGGACCCATTTTTCTATCTCCAACCTCACCCACCATCCCTCTCTTATTTGCTCAAAAATCAATTGATTTTTATCGATCTGGCATTGAAAATTTGTGCACTAAATGGTAAAAGGTTGTTGGTAACAAGGGTCATTACATCATTGATTAAAAACAAAAACTTGTTAAAACATTTTCTGTTTGAATCTAATGTAAAAAATTTACTTTCCGGTCCCCCGAATTATTTACATTATAAGCCATTTTATAAAAATTCCTGGGAATCAAACGATTGCAGACCTTGTAATTTTTAGTTTTATTCCCTGTCTGTAAATTTCCATTTATACTGCCAAAAATGATCTTGTCTTAAAGGAAAATATACCCTAAGGTGGTGTTTGCTTGTTATTTGACATTTGATTTTTTTTTTCAATTTTATTACAATTTATGGTTTATGTCGAAACTGAGAAAAACTGAAATATTTGGAAAATTGGAATTTGACAATTTTTTTTCTTTCTAGATTCACTCCCTGAAAATTTAGTTATCGTCTTGGGTTCCACCTGAACTGATATAATGTATTAGTAAACCTTATCGACTCCTTCCTTGACCTTGACCTGAATAAAAAATATAAAGATTAACAGGATCTAACATAATATTAAATAAATAAATTTAAAAATTGATCTATTACTCAAACAGTAATTTTATTCAGGAATTAAAAAGTTGTATTCACATACGACCTTATAGTAATATTCCCTCGTGAATTTATATTAAGAGAAAGAGATCCATGGATCAATGGTTTCTTACAATTAATTCATATTTTTGTATAAAACATGCATTACATATTCTAAAATAATCAATTTACCTATGCAATTTCTTGAACCAGCAGAGAAGGGTATGAATGAGTAAGGATGTCTCTCAATACCTGGAGCAAATCGCTCAGGTATAAACTCATCTGGGTCATCCCAATGGTTTTTTGATCGATGAACTAAATAAGTTATAATACCTACTGATTCACCAGCTCGGATCACCGTATTATCATCTGCACAGAAAATACACTTTAAGATTTGTGTTCTAGTGATAAAGACGATATTAGGTTAACAAGTACTGCAGAAAAAGGTCTTTTTTTTGGTCAATTTCTTATTATATTTTCCCATACAAGCCAAATCCTAATCAATGTGCAGTTAGTTAGTTTAGTAGGGACTGGATACAATACTAAATAAACTGACCATTTCAGTTAAATATTTTTTTATTACAGTACTTATAAAATAACTACACATTATTAGGATGTGGTTTATTTGAGGAAATATAATAATAAATTACTAGTAGCCGTCACAAAATTAGAAGCATGAGAGCCATTATACATGGCAAGCCCTGTTGCTGCTTTGTGCACTACTTCTCTTATATCCACATGATCCCTTTACTCCAATAATGTCAATCATTAGCAATAAGCAACTTAGTGGTAGATTATAGTTTAATATTATATTGTTATAGAATAGCGAGAGGGCAAAGGTGAAGACGATAACAAATGTGAGTGGGGAAGAGAAAGTTGGTAACGGTGGAAATCCCCTGCTGCCAGCTATATTAAGGATCATCGGTTCAGTCCTCCTCCCCCCCCCCTCGCCTGCTCTTATGTGACAACACTGCACCAAGTAGCTCCTACATCCCATGTGTCTAATTTCATGATGGTGTCTATAGGCTTACACCCACCCTGGGCTTAACAATTCACTTTAGGTGTGGAGGTGTGGAGGACCCAGGCATGTTCATACATGACTCCAACCTCCATGGCGACTAGAAGCTTCACCACTCGCACAGGGCTAGGGTGTTAGGGAGTTGATCAATGTGTTTAAATTTTTTTATTCTATTTTGGACTGTTATAAACTATTATAAATCTTTGGAGGCAGAGGGGAAAAAAGTCTTTAGGAAGTGATAATAGTTAGAAAAATTTGAAAAGTTGTCTCTGATGGTCTACAAGACACTAAAGGATTGTAGTTGTCGAAAAAGAAATATATAGTTTTTAATATGAACAATTTTCATATGGAGGCTTTTTTCGAACATATTATTTAAATCAATATTGTATCAATGTAAAATCTGAATCCACTTTCATGGGCCCTGGAAGTATTGCATTGATCAATTTTTAAGTGATTTCCCACAGAAGTTTCTTTGAAATCATATGTTTGATAGACTCATTTTACTCATCATACAGTTATAATATTTAATTTTGTTGTAAATACAATTAATGTAAATTTATTATGTTAATATCATTTTATACTGAGTGTGTTAACAATGATAAATAAAATGTAATCTTTATTGAAAAGTATATTAAAATTACATTTATACAGTGTTAATAAAATTTTTTCTACCTATTTCAAGATCTTTAGTCAAGAGTCTTGTATGAAATGGCACACTTGGGTATAATCGCAATGTCTCCTTAATGACCATTTCTAGATATTCCATTTTCTGAAGATCTTGAGTTGTTGGCATTCTCTTATCATCCCCAAATATTTCCTTCAGTTCATTAAAAGCCCTTTCCTAAATTAAATGTGAAATTTATACATAAAATTTCTATATTTTATTTGGTTAATTACAAAACTTCTATATGGCAATCATTGCCCTAACAACATTAGAAAACAGAAGTAAAGATATCAAAAGATATATGGATCTATATTAGTTTCTTGAATTAGGAAGTGTTGAATAAGGTTTAGAAAGCAGAAATAAAGGTTGAGAAGCAAAAAACAAAAACCCAGCTCCTATTATCAAACACACACACAAAACTCTGGACAACAACTCTTAGGTATCTGACGCTATGGGTCACATGCGATCTGGGTATTGACTTGCCATAAAGGAAGCAGCGCAAGTCCCAACAAGTGGTTTGTCTGGGCTAGGATACAACACCTTTCGCTGGTTGCTTAGAATGTAAAGCACAGATTGCCGGAGACTTCAATGCCTGAGTGACAGAGTGGGGGTAGTTAGTGACGAACCGAAGCAGAGAAATCTTACTAGAAGCCTTAGCCCAGATGGAGGACCTGGGATTGGCAAAAACTAGGACAAAGCCTACATTTATGAAGGGAAGTAGGTGCTCTGTAATCAATTTGACATTCACCTGTGACAGCCTTCGCCCTACTACCAGTTGATGGGTCTTTGACCTATATACCCAAACCAGGCTATTCTGACTTCACTGGGGGACCAGGAATCAAGGAGGACTGTGAGGCAAGAGAAGGGTGGGGTTCGCTGGAAAACTTTGAGGCATCTTGTGAGCTATCAGTCACAGCGGAAAATAAGGCCTCCCAAGTATTGGCCCTCATCACCACAGTCTGTCCGTTATGGTCCAGCCCAGGCATTGGTCAAATCCTTATCTACTGATGGAACAACCTTATCGCTGAATGCTGTACACTGTGCCACACTGCTAGGAAGAGATACCAGTGGGCAAGAGGCAATCACCAGTTCCAAGCGCTACACAAAGAATACAAACCAGAGAGATGTGAACTTCGGCAGGCAATCAAGACAAGCAGCAAGCGATAATGCTGGAAGGAACTCTAAGAAGAGGTGGACAAGGACCCATGGGGAAGACCTTACAGGACTGTATGAAGAAGTAGAAGAGCAGCGCTATGCCATTCCAACATGCCCAGTGGCTTTGAAGAGAACCATTGGCACTCTGTTTCCAGTACAGGAGGAATGGTTGTGGAGAGGATCACTACCTCCATTTGATGCACCATACACGTCAGCTGAGGATTTCAATGATATCTGCACCAGCCTTCAGAAGGGAAAAGTCCCAAGTCTAGGCCCAAAGGTTGGACGCCATTCCGAATGTGTCATTAAGGCGGTAATGGAGACAAGACCAGATCTTTTCGTCAAAGTATTCAGTTCCTCATTGCGTGAGGGGTCCTTTCCTTGCCCATGGAAAAGGAAGTGCATGATCCTGATCCCACAGGGCTAAGCAAGACCATCAGAATCTTTGGCCTATCAACCGATATGTCTGCTGGGTACAGCTGGCAAGGCTTTGGAGAAGATCCTGGGAAATAGGATACAAGAGAGCACAGGTGTAGGAGGCCTCTTTTGGACCCGGCTGCCGGAAATTTGGCCAGCTGGAATTTGGCTGCCGGAAAGCTAGACCTATAGTGGAAACAATCTCCTTGGTGATAGGAATGGCTCAGAAAGCTATCACGTGGAATATGTGAAGGTGAGTGCAAAGCGTTATTATCATCAGACTAGATGTGAAGAATGCCTTTAATTTGCCAAGATGGAGCTGCATTCTGCATGCCCTGCAGGTTGTGGGTGTCCCTACCTACCTTAGGATAGTACTCAGCATCTACTTCAAGGATAGGACCTTGATATGCACAACGGAGGACATGCTAAGGAGGTTAGGGGTGACGGGTGGAGTGGCCCAGGTTCAGTGCTGGGACCTCTGCAGGGGGACACCATGTACGATGGTGTTCTCCGGCTTAGCCAGCCAGAGGGGGCCAAAACAGTAGGTTTTGCTGATGACATCGCAATGGTGATTGAGGCAATATACAGAGAGGAAGTGAACCTAAGGGCTTACTAAAGTATTGTACTGATCCCCAATTGACTGGCATCTGTGTGGCTGCAGCTGGCAGTCTGCAGAGGCTATTTTTATTAGTAGCAAGAAAAGTAGGGAAGAAATGAGAGTGGGTAAGCAAGAGATCCTGTCCAAGCCTTCCTTGATATAGTTCGGGGTCAGAATTGATGAAGGGTCCAGTTGAGGGAGCATATCCCGCAGGTGTGTGATAAGAAGGCTAGAGTGGTCATGGCGCTGTCACATACCTGTGTGGCACATAGCTGCTCCCCTTCCATGATTTCACGCCCAATAGTGGTGTCTTGGAGGGTGGGAACAGGAGTACAGAGGTGGTTTCAGTAGGTACAAAGCCCACACATCCTGAGATTTCCACCTATCCTCATAAAAAAAGACAAACACACACACTACTCTCTAAACAATACGTTTCTTGAACATCATGTCATATCATTAGACACATTTTTAATAATGAATCACAAATAATACAATTTTTTGTTTGGCCTCATTTGATTATTCTTATGGGACAATATTTTTTGAATTGATAAAAACTTTCAAAAATTTTCAACAAACAATAATTACTGTTTATAGTTAAGCTTTTACCTGTTCATTGGGATGATTTGCTAATAAAAAGTGTGAAAATGTCAAAGCCGATGTCACAGTATCATGTCCCTGCAAAAAGAGTATTCTTTATTTTAAATCAATTATGTAATATTTAGATCATTAATAATTAATTTTACTCTAGAATATGATTCCACTGAGGTTAATTTCAAAAATAATAAATCTGAATAATTCTTGGTTAAATAGAAAAAGTGGTGACTGACAGGGTTTTAAATTTGGAGTGTTCTGATACCGTTCAGACACCCAACCAACTTGTCGTTTACTACTTTTGTTAGATAATTTAAATTTTACTATGTCAGTTTCATTACATTATAATTGTTTCCCAAATCTGAAATATTAGATGATTTGGGATATTCAATTCATTTATAAAAATCATTGTTTAGTTTCATCCAATTAACAGTATTATTACTGTAATCCTCGAAAATAATACATAAGTATATTACAATAAGCAGGAAATATGTTTGAAAAGTCATTACCATGTTGAATTAACCAATGGTCTGGAACTTAAAGTCTCAGAAATCAATGATTTTTCGCACACATGTAGTACTATCAGCTAGGATAAAAAAAGCAAAATTTCAGTTTTTCCATTTTTAGATTTTCAGTAATAAAATTTTTAAGAAACCAAAAGTCGACTTTTTTTTAATATCTTAAAATTTTTCAAAATTTCCAAAAAGTTATTTTTTAAAAACACAAAAACGAAATTTTAAATTTAATATATGTTACATGTAGATGTTAGAATTTATTAGTCGTATTTCATGATGGTATTCCTATGGGTTCTCTTATAAAAAAAATAAGTTGTAAGTTAAATGCCTGAACTTTAGTGTACATAACTTAACGCATTTAATTAGGGACATGACCCGACTGATATACCATCATAAAATAAGCTATGTGCATTCTTATATAATGCACATTAAACATACATTTTTCAAAAAAAAAGATTTTTGTTTTATTTCCCAATTTTAAAATTCATCTAGTATATATGAGTGATATATCAAATCAAAGCCCTAGTAATACTGAGGAAAAGGGCATAAGTTTTAGCTTTGAAGTACAAATATTTTACGAAAATATATACCTCAAACATAAATGTATCCACTTCTTCTTGAATATCAGCTGCTGTGAAAAGGCCTGGACTTGAATCATTCATTTCTAATAGTAAGTTCAAAAAAGCTTTCCTTTCAACTAAAATAAAAACAATTTTAAATAATAAAGGAAATTGACTTGTAAATGATACTTATTTAAATTTGCAAAATCACCTCCCCTATTTAATAATAAATAGTTAAAATTATAACATTGGTTATTTATCCTTAAAACATTCATCTTTCATAAAAATTTGTATTGCTTACTAGATAGGGCTGATAAGGATTCTGGTCACAGGCAATGCATGCTAGATCATCTATTGACCATGAAACTTCCCTCCTTTTTTAAATACTTAAACACCAGTGGTTTTGATTACCGTGGATTAAAATTATTTTTAATAATTGAAACTGCTCCTATTTTGGATAAAATATGACCCTGTAAAACAGCATTACTGTACATGTATTTTAATCTAGAGAGTTAAGCTCATATATTCTTATTAGGTTAAAATTTTGAGTCCAAGTCATTTGTATTACGATTTAGTAACTTAAACTAATCAAGAAAATGGGAGTTATGATCAATATCTTATTCTTTAGTAACTCCCATGTGATTCCTGTCATATAAAGAAAACTTTATTACCTTTTTTCTTTTTTTCTTTATCTAGCGATCCTATTTTTTTAGCTTGAAATAGTTCTTTTCTCTTATTAATAACCTGTGAAAAACAAAAAGAGCAGAAATAATTAGATACTAATTATAATTACTTAGTAAATAATAAATAATTATAATATAATAATTAGATTAGCATTGTGAAAACTGTTACTTACTTTCATATCTAAATATTCATTCATAAGAAAGTAATAAAGGCTTATAATAAGTTTGTTATCAATCGATCAAACTTAAACATCTAAATTTAATGTAAAAAGTGTGCTGACAACTATGCTGTTTATGGTGAAAAAAGGACAAACAGAATGCCTGGAAACATTACATTATCACACACAAAGAAACCTCCAAGTGTCAGTTTAGCGTATACTTTTGCGGTATAAGTGATATAACAGTCAAAGTATCTGTTAAGGTATACTCCAGCAAAACTCTATAGAAAAATACTGTAGAGGCAAACCACCCCTACCATCCTTATCGTGGAGGGTGGGAAGTTGTTGGAACAAAAACACAATCCAAAACGAACATAGTGATGAATCCATAGTTTTTGGGGCTGCTAAGCTGATTGATGACAGTTCCGTTGACATATAAGCCCAAGTTTAGTCTAATATAGCTGTAGAACCTTCTGGCAATTTGTAAAAAATTAAAATAACACTAAAAATTTGTAGAAATGAATAGAACTGGCTATTGTTGGAACCTTCTGAACCTTCTATTTTACACTAAAGATAGAATTATCTCCTTTTCCTGTCTGTGATTGAGATAAATAAATTGAAACAAGTAAGGAAACACATGTTTGGATGAGATAAACTCAGGAAATGCTGAAAGCATTTTGAAAATTGATAAGTGTGTACACTCTCCATTAATAGATATGCTATGTATCACTAATTCTTTTAGGGGTTGGCTAGTGAACTTTTAAGTTAAGGTTTCCACTTGAGCGAAACCAAAGGCAAAAAGCTGGGCATTAATAATTTGTAATGAACTTTAATTAAAAATTGTCATTCAATAAAAGAGAATTTTTAAATATACCTGCTTTGAAAATGTGTGTAGAGTATTTATTGATTTAAAGTAAGTTTTTCCGGCCTTAGAAAGGTTATAAATAAAATCAGGATATAACCAAATTTGCAAGTACCTATTCACTATTCCATTGACAGCACTAGAAAATAGAAATATGTTTTAGATTAAAGGATACATTATTATAAATTTTCATTTAGTACTTCACAGGTCATAATTTTGAAGTAAACACATAAATATTTTTTGGATGCCTATGTACATTGAATATTCCAACTTGTACACAATATCCTTCTGAATAGATTTTTATTATAAACTCGCACAATGAATGTGACATTTCCGACTCATTCCTCCCATCATCGAGCAATCCATGTTCTATTGTTCAAATTAATTAATGAATAATAACAATTATAAATGATTAATAAGTAATCATCAATTAATTAACAAATTTACAAATTTTATTTCTAAATAGAGCTGACTAATGGAGACAACCATTACTAAAAAATATTTTGTTTTGTTATTCATCGATAATATAAAATTTATATTATTTATTACTTAATTTGAACCATATGACATGGATTGCTTGATAATGGACTGAATGACTCCGAAACGTTGCATTTATTGTATGAATTATAATAACTTCGGTTATTATGCACAAGTTGTGATAGTTAACATAAATCACCGTACAATTAATTTGTATAGGAGTGCATATTCTTGGGTTTTCCTTTATGTGGGCACATGGTCTTTTCTCGAGACCGATGTATTTTTGATAACAATTCAACGACTAAAGATTGGGTGATTTTGAAGGAAATACACTTAGGCTAGGTTGGATTTGTTCAAAGGTATTTAAAGATCCTCACCATAACTTTTAAAATGGAAACTTATTTATTTTTTTAATTATAAAAAGTTTATTACACTAACTCTAATTAATTAATTTGAAAATAGGACTCTTAAAGACCATTACTGTAATTCACAGTAAGTAACAAAAGTTTCTGGTAATCAAACCAAAAAAATCCTAAAAACAGGCAGGTTGGTTTCATCCATTTACCAACTACGGCGGAACCTAGGACAGGCCCAG
The DNA here is from genome assembly GCA_930367205.1 of Acanthosoma haemorrhoidale. NCBI lineage: Eukaryota > Metazoa > Arthropoda > Insecta > Hemiptera > Acanthosomatidae > Acanthosoma > Acanthosoma haemorrhoidale. The sequence continues at coordinate 118,626,538 of OV884013.1, read as the reverse complement.
GTTATCTTTACCATATTGGCTATGGACATTTTTCTTTTAATGTATGATAAAAGCAATTACCACTTTTTTTATGATTTATGGGAAACATATTAAATAATGTGTAAATACTGTTTTTAAGCATAACATTTTTTTTTTGTCTCACTATTTCGTAGCAGTTATGTACTCAGTCTGCAGTTTGTCTTCAGCATTCAATCTAACTCCCATTGCAGTTTCTAGAGTATAAAAAAAATGATTAATCTGAGAACTATCGATAATTTAGCTGTAATATAGGGAATACAACTTAAAATTATGTTGATTGTTACTACCGCAAATGATATTGAGTGTCCACAATCTAATTATTTCTTGAATAGCTACAGGCTTTCCTCCTGATGCTAGTAAGGCAGCAACGTATGCCTCAGCATTTCGAGAAATATCACTTAAGGAAGTTTCCAAAATCTTGAGGTGAAAACATGGTGTTAACAATTTTCTCCGTAAATGCCACTTTGCACCTATTCACAAGACAAATGATAAATATGAATTTGAATATATATATAAAGTTAGTGTTCCAATTTTGAAAATTATAATTAAACCTATTAGTAATTATTAGTTTTGGTATATAATTAATCCCATAATTAATTGATTGATTTATTGAGATTGAAGGCTCTACTCCTAAATAGGTAAATTGTCTTCCATCTGTCTACAGAGGGACAAGACATCTTATTTATTAAATTTAAAACTTCACTATCTGTCACCTTTTGACCTATGTCCCCCGTTTGACCTATAAACATTAACTATTATATAGATTTGTTTACCCGGACCAGATATAAAAAATATTTCATCTCGATAAAACAAAATTGATGGTTATTGATTAGTTAACGATTTAAAAATAAATATTTTCCTGTTGATATATCATATTGAGTGGGGTATCAAAGTAAAGATCTTGTCACCCTGATCAATAATAAATCATTTTTTTATTCTGAATTGTAATTACACAAAGCCAACTAAACTGTTACGATAACCGCCAAGATAAATGTGACATTAATAATTAATTTCTGGGCAATTGAAAAAAATCCATTCATCTCGAGTAGGGCATAAAATTAAAGGTTAGTCCTGTTATGGAACAGTTAATTATATTTGAGTTATATCTTGAGACTTTTGCGGTTTATAATTACAAAAAACCAATATAACCATCATGAACACTATATTTACAACTCTCAAAACTCAATATTTTTTTGTTTTTTTTAGAAACATGATATTATGCATGGTAATGCCATTTGATGACTGCTTGCATGATTTGATGATGCTAAAAATAAAAGTAATCTCATGAATAATAAAAATCTCATCAGTCAATCAATTAATCACTGCACTTGGGTATCTGTAAATTGAAGATCTCGAAAGCCATGATGCAATAATATAACAAAGCAAATTCGGGCTTTTGCTAAAATTTTTACTATCTTATAAATAAGGAGTCAAAAGACAATTATAAAAAGTTTATAAAGAATAATAGTTTATCTTATAATGTTTCATCTATGGTTCTAGTGCATAAGTTTTTCTAATTCAAATGCTTTATATTAACGTAATTTTCTAAAGAAATTGATATATAATTTAAATAATAGTTACCTGATACAAACAATGATTTATAATAAAATGTTATATTCTTTGTTGTTCGGATATGGCTTGGTTTCTATGCTCCTGGTGGCGTCTACTCTACGACGGGTCACACCTAAGGTCTTAAAAACTGCAGCTTTTCTATCTAACCATACATTCATTTTAAACTAAAATTCAATTTGATCACATAAAAACATATCGTTACAATTCACTCTGAATGCGCAGCACATATCTTGAAAATTTTTATTTATTAACTACTTAATAACATTAAATAAACTGACAAACTTAAATAAGGTAGTTAAATAGTGAAGAATCCAACCTATTCCTCAGTAACGAAGAATGTTCTATTTTATTACAAATCATTGTTTGTATTAGGCAACTATTTCTTTAAATTATATATAAATTTATATTAGTGAACTGTGCCAATATGAAAAATTTGAATTAGAAAAAATGATTCACTGGATCCATATTGTTAACTTTGAAGTCTTTACCTTTGCCAGGACCTACGTTAACTGGACTGTTCCGTATAGGAGATATGAGCTGTTTTGAGTTTATGACTGATGATGTAGTTACCCCAAACCAAAGCTTTCAGAGAAAAATTGTTTCAAAAGGTTTCATTATTACCTTTCAAACTGATTTTATTAAAACCAATTTAAAACTGATAATATAATTATCATACATAAAATATTAAAACTGATTTTATTAATTACCGATTAAGTAATAAATAAATGGGTCTGTAATAAATGAGTTTGGATCCAATAAAGCATGACGGTTGCCTAATCCGATTAATTCTTTTCTAAAATGGTCATGGACAAGATTTTAAATACTAAATAGGAAAACTTCTAAATTCTAAGTAACAGAAAAAATTCTACTATGACCGATTGAATTGTCTACTAACCGTTTGATAATAGAAGTCCATCGCTTAGCCATGGCTTGAAGTAGGAATATTCTCTCGTACCTTTAGTAATGTGAATGGAACTGCTGAGGACTGGCTAAAAAGTAAAAAAAAAAAAATGTTCATTAGTCAATCTGTAACATTAAAGTTTAAATTTTTTTAATAATAATAAAGGCATATATCACGCAAAAAAATAATTACTAGAATAATTTTAATACATACTTCTACAGTTTCTGGTTCGGTGAGTATGTAGTAAACTATACCAAGCACTTCAAATCTACAGATAGCACCGTGTTCATCCTTAAGTTTTTTCAGCACTGGCAAGACATCTGAAACAATTGTAAAGAAACCTTGTGGATATTTTGAACGAGGGAGCAACCCAGAACAAACAAATGCTCTGCACTCGTTGATATCTGCTCACCTTTGTTCAGAGTGCTAAATTTAGAATCCTTACCAGAGCAAACTATTTTGTTTATAGATATTCCACCAGTTTTTATGAACTACTTTTGTAAGTGCTGTATTATGACTCCATACATAACTGCTAATTAAGGGCAGAGATTATGCGTAAGAGATAGGAATGTTATTAGTGCTGTCTCCATGAAAACTTAAATATTACAACAGAAATAAACAATAAACAACTGTCTAGCTACAATGGGACATCTTGAGGGACATGCAAGATTTTAAGCATTTGCTGCTGCTTAATGGTTTAAGCTTTTTATTTTGTTGAAATATATACATATATATATATTTTTTTTAATGAGAAAGCTTTGTTTTTTGTACAAGTGTTTTTTCTTAGATTCAAATGACTTAATCCCGGTCATAATAAAATAAAACTAAATTCGCTTGAAGTAAGCTTTAGGTGTTAAACATTCAAGCATTGACAAATCGCAACTTTTACAGATCCAAGATTTTACGAGATAAGTCGTTTTATTCGTGGAATTATTGTTAATATCCTTCACAAAAATTTGAATATCACCTGTTTTTTTTTTCGAATTTCATGAAAATTTCATAATGCTGAATTAGATATTTGTACGATATTCAGTAACGGTCCTAGGGGGGGGGGTTGCAACAGAATCAATTATTATAATAAGTATGCAATTTAACAAAAATTGACGCTTAATCAGTGAAAAAAGAAAACACTCTTGCCGTAAATTTAAAATTGGATGGCCACATAAAGGAAGATAAGTGTCACCTGTTGGTAAATATTAAAACTTGTTAAAGAAAGTACTTTTTAAAGGGCCGTTTTTTTCAAAAGAATAATTCAATGGTGACAGTAGACGTAATATCTAATAGAAGCGGCTATATTTTTGTTTTTCATTTAAAAGTAAGATTGAAAATCTCATTCAAAACGTTTATAATAAAAGAAATATATATATAAATACGCTTTGTGTTCAATCTGTTATACAAAATAAACCATTTTTTTTATTTATTTATGTTGAGTAATTGTTAATAACCGCTGTTGATTGACTTAGAAATGGGGGGGGGCCCGGGCCAGGTTGGAAAATCTCTAATTACTCCATTGTATTTTTTCGTTTTCGTCTTCACTAACCCCCATGCTCCTTAACACCTACACCCCAACATGCTTCCATATTCTCCTTCTTTGAACATGCTCTCACTCATAATTGTTTTAGCTATCTATTTCCGTACTGGATGAGCCAAGGTTGGCTGTCGTTACCTTTGGTAGTCATGCCAATCAATCGGAAGGCAATACCGAAGAACGGCAAGGCCGTTGGTCCTGGAGTGTTGGACCTCCTTCTCCAGCGCCGGAAGACCAAGAGAGCGAGGAATAGCGAGAGTAGAGTTACGAGGTAGATCGTCACAGCCATCTCAGACTGCAATAACTGTCAAGGAGAAATGCATTGCATTTTTCAAGGACTTGTGCGTGTCCCCTCTACTGCATTCCATGAGATAGCATTGTCCACTAAGATAAGGCTTCCATTTTTTAAAACTATGGTGTAGCGACCGCTAACTATAAGATAAATCACCCTATACTCTATTATATTATATATACTATAAATTGGTTATAATATGTAGTAAACTAATTTAAACGAAGGTAAATAATATTACCAAACCATAAGTCATATCAGTGTAAATATTGGAAACAATAAAAGACGCAGGTGCAAAAAACTAGTTCAGAGGGAGTCAAGTAGCTCCCGGGGCTGGCCCCCTGCAATTTGGTTGGCCAGAATAAAACCACGCCCTATTGGCTGAACGCGATTGGCCAGAATAAAACCCCGGCTCATTGGCTACCTGGGGCTATATATAACCCCTATTTTTAGCCGATAAGTCAAATCTACCCTCCTTCAAATGCATCTGCGTATGCAGTACGAGGAGTCATTATATTGTTAATTTTGTTCATTATATTGTTAATTTTGTTCATTATATTGTCCATATGTTAAATAAAAAGGGGTTTTGGAAAAACAAAAAAAGCGATGTCATTCTAACTACGGCTCTCTGGACCGGTACTTGCAGCTGCTCTGATGTTTCTAGATTTGTCCTTCTCATTTATAAAAACCTCTGCATCTCTCTTCCAAACCCACTATGTCCGGCTTTGTCAGACCCCACACTTTCCTAGTTGGATTCTCTGCCATGGTCTCGCTAAAACTAGCACCTCCTTGGAAGGGATTTCTTCCTTGCGGACTACGGTCACTTGGGGCCCTACGAACTTTACCTAGTAGTGTCTCCCCCAGTGATCCAGACTGCCTCTCTTCGGCTCTCACTCGCCTTTGGTATCCGGACGGTTATCGCCTACCCTCAGATATCGAGCGTGAATTCCTGGTCATTCCAAGACCACATAAACTACCTACAATACCTACCCTATACCTCTTCTCCTGAACATAGTGCACTGTCGGGGCACATACCTATCAGACATGGAGTCAGATAGTACAGTAGTAAGACTCGCCATGAAGCAATTGTCCAGGTCACAACCTAATCAACCACTTACTTCGTCACCAGGGCTAGGGTAACTAGGCACCCCCCCTAGTGACGACCCGACATATGATATATAGGTAGTCATATAACTTCCCACTCTTTCTGAGACAATCAAAATCGAGAGTGGCTATTACAATTACTGAACAGAAATAAATAAACAAAATTATGTATTTTGTTTAAACAGATTATACTCTTAATGATACCATGGAAGCTTTTTTGTATATCTATTTTTCTTGATTTTTTATTAGCAAAGCCATGAATGGCATTATTGATTCTACTTTTAAGGGGCAACAAATAATGTAACAGTTTGTAGTAGATATTCGATCTATTTTCAACCTTGCACTGACGCTCCTGAAACAAGGAGTCTTTTAAAACCACCAGAAAATGTAGCTTTTCATGTGTACATCGCCGAATCCAAATTTACGTCCCAGGTGTTTTATTTTTTTACTGATTAAGCGTCAAAATGTCGACGTTGAGCCAGCGTGCATTTTTGTACTGTATACTTATATACAATCATTAATTACATCTTTATAATTTTATTGATTTTTACATAATTTCGACAAAAAAATGCCACCCCAAAATATTTGCCGCCTGGAGCAGATCCACCCATACGCCCACTAGTAGCTAGCATGTTATGTAACATTCTGATATTGTCCCAGTTGTCTAATGTTACGCAAGTTATTTCTCAGCTCAAATTAGCAAGGCCTTTGTTATGTGCATAGTTTGTTTTGGTTTTCGTGGGTTTTTTTTAAACATTGTAACTTTTGTATTTTCCTACCTCTATTGCAGCTCTATTAAAACATTGAGTCGTGTTTTTTTTATAAGAATGTTCTTATCAGTATCATGTAATAATAATTGGCAAGGAATTGTTGTTTTTCATACTTATCGCCTTATCATCTTTTAAGATAAATGATCCCCGATAGGCTAAGGGGTAAAGATGACAGATTGTCGGAAGTGCCTCACAATCGATTGTTCCAATTCTATCGATCCCGTACAGTCGACTAATCGATTAACAACCAAACATCTTGGATATATCAAAACTGCATTTAAAAAACTTGTATTAAGTGTATACATATACGTATAATAAAGTAACACATAGATATATCCATAAAATAGCCAGCGTTATAAAAAGGAAAATGCATAATTATTAATAAAAATTACAGTAAAAAGTAGTTCAATAGAAAATTATAAACAGTAGTGGGAGTTTAAACAAACGGAATTCAAAAGCATCATACACAAAAGTAGAAACATCCAAAAATATTCAATATGATTTCAATGCAGAAACCAAAACTTACTTTTCAAAAAAAAGTTGAATGTCAGCTTTCAATGGACTCAGACGGTTCCTGTTTTCGCCAGTTGTACACTGACAGGCAAAAGTTCCACCCACTTGTAAAAAAATTGTATTTGTATATAATACATGGTAATTGTATATAATACTTATTATTTATTGAATTTATAAAATATTTTTTACCTTTGATAAGGGTTTTAACGTTTATTAAATGAGTCTTTGTTGAAAAATTTAAAATCAAAATGTGAACTGCTAAGAAACATGAAAAAAAATTTGAAAAATAACCATTTTTATCCTGAAAGAAATTAATGACAGGATCATTTATTAGCGCATATTTCCTCCTCTTGCCTTTATTACTTCTTCAAGACGCCTCGGCATACTTTCCACCAGTGGGGAAATGTCCCTTTGCTGGAGGTTAGCCCATTCTTCTCGAAGAGCCCTTTCAAGGTCCTGCAGTGTATCAGGAAGTGCTGAGCGCGCTCTTATTCGTCTTCCGAGGTTATTCCATAAATCGTCGACAGGGTTCAAATCTGGAGAACGTGCTGGCCAGGCTAAGACCTCAATGTTGTGCTGATGAAGGAACGTCTGTACTATGCGAGCGACATGTGGACGTGCATTATCGTGCATTAGAAATGAATGATCGCTGATTTCGATGAGGATAGCCAACACACGAGGTTCCAAAATCTCATCTACATAGCGAGTGACCATCAAAGACCCTCCACGAACAACAACCAATTCTGTGTGGCACTCCATTGAAATCCCAGCGCACACCAATAAGGAACAACGTTGAAAAGGTTGTTTCTGGGTGAAATTACAGGCTGCATACCTTTTATTTCTTCTTCTCCACACCCTTTCACGCCCGTCTGGAGATCGTAGAGCAAATCTAGATTCATCTCTAAAAAGTACAGCACACCATTCGTCCATAGTCCAATGACTGTGTTCTCGAGCAAAAGCCAGTCGTGTAACTCTGTGAGTTCTGGTCAATTATGGTCCTCTTACTGGGCGAAAAGCCATTAGTCCGTACTCATTTAATCTTCTCCAAGCAGTACGTTCAGAAATTTGCACACCTCGAACTTTTTGGAGCTTATGAATCGCTTGAACAACAACAAGGTCGTAAAATTCTTAAAGTAAGAAACCGGTCATCCTGTGGTTCTGTTACCCAAGGCCGTCCAGAATCGGCCCTTCTATGGTAAGACCCAGTTTCTCGAAAACGCCTGACGGCGTCTCGTAGAGTTTCATAGGGAACTCCGATGGCATTACCTGCATTATCTAATGGAACGTCCATCATCAATAAGTGCCACACCTAGTGCAACATCCTAAGCACGAAGAGACATTTTTAAACTTAAAATTGAGAAAAATAAAATATCGAAGCCGAAAACTAAGAAATTTGATGCACCAGAACCCAAATCACATTGAACAATCATTTTTAATCCCATGGAAAGTAAACATTGGGAACGACAGTCCTTTAATTTAATTAAGGATTATGGGTTACTATCCGCTATATTGACATTTCGAATTAAAAAAAAATACATATTTATTATTAAAAAAAATTGACCAATCCCAAGCAGAAATATTTTGAGATGAAAACATAAAAAAATCAGGTGGGTGGAATTTTTTGCCTGTCAGTGTATAATGCTAAGAATATTATAATGCAAATATTATATATAATGCTAAAAGTAGAAAGAATATACCTGGCTCGTGACTTCATGGAAGTCACTGATGGTTCTTGTTGTTTTTAAGTAAGCAACCGCATCCCTCCAAGACCTCGCTCCCACTTCCCAGAACTATCCTTTTTTAATAAATATATGTCTCAGCTTTACCTCTAGACCTCACTTGTTCCCACACACTCCGCCCAGTATGTAGTAACGTAACTGTTAATTCTTGTATATACCAGTGTTTTGATTGTTCTTCATAATAAAGCTTTTCTGTTAAAAGACTCTCCTCTACAAAGATTATTTAACTGCCGATTACCTCTCAGGTTTCAGAGAGAATCCTCTCAGGCGGAACCGACGTCGCAGGAACGCATAAATAGTTCTGGGAATGGAACCTATAAGCGAATATTTATATTCATTGTTGCGCCAATATTCCACCTGTTCTGGTAAAGCTAGAACCTCGATGTAGAGTTTCGACAGTGATGACGCCGTCTGCAGTTGCGGTTATCTGTTTTTGTTTTTTCTGCTTCTTTTTTGGCTTCTGGCCTGTTGAAAAAAATCTTCTTTTCGTCTGGTTCTTCACTACTACTTGTACTTGCTACTGGTTGGGCAAATTCAAATTCCGGTTTTCTTCACTCTGTAACAATGGCTTTGTTTTGGTCATTCATTACTTTTATGTACCGCTTGATAGCGTTTTTGAGAGCTTATTTGGATTAACGAAATCCCGCATTTTTTGCAACGAGGGTCCAGGGTTATTGCTGTCTGTGTTATTTTGCTTATTTCATGTAGGCGAAGGTGATTTTCGATACCAGCTACCAGTATTTCATGTACCTTTTTACCCGTGGATGTCTTAAGTGACACAAGCGTAGATGTCACTTCGCCTTTCAAGATGTAAACGATCGGTATTATCAGCGATGAAGTTGTATAATCCTGATAGAACCTCTGGAACACTGCCATGACTCCCAAAATTATGTCCAATCAGACCTCGTGTCCTACTAAACACTATCTATAAGTGTGTGGGACTGGGGTGCCGCCTTGGACCCTGCCTGATCTCTGCTCTCGTCCTTGCATTATTGTGGACTCCCATCGGTTGGCTTCTCAAAATAAGTTTGAATATACAAACAACAGCGTTGATGGCCAGAGGGTTTTACCCCGAAATAAATAAATCCCCGAAAAATAAACAAACCAACTTCCTAAATTCAAATATATTAGACATTGAATTTGTTTTACCTGAGTGATTGAAAAAAACCAGCACAATCAATAAAGCGATATAATATGCATTATTCATAAAATTACATTCTGCTTATCCAACATTAATAATTTACGGGGATGAGATGGGAGTATAGAGCATTAGCATACGGATTGGGATGACCAGGGAGGACAGAATTGAAGTTCTGGGGCGGGAGGTTGCTAGGCCTAGGACGAATGGGATGTTGAGATCAGCAAGGTATGGTTGTTGATATAGATGGGAGCATTGGCCATCTTGGGGTAGTTTCTGGATAGCGAAGATTACATGCTAGGAATATTGGAGGGCTTGCTACTCCCCCAGACTACTTTTCTGTAGTACCAGGTAGGTTGGAGTATCCTTTTGACCTGGGTTGTACTTTAGGCCACCAATTGACCCAGGACTCCATCAAGGTGATGTCTCGTTGAGGCCGTAACTATACATCTGTACCTTGCTAAAAAGACAGGCAGTACGGATCCTTATGGTTCAGAAGGATAGTTAATCTGGCATTGTTGGTGGGGTAAGGTATTGCCTGGCCAGGTAGCAGCTAGTTCTAGACTAAAACCAGTTCATTTGTTGCTGTATCTTAAAAGTCTTGAGGCTGAGGTGATCTGGAAGCAATGGAGTTGGAACCAGCACGGGAGAAGAAGCTTGGAATGAAGATGCCCATCCACCCACCACCAATGAAGGATGCATCAATTTTAAATCCTTGCTTTTAATTCTGATTAGTTAACTATTATTTCATATTAATTTACATAACCATTGCGTTAATATGAAATCAACAGAATATGCACTAGAACCAACAATCGTATTACATCATTACAGTAATCATAACAGTAATGTACCCTGAGATCGTATTAAATGAATCTTGTTAAATAAAGCATTATTCATTATACAATTTATATTAGATCCTTTTACTCCTTTTGAATAAGCAAGTAAAATTAAAGCGAGATATCATTATATAATATATCTATAAATAAGACACCAACCGTTTAGTTTCATACTTGTGTATATACTTAATGGAAGCTTTGCTTCTGACTCTTTTTTAAATCGGTGACATTTGCTGTTCTCTGGCTGATTGCAGCTTTTCATGCTTTGTACAAAAACCATGCTTTCCAAAATACTCTGTACAAACTATTAAATAAAGGTAAAATATTTTTAAATCGTACCATACCATAATATAGTTTATTATTATTATTATTACTGCTATAGTAGCATCTATGTACATAAATGTTACTTTTTTATTCTATTACGTTATTTTATCATGGATTAATCCTTTTAACAATAAAGCATTAAATATACTATGCCTCCTCATCCTTGAAGGAACACAGGTTGGGTTTTATTGCCATAGTAACAAGAGGGTAACCCCATCACTTTGTCATGGTTTATACTGCTTCTGAAATTCTTACTTGACACTTTCACTGGGAATGGTCCTTCTGGAAGGCCCTAGTGTTCCCCCCACCCGACTAGGACCACCCATATCCTTCAGGAAGAATGCTCTCTGTTCCGTTTTGATTTGAACGGCTCGTATATGGAGGATCGACTCTTTCTACTCTCATCAGCAGCAGTTGCCTTCAGTATTCATTTGGCTTCCCAATGGTATATTTCGTTTTCATATCGACCGACTAGAAGTTTTTTCCTGAATTTTTAAAGATTGTCTTCAAAAATTTGTTTAAATGCATCCGTAATTGAGGTATGTTCAAATAATGAAGTCCACAGTGAAAGTATTAATAAGGAGCCAACACCAACTATTTTAAGTTAACTTGTTAAAATAATTTGAAAAGAAAATTACTTGATAACAATAATTTAACTCAAATTAAAAATATTGATAGAATCATGGTTAAGCGATGCAATGCTATTTGTAAAACTTGATTTATTGCTACTGCTTAAGACACCATTTTCAGGGAAGGGCTGGTGACTGGCTCATTTCCAACACTGTACAGGCATTATCATGAGTATTACAAGATTTAAAGATGGCTTTACTACGCCAAAAGTTAACGACTCAATGCCGTCCCACAAAAAGCGCAGTGAACTAGAAAGATCAATTCCGTACAAAAGCATTTGATTAGTATGAATACAAGGCATTAATCAATAATCATATCAGATTGTGTAGGAATATACTAATGAATTATGAAAACAAGTATTAAGGCAACACAAATAGAAACCAAAGTATTTTTAAAACATTTATATTATATGTTAGCTCTATAATATAAAATTTTCTTCAAATGTTCTTTCCCAAAACATTAAGCAATGAAATATACATATTTACAAGAGAATAAAGTACAAATTGAAATATTAACAGTAACATTGACACTTAGATACTTACAAAATTATTTAGCCAGTGAGTAAGGCACTTCATTTAATAAAATAAACAATAAAAAACACTTTACCTTAACAATTATAAATTAATTTAAATAGTTTGACAGAATATACTAGCTTCCTAATGATACAGAGCAATAATGCATTATTATTATTATATCAGTTTGCTACCAAATTATTTAGAAAATGGATCTGTTTTTTCTCCATGAATATTATTGTGATATATTTCTTTTTGAATTTTGATGTAACATAATTACGTACTCAAATTAAAAGGACTGGAACCGGTTATTGTGGCGCAAAGAGCTCATTGGGATGATTTTGCACCCAAACTGATAGAACAAAAGAAAATGGTCATGCAGTCTATAATGTATCAGATTTCTCGATTTTCGTAAATAATCACCCTCTGTGTTGTTGATGAAATGACTTATTTTATTTGTATGTATACTTATACCTTCTCTACTCTTCAAATTTTGCTGCGGTAAAGGGAAGTGTTTTTTTCAGCTTCCACTATCATCCTTATAATAATATGTGATGTGGAACGTGGGACTGCTATTCCGCCTATCTCCTCTATTTCTCTTTTTTGATACAGCACCTTTCCCCCTTTTTTTTTATGGTAATCTGACCGCCTACCCTTCTTATGACCTAAACATTTCTGTTTTCTGTGCCTGATGACAGTAGCAATTGGTCCCTGTTTTATTCAAGAGCTCGATATTTGTGTTATTAGCCAACCAAATTTCTAATATACTGCACCATCAGTGGTTTTAATTGTCTTCGCATTTGGGCTGTTTGCGGCTTTGTATAATTTTTGACGATTACCATGAGTCATCAGGAAGAAGGAAATGGCAAAGCTTTCTTTATGGTAAATTGATCTACTCTAAGCCAGCTGCAAATATCAAAAGTGATCCGAATAGTTCTATTTCTTTTCCGTCTAGAAATCTCTGACTGATAACTTTCATCTTCTTTTTTTCTCTAAATTTATTTATTAGCTGCTTATTTTGATAGTAATGTTTTGTCCTTAAAGCTCTAGTCAAGGGAGCAAAATCCTCAAGGATTGTAAATATCCTCTTGACTGCTGACTCATGGTTCTTCTTAAGATCATATGTAATGCCAAACATCATGGAGCTGAATGTATTGTTTCACTCTTGTATGCGTTTCAATTAGTTTAGGTACCATTCATCAATCGGCTGCATTCCCTTTACACAAAGCTCTATTATTTATAGTGCGTACCTGTAACACATAAAATAAATCTTCGTTTCTTATATGTTTTTGGGCTCATTGAACTAAACCGAGGGATAGGACAACTAGTATTATTCAAAATATATATTTTTTATTTGATGATATGTTTGAAATTATTTCAGAATCTCTTCTGATCTAGCCACCAGTTTCTACTCGTTGTAGTCAAGAAGTTTGCGTTAGTACTGGTAGACAATAAAGTAGTTCAAATGAAATAACCGAATAAATTAAATTATTAAATTCTGTTCAGCTTTCCAGAAATACTGCAAAATTTTGAATTAAAATTAATTGTTTTACCAATTTTCGTAAATGGTAATTACTATGTTACACATCAAAAGTTCTTTGAAAATACTTCGAAAATTTGTTTACATATGTACAGTTTAAATTAAAAAAATATTTACATGTTTACTGCATAAATTGATTGCATAAACACAATCATACTTATAACTTGGTTATTAAACACAGGCTTGACATTACAATTATACATAAAATATACATGGTTTATCGTAATAGCAAAGGAACAATAATGCTTGATAAAGTTGGAGATAGTTTATTTTACAAAAACAAGTCTGTTTATTGTAATACCCTGGGAACGTTGAGCATTTTGAATTATAAAAATTAATCTCACAGAACATATAAAATATGGGATTTATAAAGCAGTCTTCCCTACATCACTTGAGCCACTCGACGTTGAGCACGTCAGGGATTTGTGCCTCGGAGAGGAATCCAAAAGTGGAGGTGACTGCTTCCTTTCGAGCAGGTACTCCAAGTCGTGTGTTATCCTGTTGAGCACTTCTGATGGGCTCACTTCCGAGAGGTTTTCATCCGATGCTTCCTTGGATGTTGGAATTCTTTTAATCTGGGATAAATCTTCTCCCTCTTTAGCAGAGTCAGTCTGAGAAATTATGTCCAGAACAGCTATTGCTGAGTTAGCAAACGTTGGACTGGGAGTTTTGAAGAATTTCTTAGGGCTGGTTGGGTATACCTCAAGTTCCACATCATTTATATTTTCTCCACCTGAACATACATAAACCCATTATGATGATGCTTGGATATAATCTCAAAAATAACCTTAATAGTCTAGAATAGTACTTCTCAACTTATTGTGGCTAACAATTTTTTTGAACCAATCTAAGCAGAAATTAACTAAGTATTTTGTTTCACGTGCAGGTGTCACTAAGAAATATCAATAATTTAATTAATTTAAATAATACCCAGCCTACCAGAATTTTTAGCGTTTTAGAAGCAACTAAATTGGACCACTCCACAACAAACAAGATGTCGGATCGCAGTATGTACGATTAAACTTGAGGAACACTGTATGATTTTGATGAGAGTATGATAGAGTATGATGATGGAGTATTGTTTCCAAAACTACACCTGCCCCTTAAATCTAAGAAGGTCAACCCAAAAATACCTCAATAATACAATTTAAATAATTGCAACAGTCGATTTATATTAATCATTAGTGACTGAATTTCAAAATTTTAGTACTGAAGTACTTACACAAAATTTGAAATCTTTATATTATTTTAAATTGATTTTTTTTTGTTTTAACTGATGTTCTAAAAAAGTAACTTAATACAAAAAAATAATGTAACTTTAGGCTTTAAAATAATATACACAATTATTATAAAAACAAAACTACATAATTGAGCCCACAAAGTAAAATTTGGTATTTGTATTGGTTAATAATATGGTATACATGTTCAGGAACAATTTGGCCTCTATTAAATGAAATTTACGACTAATTAGACTGGGGTAATTATTTTAACCTGCGAGATTAATACTTCAATAACCAGCACACCAAGAATATGCGAGTAAAACTGTGAGACCAAGTTTTCAGTACTATGAGAACAGTTTTAACTAACTAGGTGACTATCTAGGTTTAAGTTAGTATGTAGGTAACCCATTATGTAGATTTCCCATTATATAACCCAGTAAGTAGTTAACCCATTATGTAGATTTCCCATCATATAACCCAGTAAGTAGTTAACCCATTAGTAATCCGGTATGTAGGGAACCCATTATGTGAGGGGGTGATCCCCAACATCCGATGACTTGTTAATATAGCTTCTGATTCCAACCCAATGTTGGTTCGAAGTATTCTCTCCTTACAATACATGATCTGATTTAGTGAAAGGAACCATTTTGCATATATATTTTCAAAAAACATTTATCAGGGATAAGAAAAAGAAAAATAATAAACCATTTTTTCCCACATGAACATGCACTTGTTAGTGTTGTTTATTTGACCACATAATGTAACATGTAGTATTTCATTTCAAAGAGACGTAGATATTACAAATATACATTAGATATTTAAGATACCAGCTATTGACTTACAATGCGATGATTCCTTATGTAGTGCCTTGCTCGGCTTAGGAATGTTCTTTTCCGGTACTTGCTGAAGTGCTACATCAGGTTCGGTTTTTACAATGGGCGGTACACCTTCACTTTCTACTTCAGGCTCTTGTTTTGTAAAAACTAAAAAAAAACAAACATTAAATGCTTTACAATTTTTTCAGATGATCAATTTATTTTTATTGAACAGGAGTAAAATTAGAAAATTATTATGGATCCTTAATATAAGTATAATGTAATATGGGTGATAAGGACAGTGAGATATTGTCAGTACTTACAATTAAATAAATTATAATCCGATTCAGAGCTGATTTCTTGCTCTTTAGAAGTGAACTTCAATTGTTTCATTAATTTTATGCTATATGCTGACTCGCTGTGGACGATATAAAAATAAAAGATTTGAAAGCCCTGGAAGAAAAGGAAATATTATCACAGAGTTTATAAAAGATTACTATGACAATAAATATATACAATTATTCAAATATTGGGACATCTAAATATAATATTTCTTTGATTAATGAGATTTGTTTTATTTTTAATAAATAAAGCTAGGCAATATAAAGACCAAAAATAAAATAAAACAAGGACACTTAATATCATTTGCACCAATGTATTTGTATTTAAAAAATATTTTTTGAACTATTTAAAAGATATCAATTAATATCGTTTTAGTTCTTTACTACACCATAAAAATGTTGGGAACTAACCGAGTTCGCGCTGATTGTTGGGTCAGGGTTTTGTCAATCTTCTGGCAGGGTAAATATCATGCCAGCATTGTTCCTTATCATTAACTTAAGAACATCCCTGCGAGGTGAATGGAATTTCTAATCACTGAGGGCTGTTTCTAAACCCTCTTTATGTATAATTGATAGTAATACTGATTGAGTGACTATTATTTAGATTATTTAAGTTTCTGTAACCATTTATATTATTATGAAATATTTAATTGGAAAAAATATGTACTAGAATCAATATCCTCAGATCATTTTAAATGGAAATTGTAAAATTAACTATGATTTATTGAAAACCATTTATAAATGTCCTAATACTAGAGGGTCCTTATAATACAACATACAATAAGGAGAAGTATGGAACTTACAATATTAATAATTATTAGCCAAAGACCTCCCTAATTTCCAGTCGAGGACTCTACAAACTTATCAAGCCTGAGAGAATTTTTTTCCAATGGGCATTATCTTTGTCCAAAATCTTACCAAGACCGTAAGCGAAGTACCACAGTGGGTACAGAATGGTTGGCTGCGGGGATACTCCGTGAACCCTAATTTAAGTCATTGAGAGCTGGTTGGCCTGTATTTAAGGAACTATATCAAAATATAAGATATTTATATGATAGATACCACTATTATAATTCTGAAAATCGACCGTACAGAATTTATTTTCACATGAAATTAATAAGAGAAAGAGACAACGTTCCCCTTTTGAATATATCTTTTTTGAGCAGTGGCTGATCTATTACTGAGTTTGAATCTCTTTTTGTCAATAAGTGTGCAAAGTGGCTTCATTCCAAAGCAATGTCATCCACTTGAATTCTTCTTATTTTTTAATTGATTATTTAAGCAAGAATGTTTTTTTTTACGCTGTAGCTTCTCGCAACACTGGGCTCCAAGAGGACAAATGTACTGTCCACCTACTTCCTTTTGTCACGCGAATGAATGAACGTTGCTTCATAAACTCCAGAGCCTTTGGTTTTTCTCCTGTGGTCACTAAATATTTGATAAGCCGGTATCTTCTATAACAGATTTATTGCTTGTTGTCAGGCACATGTATGTGAGTCCCCAAGGTGGCGCAGAGACACCCGCCGCGGGCTAGGGTCACTACAACCTCTAGCCGCTGTCCGGCTGTTTACCCCACTAGCTCCTCCCCCCACTCTCACTGACGTCATAACCTATATTAACAACAAATATGGGAACATAGATAGGTATAATATGATCTGAGTAGAGGGGAACTTTTAATTATGCGTAATTAAGAGGTGGCCGCAACACTCGTTATAGGGAAAGGGATACTAAAAAAATCATGTTTCTACAACGTGTGGAAAAATTCATAATCTGTTAATCCAAAATACCTAAGGCAAGCGTTGACATAATACTAAAATAATCTTAATAAATATCCATAATTTCCATGAGCTAAGTTATTAGCGTTGTCATCATATTATTTTAGTAATATATTATATTAGTAAAGACAGTTGAATTTGTTTACCATGACGCCGGAAAGAGAGCTGAATATATACATGTTGACTGGGTCCGGCGAGTTGGCATACAGTACACTCAGTATAGCAACTGATACTATAGTAGTGAACAAAAGTGAGGCTCTCTTTATTAATCCAAGCCTAGAAATAAAAATACATTAAATCTGAATTTAACTTTAAATTTCTTATAGGTACTTGAAAAAGTTTATTTCAAACCGTTGAGATATTTCTCATGTAGAAGTGCATATTTTATCAATACAGGGGGAAAACAAGTCTAAATTAACAGGATATTAATACCCAAACACAGATATACACAATAAACACCCAGAACACTTCACACCAAAAGATCAACATATTATCATCTAATGCTAAATATTTAGTTTATAGACAAGTTATGCTACAGGAAATAATAATACACTTTTTTTTTAGTATCCTTCAAGATTTGAAATTTTGCAATAGCATAATCTTTTTCTCAATGCGACAATATTTTTTTAGTTCAATATCATTTTAAGTCATACAAACATTATTTTTCGAGAAGTGATTCTTCAGTTGTTTTAATTGAAACTTCTAATTTGCATTCTGTATTCTAAATTTGCGTAAAAATAAAGGTTGCTATATAGGCTTGGAAATTTAATCACAAGCGCTTATGAAAAATCTTATGCAATGGTAATGTAACCCACCACATCTGATTGCCACAAAGACTAAGAATGGGCCTTGGTAACCCTTAAATGGGTTCTTGAAAAGTTGATAACCCAAAAAGTTTTTTTTTTAAATTTATTTAACGCAATATGAGTAGGAAACCATTTTGTAAAAGTTGTCTTTCTTGATAAAATTTTGCCTGTAAAATGATTGAACAGAACATTTGAAATAAAAATTGTCGTTTACCTTCGGTTGATCATATTCTTCATCTTGGTGCCCTTAATAGTCTTAAGGAACAGGAGCCTCCGACATAGGCTCACCGACAGCATGAGGAAAAGACACACTATCAAGGAGGAGGAGATGGCAGCTGTGTAGAAGGAAGTGGACCCTACGGGGAGCCACCAGCAGTTCCTAGATCTGCTCATCGAGAAGGAATCCAAGAGCCAGCTGATCAAGCAGGGCAGGACTGTAGTGCCTGCAAATATCATTGTCACATTTTTTGTTAAATAAAATATAAAGCTAATTTTTTACTAGAAAGAAATTTAAATATTTATCTGTAACTAGTTGGGATGAGCGTCAATAAGCTCACCAATTTCATCATGCCTTTATAAATAAGTTTATCAAACCTATTATTAGGATACAGAAATACACAATATACAAACTTCAAAAATCTTCTTTTCTACTGCAAGGACCTCCAACAAAATATTTTGAAAACTTCACCTCTTGATTTAAATGAAAATTTAGATAATTTGCTTCAACCGGTTGCAGTTTCTTCGTTATTAGAACTCGATGCAACACTAAAATATTTCTGTTTGTTTCTCGAGGTATAATTTTCAAATACTCTTAATAGACAAAGATCCATTTCTCACACATACTCTAAACAAAATAACCTGTTGTTAGGCCAAAGACAATGCTTTTGATGCTCTTAACATTTGGTACGAATACCACTTCAGCATAGATGACGAGAACCATTCCGAGGTGAGATGACATCGAAATGAAGAACAGAAGCTCTAGAAGAATTGTCAGCAGTTGATTCATGATCTAGAACAGACGATATTGTTAAGTAATTTGTTATGAATTCATCATGGAACTGATTGTTATCGGTTTGTATACGGTCAAGGATAATAATTTTACCTTCAGGGGTTCTACGACGCATGACAAGTAGACAAAGATGGCCATGAGCATGCATACAGATAGACAAAACTGTGCCTTGAGCAGATGGAGTGAATTCCTGCGGAAGCCGATCAGGAGAAAGCTAAGGCCAGACAGGATGAGACAACCGCCACAACCTAAAGCCACCACAGAAGAAGGTAGACCGTTGCCTGCGTTCGAAAGCTCCTGATTCAACAACGTTATGTTTCAATAAGAATTTAGGTTAAAATTTTCAGTCTAAATCCATATTATTTTCTAATTAATAATTTTTATAGACATTTAAGTTTAAAGAGGAACACAGAAGCTGATAGGCATGAATCATTTCATTGATAGATCTTTGATATTGATTTCCATGTGGTTCTAAGTTTAAAGAATCCAAACAGTTAGCCTAAAACTACTAACATCAAAAGAATACTTGGTGACTAGGGTAGCATAGAGGCCAGGCCTGTGGCAAAGGCAGCGACTCGAGTTACCCGCTCGGAGAACCATGTGACAGGAAGTGAAGTCCCAGTCGAGGCCAACTTGATCCGTCCTTGCACAGGTCAGGTTCCAGCTGGTTCTCAGCTGCCTGCTTACAGGCAAGGTTAGCTCCAGGCGGATCTCTATGTCCCCGTGAGTGGAGATGCTGATTGCGTTTGACTGCATTTCATATATCAGCTCACTGCCGTCTCTAAAATATTGGAAACACTCACCTAGGCTTAAGTGTTTTATTAAGGGAAGCTTTTAAAACATTTATTGTAATTATTTTTTATCTATGAAAGAAAACATAAAATGATTCAAGTATTGTGAGTACTATAGACCTTATGAACAGAGTTTAGGATAGATAGTTGTTGGATATTACGATTTAGTGGGGAATGACAATGAATAAGAAGCCACAGATGATTTTATTTAGCCGTCATAGTAGAGGGTTTGGGGCAGGTCTCTTAAAATTAAATAACGCTAAAAAAATTACTAAGGTGTTGCATAAGGATGAGGCCTCACAGGAGAGGTAGACAGTTTAAAATTTTTTTATAGGTTTTTTTAAATCATTTTTTATTGATTTTCTATGCAGTTTTAGAAATATTAAATTGATTTTGAATTTAGGCTTTGACTTTGCTTATAGTATGTTGTTATTTATTTTTAAATTAAAAATATTCATTCTATTTTTATATTTGACCAATTGAAATATACATATATACATAAAACACTAATTTCATTGATTTCTAGAGCATATTCTGAAGATAGCCTCTAGAGGGAGAATGCGTTCATTGAAAACTACAAAGTCTGTGGAGCAAGATTTTTTTATTTTTTATGATCTTGTTATTATGTTACCTCTTGGTTAAAAAAAAATTCTTCTAGTAGAAATGTTCATAGAACTGTAAATAACTGTTAGTAACTTCAATGTTTACACCGGTTTTTCTTACCTGAGTATTTGTGAAGATATTTTGGGTAAAAATTTTGATATATTCTGATAATTGACTATAGTGATTGTATTTAAGTTGCTGCCTGGCTTGGTCACCACATCAATAGCTATGTTCGCTGTGTACCAACGAGGATAACTAAAGGCAAAAAGAAAAACAATCTAAGGCATTTTTTTTCATTGCATCGTGTGTATATTTACTTTACTTATAAATCGAAATAATTATGCGAGTGGTGAACACTTACCTAGGAAGCATTGGTAGGTAGTAACGATATTGCATGTCACTAGACAGCTTGACGGCATCTATAACCAGCTCATTATAAAACAGATGGGCTACGGTTGAGTTCATATACTCGCCCCACATTAGGGACCACTGATCGACCAGCGCTTGAAGCTCTCCAACTTTCTGCAAGAAAAGGGAACAAAAAAAATCAAATATAAATACCATTTAGTTTATTTTAAATAGGCTAAATATTTAATTAATATGTCATGTATCTAGATTTAACTAAAAAATAGCGAGTTTTTTTTTATTTTGCTTTAAAATTTTATTCAAAATGAATAAAAAGACAAACAAACAAAAACTTAATTCTCTGCAGTTCACAAAGACTCAGTATTAAGTATGTTATCATTATCAACAGACAACTCCTAGGGGGTACATGTGGGCTTATATGTACAACTATGTAACTAGATTTAGGAACAGTGAGGTTGGTATATTCAAATGGAACAAAGTCACTTCTATACTAGTGCTTGGTCTGAGTTTTGTCTAGACAGATGAGTCACTTTGTGTGGTCTGTCCTTTTGCCACTTAAGAGGACTCTCTATTCCGCTTCAACGAAGTCAAGACTTAGTATGTTGGCAAGGAAGTTGTAGAATAGTTTTAGCCAACTGTGCATTCGCCAAGTCTAGGTTTCTTCAGGCATACAATCCTCCGCAAGCATTAAACAATTAATGACTTACATATCATTGGTAATTATCAAAACTCCATTTTTATAAAAAACTAAAAAAAAACACAATAAGATAAAAATTCTCTACGTATTAATTTAACTTTCCTTAAAATGAAAGAAGGTGCTCTTTTGATTAAGTTTATTAATTGTATTTTTTACTGTTGTCAATAAAAGGCATAATTTCATTTTGATGACTCGATTTCTACTCTATTCTGAATCTTAATAGTCTGATCACTTTCATGACTAATGATTTATATATGTAAATGTTTGTAATGTATATATATATTTTTAAATACTTTAGATGTTTCAATTATTCCCTCTCAAGGTCTGAATTATCTGAAACTATAATAAAAAATAGCAATCCGAAGGTTTAAAATTTATTTTTATTTTCTTGGTTCTCTGAAGGTGATAAAATTACCTTAGTGCGTATGAATGAGTTAGGGTCCGACAGAAGTAGGTCAACGTTGGCATAGAAGACTTTAGTGACGTTAGTCACTTCCTCTGCCGTGAAGGTGTGGTTGACAAATCCTACCACTTGCTGGAGGAAGTCAAGCACTGGCTCACCTTCTCCTCGATGGCAAGGAACACGAGTGCTGAACCACCAGAACAGCTGAGAAAGAACAGACCAAAGTGGCAGTTTCATGTAGCCCCTGCTGATCGCCTCAAACTGAAATTGTACAACTACAGTATTATAATATTTTTCAAAAAAATAATTTTTTTAATAAGGATCCAATTTCCTATTTTGTGACTACACTCATTGATTTGCAAGGAATAAAACACACATAAATGCATTAAATAATTTTTCAAAGTTTACTAATTAAAACTTACATCAGTCATGATCTGGTTCAAGGATTTTGAGATACAGTTGGAAAAGTCCGGCGCCTCCCAATGTGCTTTGCCCGGCCTTAATGTTCGGCAATATCTAGTAGCCTGACCTAAATATCTGTAATTATACACCTTTTTGTATGTTTCACTATTATATTTTTCAAATATAATATTTATAAGTATGTTAGCTAAATACCTTGAGGGACATTCAGCTACTGCCATTGCTCCAGGCGAAGTAGGCTCCCACTGTATTCCTGCCTCTTTGCTCTTCGGGCAGAACCCAGGCGTTAGCAGTTCAATTCGAACACTGTGTTCTCTTGTGACCGATGTCGTTTGAGAGTGACAGGTGTATGTAGCACTCTTCTGAAATTTTATAATTTTTTTTATTCATGACTGTAAGTGGAATGGTTAAGTTTAAGAGGTTAGATTTCCTAAATTGTGTTAACACTATTGAATTGTCAAAATGCAAAATTCCAAAAAGGGTAGGGATCGAAAAAAAAAATTCTAATCAGATTTTATATTTGCTGAGATTATTTAAATACAATTACTGCCTGTCTAAATGTTCAATGATAGTCATTGTAAAAATGATCAGAACGATCTGAAATTTTAAAGATATATTCCCGAACACCACCATTCATAAGTATGAGAAAAAAATCCTATTGATAGCTATTAATGGAAAGTTTGAGTTAATTTTTTAACATGTTAGCTATTTACGTTTATATTTTTAAAAGCAATTTTTACAGAACTTCAGTGTTTATCAAATAAAATGAATTATTTATGGTCCAAAGTTTTAAGTATTTTTTCATAGACAGGTTATTATTTTAAAAACATAAAAATACATATACCAGGTCTTAGTTTGCACTCCCACCACCACTAGATATTTTTCCTTCAAGATCAACGCACAAATTTGTTTAAATGTTTATTTTTGTGAGTTCATTTGTATATAAAATACAATTCAGTAAATAAATGTTAACAACATTTCAGAAATTACATGAAATATAATAACAAATAAAATTAATCTTTATCATTCACCTGAATATTGGCTATCCTCAGAATCGAGCCCCAAGGTTTCAGATCTTCCCAAATTTCAGTGCCAGGATTGAGCGCAAAGAGACTCTTGTCTCTGGTCCAAGAATAGGAAACCATCTGATTTGGTGAAACACATGTCAAATCAACACCATCCCCCTAATATAAAATACATAGAAAAATTCAGTTTATTTAGATACATATTATCATGTAATATAACCAATGAGTTTTCAAACCAATTTCAAATATATTTGCATAAAATTTAATAAAATATTTTAATATTTAGTTCTGGAGGTGTGTAGAAATGTGCAAACTTGGTTTCTTAGCTGATTTATATTTTAATTGGTTAAAAAAAAGAATGTCGGTTTAATATAATGTTGTTTATACAATCGATAGTCCCAAAACATTAAATTGCATGAGTGCTCATAGAATATACCGTAGGGAAGAGTTGATTAGTTCAATGTAACTCAGTCGCTTACCTTTTTCACCGAGATGGACATAGGTGATAAATGAACTACCGGAGTATCCTGAACGTCGAGATATATTGATTTGCATTCTTGAACGCCCCAGTCGGAAACTTGGCATGTGTATGTCCCTCCATCTACAACTTTTGCTGATTCTATGCCGAGGATTGCTGTCCATTCATCTCTTGAGTTTCTAGGGAGTATTTCCATCCATAAAATGCTAGAATTGATTAAAACTAGTTTAAATCATTACTAAATAAAAAATGGTACACAATTTTTTTTTAATTGATATATTACAAGTAAGAAAATCTCATTTGAGTAATATAAGGAAATTTATTTTCCATATTCAAATAAGTAGTATTTTTTTGAGCTCTTGGATCAAATAAAAGATACAAATAAAGGAGGCAGTGGAATAGAATTGAAAGGACTGAAGTTTATGCAGATTTCATACAAAAAGGATGAAGCACTATTTATCTAAAAAAAAATTGTAATTTTTATTTACTGTTGAATAATGTAATACATTATTGCTGTCATTCTAGTATGGGCTTTGCTATGTAAGTGCTAATTTAAACCAATGAATTACGCAGTAGCCCCTCTCTGGCTGGACTCCATCCAACAACAGGGAGATTTCTTGCAACGTTGGAAGACGAAAGAGATATATGATTGACTAGGCTAGTGTTATTGCAGGGATAGTTCAGAGGAAGACAAAATCCAGACCCTGTAAAAATACTTTTTCTTTCGTCGGTAAAAATACTTATTATTCCAAAAATATAGATGCTGGGGACCATCTCCCCATTTTATAAGATTTCAGCATAACCGATTAATATGTCATTTGTAAACAATTTTTTTTTAAATTTAATTATGATATAGAAACATACCCAGACGCTTTACTGAGGTCTATGGTGTATCCATCTTTGTACCAGCTGAATTCTATCAAATCAGAACCTTGTGCTACGCAGGATATAATAACCTGCTCGTTTTCCAGTATGTCATGATTGCTTACTTCAACGCTCTAAAACATTTACAAAACGACTTATGTATAAAAATGCATTAGAAACAAAAAAACAAAAAAAAAACAGCATAATTAAAAGGTATTATTGGCTACAATACTATACCCATAATATTTACAAAAAGGCATAATTATAATACATTCAGAACTCAGCATAAAAAAAAAAATTACTCTTTAAAATTCTTAACTGGCAATTTTAAATTCGTTAAAATCAGAACTGACAGCCAGTTTATAGCTATGGGGTGGGAGTGGTCCATCCCAGGCGGGACATATTTTTTAAAATTTGCTTAAATTATATAAAAATAAATAATATCAACAGAATAAAAGATTATAATAAGTATGCAATCTAACGAAAATATGTCCTGACCTCCTGTCTGTGGATATTTTTATTTACTTAGAAGCCATCGCCTCAGGCGATAAAATAATAAAGAACTCTGTGTGATAAGGTAATATGATTTTTTAAAGGATCCCTGGTATCGCATATTAGCTTTTGGAAAGGAAACTGAAAGTTTTCTCCACCGAGTGTGGAATGCCAATCACGTCGATAACAACGATGCATACAACATTTAAAGGGAAAATTCCTGCTTCCTGGTTTGGATAATTGTTTCAAAAATATCTTTCACCCATTTTTACTGAACAGCAAATTAAGTAATTTGTTCTGTATGATTTTGATGAAGGAGTACTTTTTTCCAACTGAGTCAGAATTAGTTTTTTTTTTTGGGGGGGTAGGAGGATAACCTCCTTCCCTTAATAATTTAAGGACCACCTTGTGAAAGGGAAATTAAGGGCTCGTTGGGAGATTCCAATCCAGAACATTTACAGTTGGAAGTGGTTCCTATTGGACAATACTGAGAGATACCTCTATAAAAATTAGAAAACCAAAAAACAAAAAAAGGGAAAAGTTATGAGTTCCTTGGTAGGGTCAAATAAGAAGAACAAGTGGATAACCGCCAATTGCGGTCTTGTTTCTCTCAGTTCGAAGAAGTCACTTTTCCTCTAGCCTGGCTGGGGAGTGGGAGATAAAGCAGTGAAGCAGGGAATCAAATAAACCAAATATACTGTTTGTCATATACAGAAATACATTATAACTATACAGGATCCTGTTCTGTCGGTGCGAAATAATTATATTTCTAAACAATATTATTAGCTATGTTACTTAAGAAATATAATATTTAGAGAGCTCATATGCAATGTTTCTATTTCGCTCCCTCGACCCAAAAGTGGGTTGTCCTTGGAAGCGTGAATAAAGCTTTTATCAACCGTGGACTGAACATAGTTCTTCCAAAGAGGAATCCTTAAAGGCTGCTTAACAAGGGACAAGGGGAGAGAGGTCGGCCACCTCTGAAAGCCACCGGTAGCAGGTAATTGGAAAAGGCCAGCTTGTTTGCATGGCTTTGATTAAAGCATGTCATTCTCTCTCTCTCTTTCAATATTGCACAATAAATTACCAAGCTCTTTAAAACTTAACAAGAAACCAATCAGTTTTAAAACAAAATCAATTTTTCTAAATATTAGAATAATTTTATAATTTTTGAAAATGAATATTAAACTCAAATATCATTTAATAA
Organism: Acanthosoma haemorrhoidale; assembly: GCA_930367205.1. NCBI lineage: Eukaryota > Metazoa > Arthropoda > Insecta > Hemiptera > Acanthosomatidae > Acanthosoma > Acanthosoma haemorrhoidale. Next base: position 118,599,812 of record OV884013.1, on the reverse strand, counting down.
ATTTAGAAAACAGCAGAAACAATAATGTAAATAATGGTATTTAAAGTTAAAAAATCCGATTATATTCTGTTTCGATTGGCACTATACATTATCCGGTTTCAATCAATTTTATTAAGATAAAATTACAATCTGCCTTTTATTAGGCAATGAGTAATTGAGATAAATGTTTAACTATACATTATCTTATACATTATTTGGTAGTGCAGAGAGAGAGAGAGAGAGAGAGAGAGAGAGAGAGAGAGAGAGAGAGAGAGAGAGAGAGAGAGAGAGAGAGAGAGGGGGGGGAGAGAGAGAGAGAGAGAGGGGGGGGAGAGAGAGAGAGAGAGAGAGGGGGGGGAGAGAGAGAGAGAGAGAGAGGGGAGAGAGAGAGAGAGAGAGAGAGAGAGAGAGAGAGAGAGAGAGAGAGAGAGAGAGAGAGAGAGAGAGAGAGAGAGAGAGAGAGAGAGAGAGAGGAGAGCGAGAGGGGGGGGGGGTGGGAGAGAGAGAGAGAGAGAGAGAGAGAGAGAGAGAGAGAGAGAGAGAGTCGTGAAAAAGCCCCAAATCTGAGGCGGGGGATTGCTCCCCGCGCCCCCTAGTGGCATCAGCTGTTTCATACTGATTTCCCCCTCTCTTAACTGACGCCTTTTGAAGGTTTTTATTATTAACACATGGAAACATAGGCGGATATTTTCTGGGCCGAGAAGAGGGGAACATCTATTTATTCGTTTTGATGAAGTTGTCCCAGCAACTATTTTTGAATCTAACTTTGTACACTAGCTATATTCAAGTGATCGGTATAAATATCGAATACACGAACCTCCAAGCGGAGGCCCTGCTCATTGTGCAGACGAACCGAAGACGGTACAAGGGCAAGTTCTCCAAGGCGTCCTCTTTCGGTCATCTTCTGCTGACCGTCCCGGATCTTAGTCAGGTCGTGGGGGTCGGCGAAGTAGTGGAAACTCATCTGTCCGTCGTCGCTGCAACAGTTAGAACATGGTTCAGTTAGTACATGCTCCAGTTAGGACATGCTTCAATTAGAACGGTTATCTGGACATCACCCAGTGCTTAAACTTACAGGGAGGGAACATTTAAACGCTTACCTGATGTTGAGGATCTGGAGGTCTTCGAATCGGCTAAGTGACAGCAGGCGGTAGAACCTCAGAATCTAGATTAGAAAATAAATTTTGTTTGTTATTTTATTAATAAAATTTCTCAAATATGTATTATCCTGAGATTAAAATATATAATATCACAAACAAAAATATAATCATTTATTTAAATAGTCTTTTTTAAAATTTTTCATATTTATAAAGATCATAAATTCACTTCAAAATGGTGTAGTACATTCCTGAACTATCTATCAGAGGAGAGAGCACAAGGAAACAAACTTGAATAATAACAATATGTGCACTATAAATCATGTCTTTGATATAATACAATGTTTCATAAAGTTTTTTTATTCATGAAAAATACATTATTTAAAATTTTGATTATTATTAAACATGACAGCCACGAAATAATCTACTTGATATTGTTTTGGAGCGCGGTTTCCACTTCTGTTGGTTTATTTCCTTAACAAGGAAGCATCCAGGGAGGATATGTTTCAGCTAGACAGCTCCTCCTCCAAAAAAAAATAGTTTTGCAACGCGAAAGATATGTTAAATGTAAAAGGTCTGTTGTTTGAAAACATTTAAATGTAATATGACGATTTTCCGAAGTCCTAATTTGAAGTATATTTTCGGACCAGAACTGCAAAGGTGTTGATATAAATAAAAAAAGAGAAAAAGTTTTACTAGGGCCTTCCACATTTAGCTAATGTCGTCAAAACGCTGCTCCCTGGTAACTGACAATAGAACTTAGAGAAAAGAAACCTGCCCCTGCCATATTTCCTGTGCTGTCAACGTAGTGACTGTCGGTATCAAACCGGACGTCCGGCGCCATCCATTAAAAAAAAAAACAACGAAGAAAGTTTGAGATCGAATTGGCACCGCCTTTTCTTTTTTTTTGTTTATACGAATAAAACCCTATTTCTTGTGAAATACTGAGCGATATTGGATTTTATTTTCACCACATCGTCGGTGGGCAAGGATTAAAACTAACCGGCCATATAATTGATAATATCGATGCCAAAGAATTATTTAAAAAAAAAAAATGTAAATATTTTGCCAGAAGGAGTAAAAAGCTGTTTTGGCTGTAGGTGGCCCAACTGGGAGTTAATAAACCCCCACGAGCTGTTCGCTGTTGCCCCTTTGTCATGCAAATGGAGGCATACACCAAGATTGGCCTCCGCGGTGGTAGTGCGGTCTAGCGACACACTATCTCATATTAGCGCTTCCTCTAAACTTATATTGAAATTTCAACCTTAGGTTTGTTATTGATGAGCAATATATTTAGTAATAGTCCCCCCAAAAAAACCAAAAATCTATTAATCAGACGACACAGAAAATGTTAGTTTAATAAGTTTTAATGTAATAATATTATGTAAAAGAGGAAATGATCCGTGAATATGGGTTTTTTTTCCCATAGCCCCTTTAATTTTACAGACAATAATATACAATTATAGATCCTCAGGCGAATCTATTCACAAATTATTTTTGTATTTCCTGAAGCGTCGCTACATTATATACAGGTTTTGTTATTTTATAAAAATTATAGAATGAATAAACAAGTATAATGATACACATACGTGACTGGACTGAACTGACTAATAAAGTTGATGGGACTCACCTTTTTGATCAACCTTAAAACTAACTTACATACTGATTCTTAACCTAATTTTTCCCCGACAGTCTGTTGCCATCGATACAGGAAGGGTGGTGGGGCCATAGTGTTAAACACTGGATTTGTGAGGTGCTAACGAGTCAAAAAACTTGATGTGTCTCCGGTGGAAGAATTCACCCACCGACGGCACACGGGGCAGGCCAGCGTTCTTTAACCTCTCGAGAGAGGTATGTCGGACCACTTTTCGCATGATCCCATTCTGGAAATGTTGGAGACATTTGGCTGTATTGTCAGTCAAGTGGGTAAGTAGCGGGGCACCGTACGGCACAGCTGGCCGGAGGACACATTTATAGATCACAATTATAGAGTTTGAGACGCAGCGACAGGTTGGGTAATTGTTCCGTGAATATGGATTTTTTTTTATTTCAATTTGAAATTCAAGCCTACGATGGATTTTAACATTCGACGAGAACTTGTTTTTTTAATTATACAGATTATTCCATAAATCTGACAGAAAATAATTTGTCTGTGGAGTTTGAGCGTGAAAATGAAAACATCACTACCGTGAAATATGTAATGGCATGTGCTTAGATTCTCAGCGCTGTAAATGGCGTGACAAAGATTGGTTTGCGTTCATGGGGTATTGGCTTTGATTCGTTTATTTATCTCATTTATCAAATTTATTTCTGACTTTATTTATTTTATCATTCAAGCGAACGTTTTAGGGTGTTTCAATTAAGTACATTTTCCAATATCTTTTTTTTAACTAAGCAATATAGGGTTTGGTTTTAGCATGTTTTCCTTTCCACAGTAAAATTTCTTGCTTGTTGGAGCTCGTAAAAATTATATTTTTTTTTATATATATATGAACTTCTTTATCGTGGTAAAATTACAATCTGCCTTATTGGGCAAAAAGTAATTGTGATCAATGTTCTCATTCTTACCATATTTACAATTTTCATTCATTACAGTATTTACAAACAGACCAGAGACCTCCCAAATCCACATGGTTGTCGACTCCCTTGGATGCGAAAGATGAACAGGAGTCTTGGGAAACCCCCCACGATCATCCCGCGTCACCGGATACGAGCCAGTGGAGTCAGATGTATAAACAAATACGAACTAAGCTTCCCACTGGCAAAGGTCAAATACCGCAGGTATATTTATCTCTTTCTGACAGTGGCTGGGTCGACGAGACCTCCCCCCGGCGAATGCTCCCGATTTATCCTTTAAACCGTATGTGGGCAACAGCCGGCCCGCTGTAAGATTTGATCCGGCCCGCGAGACATTTTGAAAAACCCAATTTAAAAAAAAAAAATACACTACTTACTCATACTCATGGAATCAAGTGAGCGAGCAAGCCGAGTGGCGGTGATCATCAAAGAGTGAGGCGGCAAACATCAAAGTTCAAAGCCATTGATGTTTGCCGCCACACTGGCGGCGCAACAAAGGATTATTGCTTCGCAATTGTATTGTTCTACACTAGACGATTCTAGATCATTCCTTCATTTTGCCTATATAAGCGGGTGGATGGCCGGAACTTAGTTCAGTCCTATTCGAGCTACCGTGGTGATAAGTTTGCTTTGTGACTTTGTGTGCATCTTGAGTGCTTACTAATTATACCTATTTTCTTATTAAGTTTATCGAACGATAAGTAAATGAAAATGATGTCTGGTGGAAGGAAACGAAAAGTAGATGCAGAGGGTCGCCAGTTTCAAGAAAAATGGACTGAAGAATTCTTCTTTATCTTGCACAATGGTAAGCCTATTTGTTTGATGTGTAATGAATCCATTTCGGTGATGAAAGAATTCAATATAAAGAGGCATTACTCAACTAAGCATCCTACGCTGCTCTCACTGACAGGACAAATAAGAAAAGACAAAATCCAGAAACTTACCGCAAATTTGGAAAAACAGCAGCAAATATTTCATAGACAAAGAACACAACTTGATAATGTTGTGAAAGCTAGTTTTATAGTTAGTTCAAAATTGGCAAAGTCATTGAAACCATTTGCCGAAGGAGAATTTATCAAGGAGTGTATGTCAGAAGTTTGCAGTGTTTTGTGTCCTGAAAAGAAAAATGAATTTGAAAAAATTAGTTTGTCAAGACGAACCGTTGTACGACGTATAGAAATGATGGCTAATGATATAAAAACAACATTGACTGGCCGTATGACTGGTATTGAATCATTTTCCATAGCATTAGACGAGAGCACCGATTTGTCTGACATAGCTCAACTGGCTATATTTATTCGAGGTGTTGATAAAGAATTCACTATTACTGAGGAATTGCTTGCTTTACAGCCGCTAAAAGGAACCACTACAGGAGAGGACATTTTTAATGAAGTTCAAAAGGTATTCACAAGTTTTGGCTTGCCATGGTCGAAATTAGTTGGAGTATGCACAGATGGTGCACCTTCTATGGTCGGCTTACGTAAAGGTTTCATCGGAATTTTGAATGAAAAAGCAACTGAATTAAATGTGCAAAAAGATGGTTTGATAGTCCTTCATTGCATTATCCACCAACAGAACTTGTGTTCTAAGTCCATTCGACTCCAGAATGTTATGAATGTGGTAGTAAAAACCTTCAATTTTATTCGATCCCGAGGGCTTAACCATCGTCAGTTCAAGGCGTTTTTGGATGAAATATCAGCCGAGTATGACGACGTAACATATTATTGTGAAGTCAGATGGCTAAGCAAAGGGAAAATGCTGAAACGGTTTTACGAGCTTAGAAATGAGATAGCAGAATTTATGCAAATAAAAGATAAACCACTATCTGAATTGAGTGACGCAAAATGGATATGTGACTTAGCATTTCTTGTCGACCTTACAGGCCATTTGAATGATTTAAATTTGAAACTTCAAAAACAAGGACAGTTAGTAAATGATTTGTACAGCCATTTGAAAGCGTTTCAGAACAAAATCCGCTTGTGGGAGGCACATATGCTGTCTGGTAACAGTTACCATTTCACCACGCTCTCTGCGTATGAAAATATTGCTTACGCTCAATATGCTGAAGAACTCAAGTTACTGTCGGAGCAATTTTCGATCAGATTTAGCGATTTCAAACACATGGAAGACTGTTTCAATTTATTTGCTACTCCAACAAAAAGTAATGTACAAAATGCTCCAATACACTTGCAAATGGAGTTGATCGAGATTCAAGAAAACTCACTCCTAAAATCTAAATTTGAAGACGTGGAGTTGTGCGATTTCTACAAAAAATACCTCGAAGAAGACCATTTTCCGCAGCTTAGAAAATTTGCAAGAAGATTGATTTGTGCGTTTGGCAGTACTTATAAATGCGAACAGTTCTTTTCATTGATGAAAGTTAATAAATCAAAACATCGTACAAGGCTGACTGACGATAATTTGGAAAATTCTTTACGTCTTTGTACCAGTGGAATTAATCCAAACATCGATGAATTAGTTTCCCAAATTCAAGCTCAAGTGTCTCATTGATTTCGGTGTCGCTATTTAACTTTCGTAGTTTGTAACAATTCTAAATTTAACGATTTAATTTAATGCTGTAGGTACCTATTTTTTCATTTCATTTTGTTATTTTAATAAATTGTGTTGTAATAACATTGTCGTATTATTTCATGGCTGACTGATATCTATCGCTAAAAATTATGAACACTACTTTAAAATGCACTACTTTTAAACGCGGCCCGCGAACGTATTTGCACACTAAAGTTGGCCCATAACATGTCAAAGGTTGCCCATACCTGCTTTAAACATTTAGCTATGGTATTTTTGAAAGTACTCTTTGAACTTTTATTAGGAGTATAAAAATTGATACTTTCAATAAATTTGATAAAAATATTGCTGCTTTTTATTTTTATTATTAAAGAGTTATCAATCACTTAGAGTTATTCTTGCCATAAAAAGGAGCGAAGGGGCTATTTATGATTGACTATTATTGACTCTAAAATGATTGATATTTATCGATAACATTTAAAAAGGCCAGATCGTAAAAGGTAATTGTAATATGACGATGACTGATCATAGGATGTGGTTTAACACCGTGTCACTTATGAAAAGTTTCATAAAAATCAGCACATTCAAACATTTGAATACGCCGAATAAGCCGAATAGTGGAAAACGCATGTCACTCTTTTGGAGTCCAGTCGATTAGCAGATCTTCATTTTCGTAAATTATTTAGTCAGTTTATGATTACTTAGAAACTTGAGAGTTAAATAAGCAAGCTTTTTGAAAGGTTGTTTGCTTAAGAGGGTTTTAAACTTTTATTTATGTACCCCTATCCATCCAGCTACCCTTTCAAGCATCCCATTCCTATTTATGCAAAATAAAATCCAATGTCTGAATTTTGAAAACAGGAATTCATCAACACTAACCACTCAGATTGTAAAGGGTGGCCCAGGATCAACGCAAGATTTTATTTAAATAGAAAACACAGTTTTTAGTACTTTTGTTGTTATTTTTTTATTGAATTATAAAGTAAATAGGATAGGGTTATTTATGGAATAACACATATGGGAAATGGCCTCCACGACTTTGCTGGCACATACGCACTCTTTTGTCGAAATTTTCCATGACCATTTGGCATAAATGTGGTTGCATTTCGTTGATGCAGCGTTGAATTTCCTCTTTTAATGCACGGATGGACGTGGGCTTGTTGACATACACCTTTGACTTCAAATAACCCATAAAAAGAAATCTAAAGGTGTTAAATCACAAGATCTAGGGGGCCAATTCTCATCACCGAAACGAGAGAGTACACGACCTGGAAATGTCTCATGCAGTATTTAAATTGTTTCACGGGCTGTATGGCCTGTGGCAGCATCTTGTTGAAACCACATATTGGCCACATCAATATCATCCAATTTCGGCACAAAAAACTGTGTTATGGATTTTCAACAACACTCTCACGCACTGCTTCGATATTGACATTTGAACGGCTTGTTTTTGGACGACCAGTGTGTTTAGTGTCTCCAACTGATCCAGTCTCCCTAAATTTTTCAATTAATGACTTCACAGTTGATGAAGTCAAAACACTATTCCGACCATATTTAGTATGAAATTTTCGAACTGTGGCCGCCAAACTTTCATTATTTTTGAGATAATGTCCAACAGTAAAGACACGTTGTTTTATCGTCTAACGCTCTATTTTTACTAACCCTAAACTGTCAGCTGTCAAATTGTTTTTTTGTTTTTTTTTCAGCACTTTACTGCACAAATGATGTCCTGAGAAATCCCACAATTTATGCTAGTTACGTAGGGGCGTTAATAAACGCTGACAAACAACTTAGGGAAGCAGATTTGTGCATTACGCAAAATTTTGAAAAAAATGAGCTTTGTCGGCGCGCTCTCTCTGAAATTAAAATGAATTAAAGGGGAAGAAAAGTTCCGAGTTAATTAATCCTTCTTTTAGAAAAAAATAACAGGAAATATATAAAAAAAAACAAAAAAACGTGGGGCCCCCCTTCTTTAAAGTTAAACAGTTTGTAACAGCCGGCCATTATTGCTTGCTGGTCGCCCCTAGCTTCAAGTAGTAAGATATTCTATAACTGCACCAAATTTCTAACAACTTTCTCTAAAATATAACCGTTTCACTCTCCTTCTTAGTTCTGCTGATTCTAATACGCAGTTTCCCTTGGTTACAAAAAATTTTACTGGGCAGTTCTCATGATGGGAAAAGTAGTGTCTACTCAAGAGATAAAATAGAGTTTGATTTTTAAGGGTTTTATTCCCCCATATCCCCTGGTTACTAAAATTATTATAGAATTTAATATAGATTCTGCAAATGAATCTTACAATTTATTCATTATATTTCTTGTAGCTTGACTAAGTTTTATACAAATTCTGATTTCTACACATTGTGATCTGCATTGTACAAAAGCATAATGGTATATGTCGGGTCGTCACGAGGGGATGTCTAGTTACCCTAGCCCTAGTGGTGAAGTGAGGGTTGATTAAGCTATGACCTGGACAATTGCTTTATGACGGGTCTTACTACTGTACAATCTGACTCCATATTTCATAGGTATGTACTCCGACAATGCACTATGTTCAGGAGAAGAGGTATAGGGTAGGTATTGTAGGTAGTTTGTGTGGTCTTGGAATGATCACGAATTCACACTCGGTATCTGAGGATAGGCGAAATCCGTCCGGATCCCAAAGGCGAGTGTGAACCGGAGAGAGGCAGATTGGATTGACGTGGGAGACACTACTAGGTAAAGTTAGTAGGGCCCCGCGAGGGAGAGGTCTCTCCCAAGGAGGTGCTAATTTAAGCGAGACGAATGCAGACAATCCCAGTAGGAAAGTTTGGGGTGGGGTCTGACGAGGCCGGACTAAAACATAGCGAGGTTAGGAAAGAGAGATCCAGAGGTTTTCATAAATGAGTAGGCCAAATCTTGAAACATCAGTGCAGCTGCAAGTACCAGTCAGATAGCCGTAGGTAGAATGATTTACCGGCCAAAACTAGGTCCTATATATAGCCCCAGTAACCAATTATCTGGGGTTTTATTCTGACCAACCAAACTGCAGGGTTGGATGACGCTTGACTGTTCTAGACCGGGACCCACCTCTGTGTAACTCTGTGAGTTCTGGTCAATTTGGTCCTCTTACTAGGCGAAAAGCCATTAGTCCATACTCATTTAATCTTCTCCGAGCAGTAGGTTCAGAAATTTGCACACCTCGAACTTCTTGGAGTTTGAACAACGGTAAGGTTTCGTAAAATTCTTAAAGTAAGAAACCGGTCATCCTGTGGTTCTGTTGCCCTGGGCCGCCCAGAACCGGCCCTTCTACGGTAAGACCGAGTTTCTCGAAAACGCCTGACGGTGTCTCGTAGAGTTTCATAGGGAACTCCGATGGCATTAGCTGCATATCTAATGGAACGTCCATCATCAGTAAGTGCCACACCTCGTGCAACATCCTAAGCACGAAGAAATTTTTAAACTTAAAATTGAGAAAATTTAAATATCGAAGCCAAAAACTAAGAAATTTGCTGCACCAGAACGCAAATGACACTGAATAAACATTTTTAATTCCATGGAAAGTAAACATTGGGAACGAGAGTCCTTTAATTGAATTAAGGATTATGGGTTACTATCCTCTATATTGACATTTCTAATTTTTAAAAAATACATATTTATTCATAAAAAAAATTGACCAATCCAAAGCAGAAATATTTTGAGATGAAAACATGAAAAAATCAGGTGGGTGGAATTTTTTGCCTGTCAGTGTATATATATAGAACGAATGTAAAGTTTTATTTTTTATCAACACTGACATATTTAAAATTATTTGGCCACTTCCTTGTTGCAGTTCAAGAACAGTGTTCTGGCCTTTGCTCCTCCAGATACCTGGTCCATGAGTCAAGCGAGTAATAATCCGATCCATGACATGAGTTTGGGTTCAGAAATTTCACAATCGAAAAGAAATTGAAGGAGTTCTACAACTCTGTAGGTTCCAAAACACTATATTCCCATCAAAGGTCAAAATGCAACACTGGAAATAAATTCTCAATTGCTTTTTGCCAGCGTAGTCACTTCTCAATTAGATCAAAATTGATCTTGACTTTATTACAACGAGATCCAGATAGCCTAATTTCTATGTGATTAGGTTTAAAAAATTAGAAGAGCTTGACTTTCAACTGTAGAAAAACACGTGAAAGATCGGCTTCTGGCTGGGAACCTACGGCGGTTGCGTCCTCTACTTCCGGGATTAAACACGAGAAATAACCGGAAGAGACTTTAGTATTTAAAAACCGTGAATATTCACGGAGCACCTCAGCAGCCCTTTGATCTTACTCGGAGGCCTGAGCTAAATTAAAAATGTTTCCTCAGACGTGTGACGGAGCAAGGCTTTTCATTATAGCCTGGATATTTTCCACACAATTTCTTTTTCCGTTAAATTTCACGCATGGGCCGTCTATTTTTTTTATTTATTTTTATTATTCAGTGTTGGGGTTGTTTTATAACATCAATCTTTAGCAAGTATACATATTATGTTAACATTTACTATGAACACACGATCTTTTAAGCCGCAAGACTTGTAATTGGGTAAACCTTCCTTTTTCTCCTTCCATTCTTACATATTTATTTACATATTAAATTACATTACAGCACATCGCTAAATACCTCGTAACTTTCCCAGATTAATACACATACCTGTAAAAGATGACACGTAGAGCATGCTGATGATAATGATCCGATTATAAGACATACTTTTTCTCCTCAGCCCTTGAAACCAAACAGTATTGCACTGCTGCCTTTCTTGATATAGCTCAAGCTTTTGACAGGGTTTGGCACGCAGGTTTACTCTACAAGCTCAAAAGATATTTACCACAGACCCTTTTCCTAATCCTACAGTCCTACCTTTCAAACCGCTTCTTCCAAGTCCGCTGTGGTTTAGAATATTCAAACTACTATCCTATAAATGCAGGAGTTCCACAGGGCAGTGTCCTGGGCCCCATCCTCTACAACCTATACACCGCTAATGTCCCCTCTACTCCCAATACCTTCTTGGCCACATTTGCAGATGACACTGCAGTCTTGTCATCTAACCCAGACCCCGACATAGCATCCCATAACCTTCAAAAACACCTTGACGAGATCCATTATTGGTGCAACCAATGGCGGATCAAAGTTAATGAAGCAAAATGTTCCCACATTACCTTCACCCTTTGTCGCAAGTCTTGTCCACTAGTTTATTTTAATTCTATTCCTCTCCCTGTATCCGAGACAGTACGGTATTTAGGCTTCCATCTCGATAAACGACTGACCTGGAACCCACATACGAGACTAAAAAGACAAGAACTAAACAGACGCTTTGGACAACTATACAGACTACTTCAAAGGACATCCCATCTCTCAATAGAAAATAAACTACTAATCTACAAAGTTATACTTAAACCAATCTGCACATACGAAATAGAGCTATGGGGGACAGCAAAAAAGTCGAACATCAAGCGTATCCAATCCTTTCAATCAAAAGTCCTGAGAACAATAGTAAATGCCCCTTATTATGTCAGCAACAAAACCCTTCATAACGACCTTAATATACCCTACATTCTAGAACTCATCCCTTCCAAGTTTACGAAATTCCACAGTAGCCTTTCCAACCACCCTAATCCTGTAGCACAGTCACTGCACTGCGTCACCCATCCCTATAATCCTCCTCGGAGACTGAAACGGCAGTGGCCTCGTGACCTGCTATAATCAAGTGACAGTGGGAGTCCTGGCAATGGCCAGTTTCTCCAATCATGTCCTGAATGAATGAGCGAGTGAATGATGAAATGTAAATATGGTATGAATGATCGTATATCTTAATTACTTATTGCCTAGCAAGGCAGATTGTAATTTTAGCACAATAAAGGAATTATATATAAAAGACATACTTTTAGATAAGTAAAGTAAATATAATCTTATATTATAGCAAATATAGCATGTCTTATTTTTTGAAATAAGGTAACACATAAAATAGGATAAGGCTTCAAAAATTATTTTTTCTCATCAGCAGTTATGCCACACATATATATATATATAATCTTATCTAAGCAAATGGTATGTTTATCAGTAACACCCTAAGGACTGTGTCTCATAACTTCTAATAATCAGCCCTATTATAATTATCTTATCTTATCCTATTAGTAACTTATCTTCCCTTCCCAGACCTCTATTCTAAATAATTGGCTCCCACGACCTTTTCCATCTGCGCCCCTTCCTTGCTACCCCTACCCTAAGCTTTTCTACACAGATAAATGCCCTTTAGGCATAAGACAGTTGTTGGTTCCTCAGGGCCCTCAATCGCCTTTGAGCTCTCAGCTTGTAACCATATATAATAGTAAGTTTGTGTTTAATAAAAAATAAAGTTTCTTTTTAAGAGTTATTGAGCAACATAAATATAATTAGCTAATGGATGTTTTTATCACACTGAAACCCAGACAAGTTCTAAGGATTCAAAGAGAACCTTGGTTATTAATATTTGAATTATGTGCGCTTTATAGCTTTAGATAGTTAGTTTGAGCGTCTGTGACTCTCGCGCTATTGATCAGCCTCCGCTGGCTCTTATCCAGTGACGTGGCTGACGTAGGAGCGTGGGGGGCTTCCCAAGACTCCGCTTCCTCCTTCGCACGGAAGGGAGGTGACGACCATGTGGACTTGGGGGGCCTCTGGGCTGTTTCTATATATAGTATGAATGAGCGAGTGAATGAAAATTGTAAATTGGTATGAACGAGATCATTTATCACAATTACTTATTGCCCAATGAGGCAGATTGTAATTTTATCATAATAAAGTTGTTGTTGTCTGATAAAATACAATAGATTTTTATCTAAAATTAACGAATTCAAAGCACATCTTTGGTATTTGATGAAAGTACAGATATCATCATAGACACATCATTACTTGTGATATTTATTCATGGTTTAAATGATTCATTCCAAGGGACTGAAAAAAATGTTAAATCTTTAAAATTTAAAAGGTAGTGTCTTTAAGATATGTTTTCCAATTTATTAAATTGGCCTTAAATTTTGAGGCTCTTTCCGGACTAACAACATATGGAGGTCCTGCTTTGATATGGTACAAATAAGGGAGCTGAAAAATTACTTATGGATATGCGAAATTGCAGAGGCATTGAAACCAATAATAATTTTACTATTCACTGTTGATTAAAAATTAAGTGGAAGAGAGGATAAACAGATATCTCATTAATTACGATTAAAAATTTGCCAAGGGTTGGTGCTGGGACCCCTACTCTTCAACATCTACACCGCGCTCATAGTAGGAGCATCATACTCCAACTGTGAGGTAGCGGCATATGTGGACGATATAGGGGTCTACAGCACCAGCCTCAACCCAGCGAAAGCTCTAAAGCCTGCAGAGGGCGCCAGTCAGTTAATCACCGACAGGTTGCGAGCTGTCCACATTCAGGTGAACCCGGCCAAAACTCAAGGGATCGTCTTCTCCTTCCAGCATGGAAAACGGAAGCGTCCACCAAGCTTCACCGTAGACGGGGCTGAATGCAAACTTTCCAACAGCATATGCTACCTCGGCATCAACCTAGCCAGACACATGACGTTCTACACACACCTGCAGAAGAACTAGAAAAGAGTACGTAGGACTTACTACTCTCTCCAGCATCTCATCACAAGCCCGGCTATATCCCTTCGGCTGAAACTGTTAATATATAAGAGCGTCCTGAGGCCAGCATATGCTACCTCGGCATCAACCTAGGCAGACACATGACGTTCTACACACACCTGCAGAAGAACTAGAAAAGAGTACGTAGGACTTACTACTCTCTCCAGCATCTCATCACAAGCCCGGCTATATCCCTTCGGCTGAAACTGTTAATATATAAGAGCGTCCTGAGGCCGGTTCTGCTGTTTGGGACACCACTCTTCCGATTCCTACATACCAGCACAATAACTCGACTCCAGAGCTTCCAGAACAACATCCTGCGCACCGCACTATGGCATACCCCTTATCGTGAAACGAAGGTTCCTGACATCCACAAAAAGTTCGAGGTCCCCACCATCACCGAAACCATCAAAAGAAGAGACATCAAATTCTTCGACTCGATGAAACATTGCCAAAACCCCCTATTCCAAGACCTGACACCCCCACCACTACCGGCGAGATGGAAACTCACTAGATCTGGGAAAGCAGACCAAATGGTGGACATCACGTCCCTTGGCCAACAACAACAAGCCTCTGACGGGCACCCATCACTGCAATCCAACTAAATAAGACTGCACTACATGCCTAGAGAGACTCTAGGCCCAGCCACCAGTGGACTCTCACCACTGTACCGCAACAATCAACCTCTACCGAGGCTTCCCACACTCCTTAATACCCTCACACCACCTTCAAACAGGTACTCCTAGTACAAGGATCCGCTCAAACCAAATATCCCGTTATTTTTCCCTCATCCTTAATCTTATAATTAGAAAGCTAAGAGAAAAAAAAAGCATGTTTACCTAAAGTGCGACCCGCTCAAACGTTACGCGTCATCAAAAGGGCCCAGTGAAACCGTTTGGGTTGGCCAGCTCTGCTTTAATAAATAAAGTACATTGAAACGAGAGCGTTTTCTCTTTACGTATGGAAAGTATCAAAACCCGTACGTTGGATCTGTGCTGGAGAAGTTTCTGTGTTTGAAAAATACAATTTTTAGAGCCACTTGACGAAGAAATCATTCTGATTTTAATTTGAAGAATCCAGTTGGTTCAGCTTTGAGATCGGATTTCATTGAAATTAATGAAATTTCTTTGTTGCTGGCCCAAGAAATGAAATACGGAGATAGAGAACAAGTTATGAAGGCCCACCTAAAAATATTTGCAAAACAGACCAACGATCCGAAAATTCCTAAGATAGTGGACGGAACAGTTCTGTCTCGAATTACGGTAATAAGGCGACGTGAGCTCGAAGGGTATTTCTAAGCTTTTGAGTTGTAAATATTTCTCTTTGGCTTTAGCCAAAAATTGCGACAACAAACTATCTGCTCAGCAGTGTATTTACGTTCGTATGGCAAGATAGAATCTTGAAACATCTGAACGTCACCTTGATCTCTGTCGACTACTTTCCTACACGAGAATATGCGTTTGAAGAGCTAAAAACCACCGTTGAAGGGTAACACATGGACTGGAAAACAAATAGACAGGGTTTGTTCTAATGGGGCTCCCGCCGTGGTCGTTAAAAACAAGTAATGGAAAATTATTGAATTGAAAGACTTCTTCTAAAATGTCAGTGCATCATTCACCACGAAACGCTTTGTGACAAATAACTGGAATTATCCTCTGTACAATGACCAGTTATAGAATGTATCAACAAAAGACTCAGTACCAGGAAATTCCGGGAAGTGTTCAAAACATATGTAGTGACCGCTAAATACATAAGATAAATCACCTTATACTCTATTGTATATATATTGTAAATTAATTTAAATAAATGTAAATAACATTGCCGAACCATAAATCATTGTAAATGTTGTAAACAATAAAAAGCGCAGCTGCAAGTTAATTAGTTAGGGGCTGGGAAACCTCACCCAAAAGCAGTTAGGAAAGCAACCCAGACCAGGCCAGGCCAGGCCTAGGGCTGCCGAGAACAAAGGGCCAGCGCATACTGAGCTGGAATTGGGTACAATAAAACCTCATATGATTGGATACTAACGAAGCCAGCTGGGTATATAAAGACCCAGGGTTCGGCCTGTAAATCATTCACCTTACGACTCTCTAACTGATAACTTGTGGCTGCACTGATGTTCAAGACTTGGCCTTCTCATTTATGAAAACATCTGGACTTCTCTCTTCCTAACCT